>VXBA01002849.1:41656-58525 GCA_013399895.1 Serilophus lunatus
AATATGTGCATTCCATAACTATTAGTGCACCATCTTGCAAATCAGCAATGGTAAATAATACAAACATTGTTGAACTGAATCATCACTAACTGCATGTTTCTCATGCAATCCTTATAAACTTAAACAGTTGTAGACAAGATTAGTCCATGCTTTATGGCTTCTGTCTGTGAATTCCTCTGTCAATGAACTTTTTTAACTGCTCTGAATAGACTAGAATTGTAAGTGTACAAATCTGACATCCAGAATATATAAATAATACATGAAGAATAGATGGTACTCACTATATGTAGACCAACAGAAAGTGTGGAGGCAAAATGAAAATTAGTTTAATTAAAAAGCAACCTGTTAGATCAGAAGATGGTTTAAACTGGGTCAAAATTTTTTTCTCCGAATCGAATGTTATTTAAGTTGTTGTTAAATATTTATATGCAGTGTAATTTTGAAAATATCCCCAGAAGATTACAGAATGCACTTACACTTTCTGAGGCTCTTGTGGACTAATCACTTTCCTTCTTCCATCTGACTGAAGAAATGTGCCAAGTATAGGGTTTTACAGAATTTCAGCATAATCAGGATGGTATGAAATAGTGTGACATAGGCCCTTGCATGCAGACGAGAAAAGAGTTTGTTTCCCTTTCTTTCTGTTTCCTATATAGTCTTGAGCAAACACCTCCCTCCTAGTACTAAATAGGAATGTTTTCTAAACATAGATGAAAAAAGCACAAGTCCTTGCCATTTAAATACTTTGAGAATGACTCTTTCCATATTTTATTCTCGAATAAAGAAAAAGGTACTTTTGTATTTTGTAATTAATTTCTAATTTCTATGTTCTGCTTCTGTAGTGGCACAACAGCTCTTTCCTTTTAGCTTTATTCTCATGATAAGCTCTAGATATGTAAAAGGAAATTCCAAAAATAATATACATATTTTTTGAAAGTTTGAAAACTATGAAACACCCTATCCATACATTCTTTCAGCTTGTTCACAGTTGATCATAGTACACTATATAGTCAAAAAGACAGCATCTCTCTAATGGGTACAGATGATTTTTTAAAGATAAAAATGAAAATACAATTTATTACTCAGCTAGAGGGAACCCCCAAAATTATACCTAATAAATAGCATTATTATGATAGAAAGAAACAAAAGAGGGCTTTGTTGCAGAATTGCATTCATATCGAATGAAAGGAGGGATGCTGTGCCTTTTCATCTACTCTTTATTTTTTCTTTCCCTGAGATTTCTTAACCACTTTAGTGAAGAGTCTTTTGTTCCTGTTGTTGAAGGAGGAGAAGAAAAATGATGGCTTTGTTCCTCCTTAAATATTACAAAAGTCTTAACATAGACAGCACTTCTAAATGATGTGATTTACTCTCTAAAAAGAAAAAAAAATACTTTCTCCATTGTCGTTATTCATTTATTAATGTAGATTTTAAAATTGAAGATCCCTTATCCGTTATATAAAGAAAAAGAGCAGATGACATACACAGCTATGACACCATCCTTTGAACTGCTCCTTGAAATATTGAAATGTTCAAAAGCTCAAAATTATCATATCTCTTTAAAATACTGAATTATGAGAAATATATCAAAATATGAGAATTTTATTATACAAAAACACTTAACCTTTCATTTTTGAATGCATTGCTACCTAGTACTGTTAACGAGTCAGTGCATGCTTGAAAAGTCTCTTAAGTGCCTGACAATCTATGAAATAAAGAATTTTTTTGTGGCTTGGCCCTGAAGCATCATTTGATTTTTCATCTTTTAATAAATAATAGAATGCAGTGTTCATTAAATATCAGACCTTGTATTAGCTTTAGGGTAACAAGTTATAATACAACAGCCTGTAAATTTATGTATATTGGTTTAAATTTACTGCAACATAGTTAAAAGTTTGTTGAAATAAATTGAAAGAATAGTTGGGTATGAAAGTGTTTGAGACCCTGGGGCTAAATGTGGTAGGCTAAATGTGATGTCATGTTGTCTGGCTTAAAGGCAACATCAGCTGGATCAAGATTTGTGCATATACATTTATATGTGTGTGTGTATGGGGAGTTATATTTATGTGACCAGTGTGACTGTGTTGAGAAATAAATGGCTTTTGATTAACCTTATGGTTGTTAAGGATATAGTTTTAATCTAACAATATGTTACATTTTATTTTATTCTAATAAGGAATAACTAGCATTTCGTA
The DNA here is from genome assembly GCA_013399895.1 of Serilophus lunatus. Classification (NCBI taxonomy): domain Eukaryota; kingdom Metazoa; phylum Chordata; class Aves; order Passeriformes; family Eurylaimidae; genus Serilophus; species Serilophus lunatus. The sequence continues at coordinate 43,852 of VXBA01002849.1, forward strand.
TAATATATTCCATACATTATGTCTTCCCTGTGATTTCTTTAGGTTCTCCATATAGAGACAAGATCACTATAGCAATTCTTCAGCTGCAAGAGGAGGGCAAGCTCCATATGATGAAAGAGAAATGGTGGAGGGGCAATGGTTGCCCAGAGGAGGAAAGTAAAGAGGCTAGTGCTTTGGGAGTTCAAAATATTGGAGGAATCTTCATCGTGCTGGCAGCAGGATTGGTGCTTTCTGTCTTTGTGGCAGTGGGGGAATTTTTGTATAAATCAAAAAAAAATGCCCAGTTGGAAAAGGTAAATATTGTCATTACCTGTTTTATTTCATATTAGTCGTCTATTTAAATAATACTTTAAACATCTGGTAGTGAAATTTAGGTGAAGAATACTTATTGTTTATTGTTATAATACAATACTTATATAAAACGGGATGACAGCAAAATATCCAAGGTTTTAAATTTACAGATTTTAATTTGTCTTCAATGTGTTTAATTGTAGCCAGATTTGAGGACAAGTGACTATTTCTCCTCTTATTCAAGCCTGAAAAAAGACAGCTTTTTACTTCTGGAAGTTCACTGCAGTTAATTTTATGGATGATGAAGAAGAAATCTGAAACTGTAATGAGAAACAAATTAATCTACAGATAATTCTGATTTTTACAAAACAAACTGTCTGTAGCTCAAAGTTAAAATCTAAAAGTGTCTCTATAAAAATGTTTTTTGCAGGAGTTTATACTTGCAAAATTGTCCTGGTAGCATCTCAAAAAATTACATCACCGTGATCTTTTTCTGATGGCTTTACTACTGATATGATTTCCTGTACTTTCAAAGTGACACAGTTTTGAAAATTATATTGTCAACTTGTTCTGTACTTGAAATTTATACTGTAATTGTGCAAAGACTAGTAATATATTGAGAAATTTTTTAGTTAAAATTATTATTTTTGCATTATAATTAAGTAAATCTTTATGTGCCGATGTTTGAACCTAAATTAAAACTGTACATTTTATTGCTATAGCAAATTCTGAATTCTAAAAATAGAGAGAAGCCTGGATTTTACAAGATTTTTTATTATTATTATTATTTTGAAGTGTTTGTGACCTATGGTAATTTCTAAATTTATGTTTAGTAATTTAATATAATCAGTAGTAAATCCAAAAGCTATACTTACATTAGTATTTTTCCAGGTGCTACTGGTTAGTTTTTGTAACTTGAATAATTATTCAGAAAACTTACTATTTGTTTTCACTTCTTTTGAGGCAACCTTTTGGTATTCAATTGTCTTGTTGAATATATTGCTATAACAATATATTGTTAAAAAATCTTTGTTTTTTCTAATCCACACTATGACAGTGTGGGTTTTTAAGGTCCTAAACACTGTTTGAACATGAGTACATGTATTTAATTGTTAAAGGACTCTTTAGGTCCTCCTCTTTATGATACTACAGGCTAATTTCTTCTGTTAAAATATCATTGGAATGTTATGTTTCTGAGATTAATTTATGAGGAAAAGCATACTTACTTAAGAAACTAATGTAAGTCATAATAATTTTTATCCATTCCTAACATGGATATGGATCTCATATGAACATTAGGATAATTTGACTTAATCTTTCTGGATTTTTAACAAGCACTCACTTGGAAAAATAGGACTGTTTTAATGCATGAGCACAGTGTTTTACAGAGTGTAAATGGACGCCTTATGTGACAATAACAGCAATTTGGAAGTTGTGAGAAAAAGCAAACAGAATTTTCTTAAGGATTTTCTTTCTTTAAATCCTATAGTTCGGTTTTTTTGTTTTTATGGGGTTAGGGAGGAGGGTTATGTGGGGGGTTTTTTGTGTTTGCTTTTTTTCCCATTTGTTTGTTTATTAGTGATGGATAGAGCAATAGCAATGACTGAAGGAATCTAACCTTCCAACAGTATTTGTACCAGAAAGCTCTCATCAAGTATTTAAATACTTAAAAAAATTAGGAATAAATCTGAAACAGTTCAGGCGGATCTCTCTCCTCTGTTTCCTTCTTGGCTACAAGCACTTACTTTCCCTCTCTTCCCTGCTACACCCACATACCCTGATGTCAGGAGATCATTGAATTTTCAGTACAATTTTACTTATTGAATGAACTTGATATGAAAATGATACTGCATCTCTACTCACAGCCTACTTCAGCATTCCCTCACCCACTCTTCTTCAAGCATCCACAGACCTTCAGAAAATGTCTTCTTCCAACCTCTCCAAATGTAACAGGTCCCCTTTGCCTAGGAGAGGGAACAAGATCAGTCAAAGGGGGGATCACAAGTCCTGTTACTTGTCTACTGTCTCTACAAGTCTGCTGGGATGAGTAAATTGTGCAAGTAACACTGCCTTGGCTATGCCATGGGGAGAGTGGAGACATCTATTTTTGGTACCATTTATAGTTTTATCTCTGGAATCAGAGTATCATTCTGGCATTGACAATATTTGGAAGCAAGGTTGGTCAAAGGTCATATTAACAACCAAGGAAACAAAACAAACCAGATAACTTCAGCTGCTGAGGATATAGAGGACCCTGAAATAGAAATGTGTATCTGTGCTTGATTTTTAACGTGTAAAAATATTCAGCTGTATTTTCAGTAGGGAGGCAATGCAGATTTGATAGTGTACTATGTAAATATGATTTTTTAGCATTTTCTGTGTTGCCCTGTTCCTGGAGTATGCACATGAACAGAGACGCTGGCTGGTGTGAACCTACTAGGAGAAGTTAAATCTTGAAAGGAATTGAGCTCACAAAAGCAGCAGACAAAATGATGTTATTTGCTAAAACAAAACATGTTGCATCTTGTAAGCAAATTGGTTCAGAACATTCTGGCCCCTGATGTTCTCAAAAATCCAAAGGAAACATATGACAGTCCTGTAGACTTTCTGGGAAACAGATGATTTTATGCCACCATATTTTCTAGACACAGAGAAATTCCTCTTTTGCTGACACCTTTCAACAGGAAAGATAAGCCTGTATGTTATCACAGTTAGCCTGCCAGTTACTTACTAAAGCAAGTTGGCTTGAAAAAGGAGTATCCTAGATTGCTAAGTATTTTCCAGAAATTATGGGTTGGAAAAAACCCAATATATAGATTAAATTCTATAATTTATAACCATTCAAGTCTCACTGAGCCTTTAGCAGGTCAGAACCAGGTATACGTGTGTAAAAATAGCATATGTAAATTTTATTAATTTTAAACTCTTAAGTACTTCAAATAATGTGAAATGAGTCACATACCAAACTGTTTCACTATGGGAGATGAAGTCATACACTTCCTATAATACAAAATTCTAGATTAAATCTTAATGTGTGCTGATTAATAATATCAACAAAGTATTTCTGGATTTATTCAATCAAATCATGACATAAACATCAATTAAATTAAACTCTCTGAAACAGTTATTTATTAAAAATTTATAGTAATAATTAAATTAATACATGAATAATATTTCACTATTTCACATATACTTCCTAAGGAAGAAAAAAAACTATTGAACATTCAGTGGCAAATGATTCACTTTTCAGCTGCACAATTGATTTGAGAAAGATCAGTGTGGATAATTATTCTCACAAGGCACAATGAATGAACAGTTAGAAGGATTGGGCCCAAAGCAGACATCAGTAACTGGGAATATACATTTTACATACAAAACTGTTTTATTTACAACTGCAGATTCTATAGAATGAGTAATTCTGAATGCCGAGCTGTGACCTGTTTATGAGACTAAATATGTCTTTGAAGATGGCATAAATGTATCTGTTTGACTCCTGACTGAAATGAATTGTGTACAAAAATTTAAAAAACCTTCTGAAAAATGCTAAAACATGTTTTTTATAATGTAAGGATAACAGCAACAGAATTTTCTGATCCTAGCTGGCTCAAAAATTCATGTAGATTTAATGAGATGCAGAGAATTTAGGTAGTATTTGATCTTAAACTTATGAGAAATTGTGTGGGTTTGCTACCTCACGCACACATTTTAACAATATGATAACCTGGGCTGTATTTTGAGCTAGACATCCCTGTTAATCTTGTCTAGTACGTGATGTCACTATTCCCTTCAGAAGTACTGGCAATGACAAAGCACCGTCCTTGTCTATGGCAGAATTTTGACTTTCTAGTTGGCTCAGTGGGAAGGGATAGGAGGAGATGGCAGGTCAGAGGCTGTCCTGAGTGCATTCCTGCAGAGCAACCACAAGATGGTGCCTTGTAATTTGTGAGGGAAATGTAATTGTAAATTTTTTAATGGAATGTATGTAACAATACTCACCTATTGTTTAATTGCAGTCTTTCTAAAAATGCTAAAGGCTTGCATTATTTCCTATTGTTTATGATACAAACATCTAATTATGTCATCTACTTGGAAACATGTTATTATCAGACCTTTTTTATCTAGCCAATCTCGACAATAAATGCTCAGTCATTTGCATTTTATAATTGCTTTTGCTGGTGAATGACCTGCTCCCTGATTTTAACAGGCACTCAGAGGGCAGTGAATAAGCAAGGTTAGAAATAGAAGCCATTTAAAACAATTACTATGTCTTTTTCCTTTCTTTCTTTACTGACGTTCTTCTATGCACTATGCGTTTATGTCCATTTCATGCATTTAGTTTTGTATAGATCATATCATTATCATAAAGGCCAAGAAAAATATTGACCTTGAAAAAAACGTTAATATTTAGCGTACTATATTGATGATTCTCAGTTTGAGAATTTATTGACCTCTTCTTTGTGTAGGGATTTTCAGAGATTATTTCCATTTTCATACTATCTTCACACAGTGATTAGATAGCCCTGTAAGTGTCAGCTGTGTGATAGAAATTAAATGTGCACTGCTGAAAACATTAGGATGAAATTCACAGTATTGCTGAAGAGAGTGTCAAGTATATATAGAACAGTGCTTGCTGTCACCCTTGTAGATGGTTATTCTTGCACCTATTCTGGTCAGGGTTTCTTTGGAGAAGATGCCAATGTTTTGAGGAGTTGTCTGCAAATCTGACTTTATTGATGTAGTGGTCTCATACACTTCCCAAGAGGCAAGGATGGTCTAAGAGCTGATTAGGCTGAGAAAGCTGTTGTGCTGCAACCGTATGCAGTTGAAACATCCTAATTTTGCTTCTGTTCTTGTTTTGTTTACATGAAGTTAGCGTAAATGCTAACAGTTTACTTTTCGAGGCCTTTCAGCAGTCTATTTGTACCAGGATAAATTAAATTCACTATGTCTTACAATATTTTTTTATAGAATTGACATGAGCAAAGTATGTACATGTAACTTATCCTGTTTGGAAAGAACTTATAGGAAGAAGTTAAGAAGTACTGAAATATCATGATGTTTCTTTGTCAGCAGGTGAGGTAGAATGTCAGTGTTACAATCTTTGTTTTAATTACTATCTTACCAACAGTGCAAAACAAAATTTCCATAGTTTCATATGAAAAAATGAAAAGGTTTTAGGATCTCATCTTATTTTACCAGAATAATTTATGATATGTTGGTCTGGGTTATTTTTTTCAAATTTTACTAAATTAGTTTTCACTGAAGCATTTTTCATTACTTCCTCAAAAAAAAAAAAAAAAGCAGCTATGTCAGTTTTGTTGGAGTTCAAAAATATTCCTAATAGTTTATTATCTAAAGCCTTTGGATTTGGGACAGTAATTTACAATAGTTTTGGACCAATCACAAAGTAAATCTCAGCCTAGTGATTTTTTTGGGGATTTTTTGCCAGTGAGAGGCAAGTTCAAAAGATTTTAAAGTTGAAAAGCCTGTTCCTTGTGCTACGAGAAACAAAAGAATGTTGATATTCTTGGTAAATCAAAGTGAAAGCTTTGGGATTTATATCCTAAGGAACTTTTATACAATGTACAGTGATGTAGCCTGTATTTTTGTGCAACATTTTGTAATAGACTAACTTTGGAAATTTTAATTTTTGCTGGGAAGAACAGCAGCTGTAATAGCTCATGAAAGGAAATGCTTTTCCAACTTTAGCACATTACATTCTGCAGATATCCAGTCAGAAAATTGTGAACTTTTATAATTTTGTACTTCCATGAGCACTGTATGTGGATGTATAAACTTGTATGGTTAATTTTTGGGTATGTAAGTGCACAGATTACTTGAAGTATTAATTTTTATTAAATGTCCTCTTGCAAACCTCGTAGGTATATATTAGAAGGTATTTTCTAAGGGAATGAACTGTTATAAAACCCAAATAAAACAAAACGAAAACCCCAGGAACCAAAATCAAATCCACAGTCCACACTCACACACATCTTTAACAGACAGTTAAAAAAAACCCCAAAACCCCCAAACAAAACAAAACAAAACCAAAAAACAACAAAACCCCACCAAAAACCCCAAGCAAACAAACAAACAAAACAACAAAACCACCAAACATAGAAAAAAAGTGTAAAAAAAGCAATTTACTGACTGCAACATTTTAAAAGTTATTTGCAAACAATAAATCACTAAAATAAAATCATTTTTGATTGCAGCTCAACAAATATCTATTTGGTAATGGACCTTTTTTATGATGTATTTTTATTATCTTAATTTCAAGAGAAAGTATAGAAATGTATAGAAAGCTGACCAGTACAAAAGTACACAAGTACAGGAGGTTCAATATAGCTCCATAGATATTCAGACAAAAATTCAAGCTTAAATTGTAGGTCTCAGTTATGCAATATTTTATGTTTGTCAAGAATTTACAGTTGCATAAAATAAACAACAAGCAGGCGTTTCCAAATTTTTTTATGCAACTTTAAATTCTTGTCAAACGTAAAATATTCACTATCAGTAGAAAGAAGTATTCACTTTATAAATATAGGTTTCTCTGATAAAAATACATTCTTCATTCTCAAGGAAAAAAAAAGTCAAATTATTGAACTTTATGGAATTTATGTCTTTCTAATATTTTTTTCATCACCCTCCCCTCAATATTACTTTATCATATTTTACTATAAAATACTAATCTTTCAATTGTGATCAGTTATACTGTAAGTTTAGTATTAAAACCAGTTTAGTTCAGCTGACTGAGTTACTTTGACTTTTGTAAATCAGCAAAGTAGCATCAAGAAGTTGCTTCTGCCTTTCAGGTTGAGAAAATATCCTAGACTGATCATATACCCATGCAATTACAGACAAATGAAAGCTAAATCTTTCGATATTGTGGAGTGCCATATAACTACAATAGTGTTTCCAAAACAGTAGAAATCCTTGGCATTAAATTAATACTAATAGTCTCTCTCTGTTCAACATGATTTGAGGCCATGCCAAATTTTCAAGTTCATAGTATCACAATGAACTATATGAATTTCTAAAGGGAATAATGTACTCTGGACTTAAACTGAGCTAATTTTAAAAAAAAAAAAAAAAAAAAAAAAAGCTGTTTAGAATTCAGGTAAGAAAGATTGTGTTTATTTTCAAAAATGTCTCTGTAAAATTAACTATTTATTTTCAAATGGTGTTATATAAAGTATTTTTATCCAGATAGACTCATACTCCAAAGGATTAATTAGATATCACCATCGCTTCCTTTCACCATGCCTGATGATCAACGAACCTGACATTCTTTGAGCCAGCAGAATGAAATTTAGATGTAGGATCAAAAATTATTCAACAGGTGAATGAACTCTCCCATGCAATGGCTGAGTGCCAGATTTCGGGGCACTGGTATCAGAGTAATCAGGATCACCCCTGCTGAAAGGCAGAGACGTGATCACAAAATACAGAAACATTAACGTTGCAATGGATATCCTTCTAAATCAGATAGGCAGTACCATACATTTTGTTATTTATTTTTCCAGCTGCAGCTACATGGCTGAAGTACTATTAATTGCTCTCAGTCATTAAATGCCTTCTCGTCATGTGTAGCCTTCGTCCAGGGACACTAGACTGCAGTACTATGGAATAAGATCGTGACAAGATTTACACCAACAGAAATTGTTGCCACTGATTGAAACACTGACGACACATAGCACTTATTTCCACTAATTCAGTTTGAAAACCCAGAACCTAACCTGGAGAAATCTGAGACTGTAAGGCTCCTCCAGAACAGATGGAACTGAATAATGAGGGTAGATAATATCTTCTGAGTGCTTGCCTTTACCTGTTCAACATAGCACCTGTCTCCCTGGGAGTAAGATTCCATCACCCCCCTATTTCAACCGGGCACTGGAAGCTCAAAATGACTTCGCCATCCTGGTCTGACAATAGAGTAGGACTGTATATCATCTGCGTGTCGATGACACCACAGCCCAAATTATTTCATTATCTCCTCAGTGGCCTCATATACATGTTGAAAGGAGAGATGACAGGATGAAACCTTGTGGAATCCTGCATGACACAGAGCTCTCGGGGCTGATGAGCAATTGCCCTATGCCATCCTCTGGGATTTCTCTGAGAGGAAAGAGTGGAACCACACAAGTGCAATCCCTTCTGCCCCAGCCTAGGTCCACAGGTGAGTCAGAAAAACATCATGGTCAGTGCAATGGCCAGAAAGGCTGTTGGCAGAGCTAAACAAAAGCACTTTGAAAAAACTTTCTGTGCTATTAGGAGTTCCCCATCAGCCACAGGAAATAGTGTAGCTTTCAGGATGCACACAGACTAGAAACCAGGTTAAATAGTTTCAAAAGACTTTAAATGAACTCAGAATTGCTTTACCAGAAGTCTCTGTTATCTGCCAGAGTGCATTGTATTCTTCCAGAAAATAAATTTTAAAATCTGAGAGTGGCTGAATTGGCTTTTAGGAGGTTTGTTTGGTTGGTTGGTTGGTTTTTTCTGGGCTTTTTTTGACACTGATAATTTGTTTAAGGCAAGCTGGAATTTTATTGTCCCCCTGGGAGACACAATAAGTGCTAGAAGAGGCTTGCAAGGAGGTCCTATGTATCTTCTAAGTTCATCACATAACTCTAAAACTCAGTGAACACTTCAGCTTGTGGAAAATTGTTTCAGTGTTTTGTTATAGGAAAGGTCAGTCCCATCAGACTTTTGTTGATCTGTTCCATCAAATAGCTACAAAAGTCCTTGAAACAGCCAGCATTCAGTTCAGTTACAGATTAAAGCATCTCATGCTTCATCAAGCTATCTGAAACTACTCTACTGGTCTTGACTTTGTAGATAGTATGGTGAAAGCAAAGCTTTGGTTAGTGGAATCAAAACTTTCATTTTGCTTGCTATTGTTAATTTGAGTAGGCAACAAAATCTCACATAAATTTTGGCCTGAAAATAACTTCCTAAAATTGTTGCTCATTGCACTTCTACCAAAAACTCAATAATTGCTAAGTCTAAAGTTGAGAATATGTTGGTAATATCTTCAGGTGATTGGTGTGAACTTAGTCTTCAGTGTATTTGTGCACTACAGTTGCTATGGATTGAAAATGTACCACATCATAAAAGTCAGTGGCAAAATACTTTTAATGTAACCATACAATGTATATATAGATGTGTGTAGTATGTATATCTATGTGAGCAACCTTAGATCTACAATTGTGTCTAAGAATAGGTATATAAATAAGTAACCTTAAAATCTGATCATTAGACGTACACTTTAAATTCTTTGAAATGCTTATGCTTCAAATACAATGATATATGATTTCAGTTTTTTCTGAGGTTATTTTCTGTGTATTCTAATTGTTCATCTCTTTATCATCCTAAGTCAATATTTTTGATAGGATTTGTTTTTCTGCCCCAAAGGGTTTAAGATTGACAGGTTTGCCCATATATATATTCAGAATCCCCCAAGTAGTAGCATAGGAATCAGAAAATGATTAGGGGGGAGGGTCATGGTAGGCCTGACCCAGGTACATTCATTCTCAGCTACCTTCAAGACAAAAAGCAGTTTGATTGATATGTCCTAGATGCTGGAACAGTGACCCATAACACAAGACAGTGCAGGATTACTGTTACTGCTTTAAGATAATTGAACTGTCTCAGATAATACCTGATATACAAAACTAGAAATAATGAACTTCTGTGTAAATTTTAAAGCTTTTTTATTATTTATAATATTTTGTATTATCTGCATCAAAGAAGGGAAAAATATAAATCAGCAAGTGACCGAAGATTTTTGTATTTAAAACTTATTGATTATTAATCAAATCAGAATGTTCAGAGTGGTGTAGGTGTGCTGTTCCTGTCTTTCTGTTGCTTTTTTTAATCTGTTAAAAGAAAAATCTACAGTGATAGTCTCACACTTCTGTATCCAAAAAATGCCAATATGATTTCTAATTATCTTTCTAAATTCCTACAAAGCAGAATAATGAAAAGTAATTGTAAGTATTATCTATTTTTCACATGAATGCATATATGAAAAGATACACTTTTTTCTCTCAGACAGTAAAGCCATGCAAAAGCTGTCTAAGTAGACTGTAAGCAGTGGTAACATTTTGCAAAATTATCATCTTGATTCTACATGCCTTGTGAGCTGTCAACTGTGGCAAAGAACATCAGAGGTATCAGTTGCTTCTTTATTCATCTAACAGGGATGAACTTTTTCAAAACTGTTTTGTGTTAGGAGCTAAGAACTACGGTTTTGATTAAAATTTTCTTTTGTACACTTTTCTGTAATGTTTTATCATGATTTGCTGCAACAAAACAAATGCATTTAAGTGTATTATTGTTTAGAGCTTTAGACTGTTCTATTATTTGATTATATCTAAGATGACTCGGAGGCAGCATTTACTTTCTGGTAGCAGTTAAGAAGACAACTTATGATTTTGTAAGGGTTAGTGAAAAATCAATAATAACTGATGTTCTTGCAACATGCCTGCATTGTGTAAGGTAAGTCAGGGGCAAAAGGTTATTTTCTTTGAATTAAGTGGGGAGACTTGTAATATAAACTAAAACTGCTCAATTTCATGATGGACAACAATTTTGAAATGTAGCCTTTAAGTTCTAAAAATATTTCGCTGTTTTCCTCTAGAAACCCAACATTTTATTATATTTTCTAAAATCATATCTGAAAATGTCTTTTATCTGCCACAAAGAAACCTCATCTGTTCTAGAGCTGCTTCTTGTTTTCATGCCTTATTGTTCCAAAAAGTGAAATTCTATCAGTGAAAGAATGCAAAATTTAAATGTATAGAAAAGAGACTACATAGTTTGGAATTGAAAAGAGACCAAAATTAATAATTTAAATTAAAAAATGTAAAATATAAAGTGGTCCTTTCTAACATTTTTTTGAGCATCAGTAGGCATAAACTGCAAGTGTTTTTACCTTGGAATGATCTAATGCCTGTAGGTTACAGCAGTGTACTGAAACACTGAAGCCTTAAATCTCCTCTGGCAGACACTATTAAATTGACACTCTCAAATGTCTCTCACATTCAGCAACACTGCTCCAGCTGATGCCTTGCTGCACAGAACAAGCTGTAATACCTGCCACACGCCCATCTTTAGCAGTTGCCGTATTTCTTAAGGAACTTGATTTGTTGGTTCCTTTCAGAGTACGCCTATTGGGTTGATGACCATTCGTGGAGAACTTGAGTGTGAATTCTGATAGGATCCAGGACTAAACCAAGCACCAATGTGTTTAGCAGGATTTCTGCTATAGTAAAATCATAACATTATGAAATTTAATGTGGAAAACTGAGAGCCTTGCTGCTCAGAAGTTGGAAACTGAATGTAGACTTTTATAAATGTAACTTCAATTTAGGGTCCCAAAGAACTAAGTGAGATAAGATGATTAAATATTTTCTGGATCTGATCTCCAAACTTCAGGTTTCTATGAATAATGGAGATATAAAAGTTCAGAAATAAAGCAGAGTTCTTATTTGAGAGATAAATTATACAATTATATATATATATACCACTAATCATAGAAAATCAAACAATGATCAACAGAGAGTTTTAGTAATTCTAGGTGCTTTATCTTTTTGTTGTTGTTTGATTCAATTCTTTTGTTTGTTTGTCTGGTTTCTGTTTGTTCATTTGGCCTTTTTTCCTGATCATTTCCCTGGCCTGGAGATTTGTTGTTCACAGAAATGCAAAGGGCTAGATTATACTCCAAATTTACTTTGGGTGAGAGCAATTGTCAAAAGCTTGCCATAATGTCTCCTCTTCTGGGATGTGTTACTTAGTTACTCCATTTCTCCATTATCTGAAAAACATTTAAACATGAGTATATGATAGAAGTAGTTAATTCACAGACCTCAAAATTGAGACTCTTCTTCCTTAATTCCATATTTTATTCATACTTCATTTCTCATAGTACTGAGGCAAAGTTTATTGCTCAGTAAACTCTTAGCAGTTGAGAATTCAGTCAGACTGAGGGAATAGGAATGTGTGGTTGTTTTGGTTTTTTTCTTGTACTGTAAAATGGAAAAAGGGCTTTGAGGATCTAGCTTTCAATGACAATGTGAATAAACTGTTTTTCTAATATTATGCTTTTCATAAAAGTCCATGAAACTGACTTTTTTTTTGCAAGCATATAGTCCACAAACAATAGTCAGTAGTTGGAAAAGTGTTTATATACAGAAGATATTAAAAATGATGGAGTAGATATTAGTCTTCAGTAGTGGATCTGAATTTTAACAGTATTTAAACATGAATTTAGATAAACATCATATATTAAGCTTCTTGTTTTGTTGAGGAACACTTACTTAAATCATATCTAAATCAAATTATTATTTTGAAATATGAGCAAGGAGATTTTACTGATTACTTAATATACATCTTACATTCAGATGTTGTACTGTAAAACTAACCTATGTTGACAGAAAATCTGCTTGAAATATTTTTGTGTGTCATATGCATCCATAGTCAGTAGCTGCCAGATAAATTATTGTAGACACAAGGTGATTTTTACACTGAGTCATCACAGCTTTATAAGCAATTTTAATTATTATGTAATGCATATTTTAAAGACAGCAATTTCTTCTGAGCTTCAAACTGAGACAAAGCAAACTTACAGGACTGACAATCTGTGCCAATACAGTGAATCTGCTACTAGACATTGCAGTTAGACATTTCTTAGAGCTATTTCTTTTCTTGTTTCTCTCTTTCTCTCTGTAGAGGTCCTTCTGTAGTGCCATGGTGGAGGAGCTAAGAATGTCTCTGAAGTGTCAGCGTCGATTAAAACACAAGCCACAGGCCCCTGTTATTGTGAAAACTGAAGAAGTTATCAACATGCACACATTTAATGACAGAAGGTTGCCGGGTAAAGAAACCATGGCATAGAGCTGGGAAGCCAAATACCCCAAGCACAAACTGTCGTCTTTTTTCCAAACAACCTTGCGAGAATGTTTCCTGTGGAAATATGCAACAAGTGCAAAATAAAATGAGTTACCTCATGCCGCTGTGTCTATGAACTAGAGACTCTGTGATCTCAGCAGTTGCAATGGCCAGACTCGAATCACAAGCATCATGGATCAACCAATTTATGCAGGGTTACACTGTTTGTCATGGGTTTCCACCATTCTGAATGAATGAATGAATGTTCCATGTGAGTTTTGTGGCTGGTTTCAAATGCAGTCTAAGTGAGAAGTTACAGGTTCCTTTTGAAGTTCAGCAGTTGACAGGAGATGGAGAATAAATGTCCAAGATGATATAAATTGCAGAAGGAGTCTAGTAAAATGTCTCAGAACTGTAGTGGAACAAGAAACCATATGGTCTGAACTTCCCAGCATAGAAGAGTTGGTAACTGCTGGTAGACTGAAACTACCATCTGGACAGGCGATATGAGCTTCCTGGGTGGAAAATATGTTAAAAGTGAAGAAACATGAGTCCCATGAATAAAATGATAAATATGAGAATTACCTGCTTTTTTTTTGGACTGTTTGTGACATTGAACTAAGTAGATAAATAATAATTTTTTTAAAAGTAACTTAAATTTAACTGGGTTGGAACTTTGATCTCAAAAAATGGCAAAAATGTTTCCATAATTTTGACCGAATTTTTAGATGAATGAAAATTTCCTTAGTACAGAGGAATGTATCTTACAACCTTTAGATATAAGCAAATAATTTTTTTTTCTATAATTGTGAAAAGAGGAAGGGGGGTAGGAAGCAGTATATTTCATACACTGAGGGCTTGTATTTTAGCCTGAATGGGTTTTGAAACCCTTGTTCCTGCTACTAATTGAACTCAATGGAGCCTGTGGAATTCTCGCTAATGCTGGAAGTGGGATAGGTCACCTAAAAGAAGTGAATGTCAAGAACTTTAAGGAGGACTGCATTTTTCAATACAGTCACAGTACTAAATGAACAAAATTCTTGAGCAGTTTTTTTTTTCAGAAAAAAAAAAAATGTTCAGGTTTATTTGTGGAAATGCAAGATTTCTATGAAAATAGTTTTTGTATGGAAATTTTTGTAATACTTTTTATCAACAAAATAAGAACATGTGTTTCTGTCAGGGGTGTGACACCAAGCATGAGTGGTAGTGTGTGCGCACCACCAACGTTTGGTGAAAACTATTTTTATCATGAAAAAGGAATCTTAGAAGAGACATATTTTCAAGTTATATAATATAAAAAAATAGGTGCACTACCACCACTGCTTACCATGCTACACCCCTGTTTTCCACTAAGCTGATAACATGCTATCATGAACAATTGTGTGTAAATGGTAAAAGACACAGACCTCTTGACCACATTGTGATAAAAATTAAAGTGCACTCAGTTTGCTTTTTGTTGCCAATGCACAAAATTAAAAAAAAAAAAAAAAAA
>VXBA01002849.1:58548-79275 GCA_013399895.1 Serilophus lunatus
AAAAAAAAAAAAAAAGAAAAAAAAAGGAAAAAAGAAAAAAGAAAAGGAAGCATTAAATTTATGTCAGTTTTAGTTTTATTGGGTTTGCTGTGTAATTTGAGCAACATATGTACAGTACTTTGTGTCAGTACTGGTACTTAGCTTCAGCTTAGTGCCCTATCCTGACAATTTTTCCCACTAAATTTGTGGCAAGAGAGTTTGCTGGGATTTCTGATAGAAGTCACTACAGCACACTGTGATACAATTTGCAAGATCTGGCTCATAGCTGCTTCAATGCTAATTTATATGCCCTGACTGTGGTGAGTTCATGGACATAACATTTTGAAATACTGCCCTACAGATGCTGAATCTTGCGCTCCTCTCTATTGTAAATTTATTTGTATTTCAACAAGAAATGTATGGCATGCACTATGTAGGAATGTTATGCCAACAAAAAGGATTTTGAAGATGGTGTTTACATGGAAAATAATTAATTTGACTAATTAAACAAACCCATAACAAAATATTGAAATTATCATAAATAATAAGTCATTGATGAGTAATGAGATAGTTTGTTTACTGGGACTTAATTTAATCTTGTTATCATCTTTATAGCATAGCAGTATAAGATATATCATTACCATTTTAGAAATTATATCATGAAATCTGGGAGAAATGGGAGGTTTGTGTCTACTACCTGGTTATCATAAATCTTCATAGATATTGAGCTGGCCATTTCCATTGTGAGCAGGGACTGAGAAAGCAAATTCTCTTATATTTGTGAGTTTCATCCCCATTTATGTGATAGCAGAGAATAGGCTACCTTTGTCTGAAGTATAAACAAGATAAAGACACCTTTAGCAACTATTCTGGAAATGAGTATACTTACATAATTTGTATTTAAGTTAATTCTTTAAAACACAAAGGGGAAAAGAGTAACTGTCATATAACACAATGAAAACTAGTTATTATGGCTTGGAATGGAAAAAATTGGCTATTGCATTTGATTAATGATTTACAATAAAATTTGTAAAATCATGTAATAAAATGCTGTATTATATTCAAACAAACCTTTCTTTCTTCCACTGAGGATGTTGAAATAAGCAGGATTTTGTTCTCAACTTGATGCACATGAATAACTTTCATTGAGCTTTATGTGAGCCAAAGTAAGCATGAATGTAGGATATGTTCCAAATATTTGATTGGGACAGAGTCCTCCAAGGGACAAAACTCCTATCATAGAAGTAGTGTGGCTTAATTAAGATTACAGTGTGAATTTCAGCCTTCCATTATTAAGGGAAATATACAAAGTAAATGGAGATTTGTACCAAAGATTAAGACTAGAAATGCATGGCCCACAGATTGACAGTAGGATAATGGCTTTTTTTTAAAAAAAAAGTCATACATTAACTCATGCTGTTACTTTGTTTTGCATTAGTAATTATTTCTCTATTAAGGCATTTACAGAAAATTGACTAACAAAGACCTGATCCCCAAAGTAGTAGAAGATGCTACTGGTAGTTTTGTACTCCAAAAATCTCCATGGTTCATTTTCCTTTCACTACTGTGAACAAAATCCTCAAAGAAGATTCTTCTTTGTTTGGAAATACTTTTGAAAAACTAGTTTCAAATTCCCAAATTCTCATGTAAGATAAATTTCTATACTGTCATTAAAATTGATGGAAGTATACCAGCTAAAATCAAGTGAATATCTGGCCCATGAAGATTCAGAATTTGTACATAACTGCTTTATGTGGTTTCATGTAAAAGTTTAATTAGTCTACTGATTTCCCAAGACAGAACGATGGGTGCTTCTCTGACTGACCTCAAATGTCACTGTAGAGAAGAATTTTAAAGCAATTATAGCTCAGTTATAGGGTGCTACTGGGTGGATGACAATTGGAGGTAAAAACTGAACAGGATATCTTTTTCCCTGTGTTTGCTTCAAAGAAAATAGACATCTATAATCTTTAAGAATTCTCAAGACACGCAATTTAGATCTCCAGATTGTCTCGGCATGGTTATATAGTAATAGTTAACTATGTGGATATTACAGAAAAAATTACAAAACCCCTTTTATCTTATTGATAAGATCTGTGAAGAACTGATAGTGAAAATTGTAAGCCAAATTCTTGGATGAAATCAAGAGATCTGTGATGCTTTATCTTAAATGAGGATTTGTCCAGTTATAGACATCAGCAGGCCATTTCATAGTATTTTTGTTTTACGTAAACACAAGTACAGACATATCCAGGGAGTATCTGACAGATTTTATATGAGATATTGCATTCTGAAATCTCTATCTCGATTTTCAGTTGAAGAATTCAGTATATGCTTGAAGTAGCCTTTTATTTCATTTTAATATTACTTGAGACTCTCTGCATTAATCCTTCCTTGTTTCATCCATAGAGTGTTCTCAAAACCCAAAATAACACTGTTTAGTCCTACTACACTAACTAGTTAATATTTCAGAATGGAAAAAATACAATTTATGAAGGAAAAAAACACCTACACCAAAATCCAAAGCCTCAGCTAGAAGAAATGTCCTGATACCCCACAAAATAAAAGTGTTTATCATGGAAAGGAGCCATGAGCAGAGGTAATGACATTCAAAGAGGTAAAACATAACGATATATGACACAATGATTTTTGTATTATAATTATTTTATGCATATTAGTAAAATAGATAAAGTATACTTCAGACACAACTTCACTTAGTCTCCAAATACATCAGTTTCCAAATATATTGAAAACCACAAAATACGATGGCTGAAATATTCACTACTTTGAAAGAAGTGTCAAAACTCCTACTTCGGAGGAAACAAAATTTTGAATTTTGTCCAATACAGCCTCAAATATCTACTGACCTAATATTTAAGGGAAAAATAGGTGTACAGAAGCAATTGCGCTTTCTGTCATAATTTCAAGGATGTATGGGAAAATAAAGAGTTGCTAGGATTGGCTTGTCTGACTTACAAGTGATTTTTGCTTTCCAAACTCAAATATGTTAGTGTCCTGTTCCATTCCAGTCTTGCCTCTCTGCCTTCGTACAAGCACCTCTGTGACACTATCAATTTTATTTTCAAACCCCTTTTCTTCTAGCTTTCCTTTAAATATAGTTCTAATTTATAATAAAGTTACTCAAACACCTCATCTCCCCAGCCTGTATCCACCAAGATAAACACATTAGTTTTCATGTGATCTGTAATCTAATTGTCTTTCTTTTCATTTATTACCCCTCTCTGTCCCCTGCCTGTGTTATCTTCTCCTGTTGTTCTTGTATTTACCTAGACTGTAAGCTCTTAGGGGGCAGGGAATCTGTCTTTAATTTGTTCTATGTAGCACCATGAACTATGGAGCTATATAAATAATAAAACATGTAGATCTTCTTAAATGATGTTTGAAGTGACAGTGATCGGATCGACCGCCAGTATAGTAATATATTGTTTCAATTCATTCCCTGAAGTCCTAATCACTGCAGCAATAGAATAATCAAAAAATAAAAATAATAAAATCAATCCAAAGGAGCTATCACACTGACTCATCTTACTGGAATTTTCCCTATCTGGCCAGGATGTAGAAATAAATCATGTTTGTATTCTATAAAGGTTTTAATATTAAATCACTTACAGTATAAATGAAAAAAAGAAAAATAAGTTAACACAGATATACAAGATGAGCTTTAGAATGAGAACTTTTAATTAGTTTAAGCTTTGTTAACTTATGATTAAGAGATTTGCTAAGTTGAACACCAGTCACCTTTTCTTCCTTCATATTATCCATCCACTTAGGTAAATAAGCCTGTCATTGCTGAAGTCTATATCAATCCTATTTTATAAATTGTTTTATGGACATAATTAGAAATTTTCTATGAAATATAATACTAATCAAAATTAAAGGAATACTAGTCCTCTTTATCTGTTCAAGAATACTAGTTCTCTATGACTGCTGGAATGAGAGAATTGTGGGAATTTCAGAAAAATGCTAGCAATAAACATGAAAGGAAATGATGCATCTGATCTTGAGGACAAACATATAAGCTTTCTCTTTCAGCTTTTTTTTGTCTTCCAGGAATGACATTGTGTATCA
This sequence comes from Serilophus lunatus, assembly GCA_013399895.1. NCBI lineage: Eukaryota > Metazoa > Chordata > Aves > Passeriformes > Eurylaimidae > Serilophus > Serilophus lunatus. Next base: position 62,617 of record VXBA01002849.1, read on the forward strand.
TTGAACTTAGTTTTTCTGAATGGTGAAGCAAAAACTGGCAATTATATATAGATCTGTCGAGAATTCTCAGAGCTAAGAGAATGCTATTTTTTTTCCTAATCATTCCAGCCACTTAAGATATCTAGTCCAAGCTAAGAATAATGAAAAAATCTTAAGTTCCTTTCTTTGCCATGACTGTAGGAATTTTGTTCAGAGGAAATAAGATACTTAAATTGAACTTATGTCAAAAAATTGTATGAAAGTATTGAAGATAGGCAAAAGTTTGCATTGTTAGTGTTCCTTGAGCAACACTGTCCACCACAGACAAAATTTGTAGGGATTTGATTTTGAAGGTACAGATTCAAACCTTATGATGGATATACGTCAAAGGCTGTCTCTTAACAGTTGCTCAGTAGACTGCTGGCTGTTAAACCTAGGGAGTAGAAAGCAGCCTAACACAGTGGTAACCATATCATGCACTTTATGCTTTAACCACCCCAACTGTCTGGGCCATTTAGATCAATAGAAACTTCTGATGTACACATCTGCTGAGCCATTTTATGCATTAAGGTCTATGATAAAAATGTCGACTCGTGGTAAGTAAAAATAGCCTGTGGATTTAGCATAGAAGAAGCATAACATAGAATCATTGAGATTCCGATATGTTGAGTCTACTGTCTTCTCCAGATGGAATGGCCTTCTGGAGATTGCCAAGTACAATGGCTTTCTTCAAAGCAGAGTCAGCTACAGAAATTTACCTAGGATGTTGTCCACTCAAGACTTTGAATATTTCCAAGGATGGAAACTCTCCAAGTTCTCTTTTTGCAGTGTACAACTCTGCCTAAAATGAAGAATATTTTTTTTATCACATTTAAAGGTAATTTATTGCTTTTCAGTTTGTGTTCATGGCCTCTTATCCTCTCACCAGTCACTACTGAGATTCTGGTTCCATCTTCACCCTGTCACATTCTGCTGAGCTTTATCTTCTCTAGATGGAAGAGTTCCAGATGTCTCCACCTCTCCCTCTATGACAGACATTCAATCCTTCAATCATCTTTGTGGAAGTTCACTAGAGGCCATATTCTTTTAAGTCCCTATCTCTCTTCTACTAGGGAACCCAGAGCTGGACCCAGTACTCTAGATACATCTCACCAGAAAGGGAAAGATCACATTCTTTGTCACGTTGGCAATGTTCTTCCTAATGCAGCCAAGAGTTTTGTTTTTGGTTTTTTTTGTTGTTGTTTTTTTTTAGTTGAAAGAAGGCATTGCTGACCCATGTTCAGTTTGCTGTCCACCAGGACCCTGAGGTTCTTCTTTGCAAAGCTACATTCTACATGTTTGGACCCCAGCCTGAGCTGGTAAAAGAACTTATTCTTCCCCAGGTGCATAACTTGTGTTGGGGATGACAGTAGGCCTGTCAGCACCTTGGCATTAATTGATGAAATTAATATTGTTAATATTCGGATGTATTCTTGAAATAATAAGTTACTGTGAATCTCAGCACACCCTTAAATGAGCAAAAGCAGAAGAGCTATTGCTACTTGGCTGTAACTGTCAGTCGCTGATAACGTATAAGGTAAACTTTGTAGCAAAAACATTGTAACTAGTGATAAGTGAGGCTTCTGGTTACTTTTTATAGTTCTCTAATCATAGTAGTGGAAAACAACTTTCTGTTCTATGAGAGAAAGCCCACTGCCTTCTGTAAGGAGATAATACCACAGGGGAATAAAGTGGCCATTTTGGACCATCTTGTCTAACAACACAGTGTGTCATTCTTACCCCTACTGCAACAACTTGTCATTTCCTTTTGCTCAAGTTGTTATTGTTCCTGTTGGCCCATCTCTGCAGCCTATGAAGTCCTTTGAATGGCAGCACAAACTTCTACTTTAACAAACACTCTATGTAATGTACATACTTGTTGAGGATGCACTCTGTCCCATCATAACGGGATATGAGATAACTAGTGAAGATATTAAAAAATACAAGACTCAGTACTGAGCCTTTGGATGCATCTCTACTTACTGGCCTGTGGTTGGACTTTCTGACACCGATTACAACACTTTCACCATGACAAGTGGGCCAGTTTTCAATCTACCTTATTGTTCAGTGATATTGTTCATACTTCATTACCTTGTCGGTGAGGGCGTTACGGTGGATAACGCTGAGAACATTGCTGAAGTGAAAATAAACAACATTCACTGTTCTTCCCACTTTCATGAAGTTAGTCTTCTCATTAGAGAAGGCTATTATGTTGGCCAAAGATGATTTCCCCTTTGTAAATCCATGCTGACTACTCTAGAACATTCGCTTGTCCTCAATATGTTTAGAAATGTTTTCCATGATTTTCTCCATTGTCTTCACAAGGATAGACATGAGGCTGACTTACATGTAGTTTTCCACATCCTCCTTATTACCCTTCATGAAGGAAGATGTGACATTTACCTTCTTCCAGTTCTCAGGGATCTTTGCCAACCACAATAAGCTTTCAAAGGTTATTAAGAGTGATCTCACAATGACATCATCCTTGGAAGGTGCATCTTGTCAAGTCTCATCAATTTATATACATACATTTTCTTTAAATGTTCCTTAACACAATCCTTATCCATCAAAGGTAAGTATTCTTTCTCTTTCACTGGTCTCAGAGACCTGATTTTCCCGAGGGCCAGCCTTACCCATAAAGACCCAAACTGAAAAAAATACTGAATTCTTGCCTTCTCCATGTCCTTTGTCATCAGTTTTCCACCTCCATTCTGCAACCATTCTAGGATTTCCCTAGTCTTATTTTTGCTGTTTATATATCTGTAGAAACCCTTCTTGTTGCCTTTTATAACGCTTACTGGATTCAATTCAGGTGGGCTTTGGCATTTGTAAAACTGTGACTGCATTCCATGACTGCTTTTCTTGGGATTCTTCCAAGCAAGTCTTGAAATCACAGAAGTCATTTCTCCTGAAATCCAGGATTATGATCCAACTTTTTGCCTGAATCTCTTCTCTCAGAGTCCTGAAATCCATCACCTGAAGCTAATACTTATTATCCCTCACCCTGATTCCTTCATGTTTTAAGTATGAGATCCAGCAGAGAAAGTCTTGTCTTGGCTTCTCCAACACTTCTGTCAGCAAGTTATCATCAAAGTCCTGTAGGAATCTCCTGGCTGATTGTGCCTTGCTGCATTTTCTGTTCAGCAGAAACCAGGGTGCTTCAAGTCCACATGAGGACTTGAAGAGTTTGCGAACATGGGGATTCTTCCAGTTATCTGAAGACATAATATACTTGAAATTTGCAACATGTAAGAAAATTTTTATACTTTATATTAGGCCAGAACTATCCTTTCATCTTCTTTTTCAGTATAATTTCATCTTCATTCTCTTGGAACTCTTGTTCAATATCAATTTAAAAAAATATATCATCTCTGTTTAGATTTAAAAAAGGCTTTTAACATATTTATTGCTATTTCTAAATATTGTTATTACTTATGAATATTTCTGAATATTATGAAGAGAATCATGACTCAACATTTCTCCAGGTGGACTTCAAATTTTAGTGAATTATCTGATTAGGTGTAAAATATGTCATGTCTGCAAATGTGATGGGCAACATTCACTACCTTAGAGTGTGCATCAGAGTAATTGAAAGCCTCTTTTGCTGGTCTGTTTTGAAAGGTTTCAGACTGTTCAGTTGCTTCAAAATGTAGAGAGATTTTTGGCATACCTTATTAACTGGCATCTTTTCATCTTTTTCTCTGAAAGTTTCGAAACAAACTTGCCTAATGAGAAAAAATACTCAAAAAACCCTCTTCAAACAAACAAAAAAATTCCCACAAACTATTTGTGTTTGAGGTTTATGAGATCTAGCAGCTTTTACTATCCAGAATTCTATTATATGACTCAATAAGTTTTCAGATAGCATGATTTTAAATCACAGATTCATCTCAACTTGGTAACTGCAGAAGCATGTGTGTAGCTTTCAAATTCACAGAAGATGAAGTAACTGCTATTTTCTGATTCAATCCTACATTCAGAAGAAAGTGTACAAGAAGCATGGTTGCAGTACAGCTAAATATGTAGCTCTGTTTGGTAAAGCTTATCAGGCTTTTTCACATAGGCATTTATCTTTAATGAAAATCTACTACTAATTGCTTGCTTTGGACCCTTGCTTCTTTTTATATAAGTTAAGGTCAGTACAGTGTTTTAGCAAACAAATGATCTTTAGCCAGAATCTAGTCTGGGGGAGACAATATACGGCCCTTAAAATCAAAATAATGCAATTATAACTAGGTTATTGATCAGTTGTCCACATTTCATCTTAGATTTTTCTTTTTAAGTGATAAGTACTCGGATTGCTAGACTTATTTTATTTTCCCTTGTCTTTATTCCAGTTGTATATGTGTTAACATTATAGGAATAAGTAGTCTAGCATATGTTCCAGAAATAACCTGTGAAGCTAGGAGTCATTTCGGTTTCTAAAACACTGCGAAACAACTCAGATTCTACTTGTGAACCTGTGAGAGCTGATATTAGCAGACTGAGTTTTATGATAACAACTTAGTTTTTCTTGTAATTTCATTACCTTTTCATTTTTATCCTGGTAACGCAATTTGTTCGTTTGGTTTTGGTTTTATCCTTTGTATTGGTGTACAGTGACTGTAAAACAAGAATGCTATCAAAATGAAAACATTATGTAGTAGCGATAGAACAAAACAGGTAAGTGATTTCACAGATTGGTACATGATGTGACTTTTGGGGATGGCTCTGTGCAGGGTTAAGGGCTGGTCTCTATGATCCTTATGGATCCCTTCCAACTCAGTATATTCTGTGATTCTATCTTGCCTCCAAGATATTCCAATTAAAGAAGTTTATGTGATGGCATCCCATTCAGTTAAGGACCCACTTCCAGAATATCAGTTGTTCAACTCTTCTTAATGTGTTTTGACTCTACGTAATATAAAAATTCTGTACTACTAGCATTGTTTTAACAGGCCCAAGTTCAATCATACTACACATCAGCAATACATGTGTTATGTATTTTTTTAATTATGGAACAAAATTAATGTGATAAGACTACAGAGGTGCTGGGACTTCAGTTTATCTATGTACTTAGCCCATAGGCTTGCCAGAATTTATTTGGAAGTTGGTCAAAACCCAAAAATGATATCATAAATCAAAGAGATATTCTTAAATGGTGACTCTTAACACTACAAGGTGCTATTATAGTTTAAACTGAAGACACAATGAAGTATGGCCTTTATAACAAGCTGTCCATGGATGAATACATACTAGATGAACTACAAGGAGTCTTGCTCTGAAACATGACTGAATGACCCAATTTTCCATCTGTTTATTAGGATGTCAAGCTCTCAACACATTAGAATTAACATTAACATCTTTGACGCTAAACATTGAATGGTGTGAACTTGTGCTAGAATGTCCTGAATTCTACAGACTTTGAATTTAACCAAGTTTATATATCTTACTAGTTAGTAAAAGGTTATGAGAACTAATTAATTAATCCTGAGCCCAGTGAGTTCAGCATCCCATTGACGGCACAGATTAATTTCTAAAATGGATGCTGTCCCAGGTCCCAGGTTTTTTTGTAGTAACTCATTATGAAGGCAAGTAAGTATGCTATAATCACACCACTTTTCTAACACCATGCCGAGCATAAATGGATTAATTGGAACTTTTACAGAATATTTGGGCTGGTAAATTACAGGAATTAATATGTATTAATCCACAGTTGTCAGTATTCCTCAAGGCTTACCCACGTACGATATGATGATGTTTTTTCATGAATTCTATCTATTGATGAACTGATTGCTGTATGAAGCTCAGTCTCTTGGTCTCCTAAGCAGACCAACACTATGACTTTTGAGGTAACACTGATCTGACCAGATCAGTGCATCATTTTAAGGTGACAAATGGCTTTGTGAAGATAAACAGAATAAGATAATGTGGCCTAAGTTTTTTTATTTTAAAACAGGTTGGGAGATGGATCTAAAAATTATAAATATGACATGAAAATTAAAAGATTAATTAATCCATTGAAGAGTCATCATTCTTTAAAACTGAGTGCATAAAAAGGCAGATAAAATTGCCTATTCATGAGTGAAACTTTTTTTGCTTCTCATTAGCAACCTCAAATCCCAGTCCTAAACTTGTATCAGTCTCTCTTTAAATCTAACAGATAACCAGAAAGCGACTGATAAAAGAGTTAATAATTTAATACTCTGTAATATTCTTTTCAATATTCTAGATGATTCATAATTAAAATTGACTCAATTACTGTCTTCAAGCTTAATTATGAAATTCTTGCAGGGTGTCAGTTTCTTTAAAGATTTTCAGATAACTAAATTATGGATAATTTTTGTTATAATTCTGAAAAAAAATGCTCAAAATGAAGGATATTTTTAAAATCTCTTAAACATGTATCCAATGTCCTCTTTTTTCCATACCAGGAGACTGTTAAAACAGCTTGTGGGTTAAATTTACTCATATATTTATATCTCCATCTGTTGGAGACGCAGATATTTTCTTTGTGTTCCTCAGTGCTGACAAATAAAATCTTTATTTTAACTTTCCATGTAATAGTTTTATTTAGTATATATTACTAGTAAAGGTCTTCATTACAGCGTCTGATTTCTTAACAGGCATCAATATTTACATCTTCATAATGACCTCAAAGAATACTACTTTCTAATTTACAGAATGGCATGAGTGACAGAAGGAAAAGTGTGTTGCTTAAAATTAGATGACCTTTCATGTCTGCTGTCTCCTGACCATTTGAATACAGCATAAGACCAGGTTGCTACCAAAAGGAGAGATTGTTTTCTTTCTCCATTTTCTAGTCTTTTAACTCCATTCTCTCCTTTGTGACTCTATCTATCTATCTATCTATCTATCTATCTATCTATCTATCTATCTATCTATCTATCTATCTATCTATCTTTTCACATAATGGTCTCCCCCTGCAGAAAACTAGAGCCATCTATTCTCCTGTTATGTAAGAATTCTTTTTTCTCCCCTGTTGAGAGACAAATAGTTTAATAGCACATTTGCATACTCAAAGGGATTTGGAAAATTTTGCTGGGTTTTGTCTTCACTAATAGCCCTGGCCTTGACATCAGAGGCTGGGGTGCCTGTTTGAATTGGGTGTTGGCCAACTGTCCTGTGTACAGATGTTTTGGAAGCTGGGTTCTGCAGCAGCTGTGACCCCCAGCATCTCTGCTAGTGAGCACCCAGAGTTGCACACTTTCCCCCATCCAGATGGATATCAGGTGCTCAACCCAATCCAGTCCCAGTTTTCAGCTCTGTTCAGTGTGAGGACTTGGTTCTCCCCCTCACTTGTTTGCAGCTGGAGCACAAACTAAGAAGACTGCAGCATAGCATGAAGAAAGCCACTATACTTGGTTTTGAGATAGAAAAATAAGCCTACTGAAAGCATAACTGCTTCAGAATGTTTGAATCAGAATTTTCCTTCGCCGAACCATCTCAAACATAATACTACTTTTGAAAACAATCTTCAGCTATCAGGAATTTAGTTCCCATTTTGCACAGTGGAACGTGGATATCCACAAGTAGAAATAATGCATGTTCATTGGGGAAAAGAAAAAAGAGTCAGGGCTCAAAAAAGTGTTTTGTTAAACTGCTTGTGCTGTTAAATTGTTTGAAGGGGCATTTTTTTTTTTCAGATCTTGGTTTGTTTTTATTGTTGTGACTTTATCTCACTTTTACCCTTGTATTTCTTCTTATTTTATAATTATAAGAGAGAACTATCATCTCTGGAAAGCTTAATTTTATTTAATATTCTTTCTTTCTTGATATCTTCAGATTCTGATGTTCAGACTTTCTCTGGGACAGAAATGTACCAATACTTAGTTTTCTTCAACGCAGACCAGATATCTCTCTTGATTTTTTTTGTTTTGCCTACTATTGTTCTCCAATCTTGAAGATCACTTATGGGTGCTAATATGGGTAGCCTTAGTTTTTCAGAAGATAAGGCATAAGAATAATAAAATAAAAAAATATACTTCATTTTCCAGACACAATGAAACAAAATTATCTCACTTCTGTAAAAAATATACAAAGTCATGACAACTTCTGCAGCAACAGAAACAGAAGGTGAAAATCATTTTACAGTTGTTCTCATGAGAAAGTGAAAGAGTTACTCTTTAGTTCATTTTCTGCGCACACAAAAAAATGAAACCAATAGCAATTAGGCTAAATCTCAAGGAAACACATCATCAGCCAAACTGATTCTATTAACACTGCAGATGTGTCAGATGCTAACAAAAGTTGTGTTCACTCCACCCAAATTTGCCTGACTTTGTGATCAACCATGTAGTTTCCCATTACAAAAATCCTGGTGTTGATTCAGCTTACATCAAAGTCTGATTTAATCCCTTCTGTTTCATAAATGAAACTTTGTGCTAAACACAATTTGTCTGTAATCAAGATTCAAGAACATGATTTTTTTTTATTTTTTTTTTTAATTCAAACAGCTGCTGAGCATCCTTATCTACCAAAAGAATATTTGTACTTTTTCAGCCCTGCTGTAGGTATTCTGGAGTGCAAAAAGAGAGCCCTACTGTCCCTTTTTCACAGAGCACTAGATAGATCACTGTCTAGAAACAATGTGTAGTTAGACTTCTACATTAACTCTGCATTTGGGAAATAAGTTGAAAGTGTCTTTGTGGCTGACACAGAATGGGATACCTCTGCTACAGAAGCCAGTCAGAGCCTCAGCTCAACTGTGAAATTATAAGAGAAGGACTTCATGGTGCAAATGGATCTTCACACTATTATTTCTCTACTTTTATTGTTTCTCTAGCTCAGAAACAGAAGTTTTGCCTTAGAATAGAAACCAGTCTTGAGTCCTTCCATACCTATCTTTCTCCTTTTCCTCTTTCTTTTTTTTCCATTTTCTTTTTTCTTCCTCTGCGCTCTTGCTTTTTGACTTGTGATGTGGTTGGTTGTTTGTTTGCTTGTTTATTTGTTTGAAGTTATTTTCTTGGGGGGTTGTTTTGTTTTGTTTGTTTGGAGGGGGTTATTAGTTTGGGTTGGGAGGGGATGTGTTTTCTGTTCATTTTGAGTTTTTTTAAAGAAAAAGTTACTTAACACAGAAGAACTGTATAATTCTCTATGGTATATCAGTCTGTCTGTATTGATATCCGCAAGCTACATTGTGTCATGTGTAGGTTTTTCTCTTTAGCCTGGCCTGCTTGTGCTTCCTCTACTGTGAAGAACATTACATTCATGGAACATTTATTTGTGGCTGTGAAGAGAGATTTGTCTAGCTGCAGTGCAGGGACAGAGGTAGAAAATGAAAACTAGAATCAATGTCTAATAATCTGTCTTTGTCTTCTGTTACCTTAATTCTGTGTAAGTATTGTCTGGGAAGGCAATAAGTGGGAAAACATGCCATTAAGGGATTTCCTGCAGAAGGGGTTATTAATAGTCAAAGGCCCATTAGTGAATAAAGCTGGCTTGGTGCTATTTTCACACTTACTGTCTAAAACTCTGCCTGTTTTAGTGGCAGGGCAATCAAAGCACTGAACCGCACCTGGTATTTTTAGAGAAGTCTGACTTACACCTAAGGTGTAGCTTTATATTTTGATTTAGCTCAGCAAGGCAGAAACAGGTACAATCGATCCACTCATAAGAATTTCAGCTGCTGAATATGTGGTCCTCCTGGCCACCAGTCCTGAGGTACTATTTAGATGTGAACTGAAGTGATGATCTCAAACATCAGAGGTAGATAATGTTGGACATAGGATTGCAACATGGGAAGTTCTGGTTTAGTTTGGATCGTGGTGGATGACATTGCTCTTTGTGAGAGAATTACCACAGGAAATCATGCTGAAAGCATTTAAACTCTGACTTGAATGATATGAACAGCACTTAAACACTTATTCTTAACCTTCATTCCCCAAACATAAAGCAGTAAAGATCAAGAAGTCTCCTTTCTTTTGCTTTGGCTTTAGCCTTTAACAATTTGATCTGTATAGTGTTATGAAGTCAATATTTTACATGTTATACTCTTGTCATTTTGTAAAAGCAAATCATCCATGTTTGATGTTGCCATTTGTCATTTTTTCAGCTCTCTGAAATATTTCTAGCTTCTTTTAAAAAGAAAGGGTTGGGAATTGTGACGCCTGTACTGAGAAGGCACTGTATGGTTCCAAAGAGATAGGAAAGGCCTGAAGAAATTGTGCTGCAGAAGCTGTAGAATAGGTAGCTTTTATTGGGGAATGATATTACACCATAATGTAGTCAGATGCTAACAGCAGAAATATTTCAGTGAGAAAAGCATTTTAGTGGCACGAGGAAATTCAGCACCCAAATCTGTAAGAATACAGAAAAAAAAAAAAAAAAAAAAAAGGAAAAAAAAAAAATTAGAGAAGAATGCTCTGCTAAAGAAAGGACAAAAATAAAATTAGAGTAGTATGCTCTGCTAATTCACTTTATGTTGGTTTTGTAAGCTAAGAGTAAACACTGTACAGCAGCGGCTGTATCCTATGAACACATGGCTGACTGGCAAAAATCTTGCCCTTTTTCCAGACTGGTAAGCATCATCTCACTCTTTACATTTTTTGCTGCCTTTGCAAGACAGTTACTGTAACAGCACACAGAAATCTTGTGTTCCTCCACTTACTAGTTCTCTTTGTTTCTTTGAAGAATTGAAAGGTAAAATTAGTTGTGTTCTTTACTCCCCTAAATTATTTAACCTCTTGTTTATCTAAAATAGGAAAATTACAATCTCACTTTAATCATCTCCCTGAAAAACATAGCGGAATCTGAATAAATATGGCACAAATGAGCTGTGTTTTCATTCAAAGCTGGAACAATATATCAATTTTACTAGTCCTAAATGGATTTTTATGCAAATACAAGAGAACAAAATGGCTGAACTTTATCAATCTTTTAGTCTACTTGGAATATGCAAGCTGAGCTTTGTAAAAGCTGCCAAAATCCCTGACAAAGGGACATCTCTTAGAATTGAAGAGCCTGAGAAGCTGGGTTTACAGTTTGATATAAAGATTGCAGTTACAGCACTGAATCAACCTACAAGCAGTTTCTGAGTGTCTGAGAATATTAGAGTTTTAAAGATATTCTTTAGACTATGAAAACCCTGTCAACACTGCAGTAAATCTAAATATTAACTATGTTACTGAAGCTGTAAATTGAATATTAAATTGATAATAATGATATAGAATTTCGGGATGACATATTTATGTTTTTTACAGAACCCAACCCTTGCTACTATTTTAGAGAATATAGAAAAGACATGGCATTTTTCCTTACTGCATTCTCCCTTTCATTTTCCTTGGCTAACATTCTCATCAGAGCCTTAGACAAGGAAGACATGACACAACTTGCTATTCTGGTGTGTATTCCATTGCATGTAAAAGTATCATTTGAAGAATAATTAAACAGTCAGAGCAAGACACCAGTTTGCTGAAAGGATTTATTTACCTTTGTGTGCAGCATATAAATGCACATGTGTTTAGTTAATAGAAATTTGCAGGAGCCATTTTCTAATTATTCCATTTACATTCAATTATGGCTTTTGTGGACTTCACTGAAACAATTGCCACAGCCTTTTAGGTAGCTACATAAAAGACCATGTTATTACCTTTCATTGTTAGCTGAGAAAACTGCTACAATAATAGCAGCAACCTGCTTTTCGACTCTGTTTGTGGAGGTACTGCTTAAAGGTTATTTGCTGACAAATTTCCAAATCATCAGGAAAGTAAGGAAAAAAATGACACAGTTAATGGTTAAATTTGGAGATTCTAAAAAAATCAGATAAACATACACACAAAATAAAATGGAGAATGCCATAAGGCAGGCTGAAGTCTTGTGAGATTTTGTTTCTTTGATAGCATGTGCCAGTCTGTGACTTTACATGACATACATAGCCCATCGAACCCATGAAACTGTTAAATTTCGGCCTCATTAATTATGGATTTAAAGCTGCAATGTGTTAAACAAGAAGTAGAGAGAACATGACACACAATGTGATATCCCCTTTGTTTCAATTTCCCTTCACTTTCAAATAAATGTAAAAATAAAAGCAGTCAGACTGTCTGAATGGTATATAACACATGTGTTGTAATTTAGACTGTTTTAAGATGTATCCATTGTGTGGATGAATAACAGGTACCGAAATTTAGTGTGGTGACAATAATTGTACAACAGCACACATACACTTTTTAGCTTGTTCACCTGTAACTTCTTTGTATTGACTTGCGGAAACCGAACTCACAACGCAGGCCTCGTTATGAGAAAGGTGTGTTTATCCTGCGCAGGGAGCAGGGTTACAGATTCATTCATTCACCCGCTCCCCGATCACATGCCTGTCCCGGGCTTATATCCCCCTTCTGAGTGACAGCCATCGCACAGCTCGGATTGGCCCCACCGCTCCAGGCCCCCCCCATTCTCCGCCCTGGCCCTGGATGCAGAGACCTCCTTCCCCGAGGGGAAGCGCTGCTGCCGCAATTGCCCCGCTGCAGAAAAACACGTTGTCTTGAGACCTTGAGGTGTTGTCCCTGTCAGCTGTTGTGATGTCTAGTCCCTCGTCTCCCTACCTCCTTTTCTGATGTTCGTGTCCTGTGCTTACAGGGACTCTTCTCATGTTAGCCCTGTGTCTGACAGCAGGGTCTCAGCTCCACTCCCCAACTCAGTATACGCCTGCAGTACTAGCCTGCTGACCATGACTTTCCATGTATTTTTCATAATATAAATGCAACAAGGTAACTGAAACATGTTAATATTTGAGCATTTGGTGTGTACCAGAAACTGAAAAGTGTCGATATCTGTACCAGAGAGTAAATTAGAATATTTCATTCTTTGAAGTTGCATCTTTTCTCTCTCAGAACCAAGCACCGATCACCCAAATGGGTGCGTTGCATTTTGCTTAAGTTTCTGTAACTTTCAATGAGGCAGCAGAGGAAAGTAAACATACAGGGTATACTTTTCCTTTTACAGGAAAATGACACAGATTAACTCTGTGTTAGCTGTAGAAAGACTGCAGAAAGACAGTTTCACCTAGACACTGAAGGACAGCAGCTTTTAATAGGGCTGTACTAAACCACAGAAACTGTCTTATAGATTAGTGTGAGGGGTTTTTTTGTTTGCTTGTTTGTTTTTTGTTGCTGGTTTGTTTGTGGTTTTTTTTTTAGTTTTGGGGCTTTTTTTTTTGTTTGGAGGGGTTTTGTTTGTTTTTGTTTGTTTTTGTTTGTTTTGGGTTTTGTGTTTGTTTTTTGTTTTTTTTTAATAAAATGCTTTATTCTGAAGCAGAAAACTAAATGAAGGGCCGTCTCTTAACTAGTTTCTTCATAACTTTGCCTTTGCCTGATTATGCTGGTCTATACTAAAAATCACTGTCAGGTGGTATAGACTGTCCTACTTTTTTTCATTTGAGGTTTACACTGCCTGTCCCCCTATGGAGTGTATCCCACCTAAAGCCACCGTGTTCCTGAGGTATCAGTTACCTTGAGAAGGGCTCTGTTTCTGCAATAATTTCATCTCTGATTTATGGGACAAGAATAACTAAGGTAATCCTGCCACGCAGATATACTTCCTGGGGCTAGAGGAGCTCTACGAGCCTTCTGGTGATGCAGGCGAGAGAATGTCTATCTGTGGACAGTCTGGGATATCAGTTTTCATCTGTTCCTGCTCTCTGGCTAGAGGAGAAACAGAAGTGAGGTCTAGCAGGAGATGAGGGAAAAGGGAAGTAATTTACAAAGCTCTCACTTTGCCTACAACTGGAGTTACTTTTATTTATAAAGGTTTACAGAACTCTTGTAGATGAAGAGAAAATAAATTACCTTTTTTATTTCAAGTATTCGCACTCATAATTTGAGATATTCTGAAAAATCTTTGAAGTACAAATGAAATGAATTCTGAATCTTATTATTGAAATTTAGCCTCTGATAGAGAACTTGAGGAAGTGCTACACATTTTTCACATTCCAGTCACTGTAACATGTTAATTTGTGTTAATGCTGGAACAAAGAACTAGTTGTGTTTATAAACCTAATATATGATCTTAACACAATCAAAATTATCTGTCAGCTAGGTAAGAGTTTTGCTCTACAAATGTAAGTGGACTGAAAGTCTACAGACATCAGAAATACTGACTATCATCTTTCCAATTGTATGTTAAATAGAATGCAAGCAATTTTCCATGAGAAAAGAGAAAATCAAACAAACAACTAATAGTAAGGTATAATAAGAAAAAATACTGAAATTTTCCTAAGTATGAGCTGTGACATACTATATGAAGAAATAAATATAAGGAATTCTGTAAATATCAGTTGACTACTGCTCCATAGTATAGGGAGAAAAGGTAACCATGAAGACTGTAATGCAATCTCTTCTAGTTTATATTTAGAACTGCAGTAAGACCTATGGACGCTGAATTTCAGCAGAGCAAATTTTGGAAGGTTGAAGGAAATGGTGGGTGAAATTGAATGATTTTGAGTAATGGAGATAAAATTGAAGCATTTAGAGATAAATTTCTTAGGCACAGAGATTATGCCTGTCACCTAGTAAAAAATGTAGTGAGAGGTGGGTTCTATTATGTAGGGGTTATTTTGGTTTGGGCTTTGTTTGTTTTGTTTGTTGTTTGTTTTTAAAGCCAGTATGGAGGAAAATGAAAAAAATGACCAGCAGTAAGAAAAATGCATAATGGGATGGTAAAAAAAAATATAGGGAACTGTACAAACACTGGGAAATTGCTTCAGAAAAGAATAGAAAATAGGACAGACATTGAAGCAAAACTGAGAGTTTTATATGTTTGAATTGCCTTAGATATAGAGCATTCATATGGTTTTGCCTGAACACGAACACTCTCGTAATTGCTACTATGTTGCAAAAAACATCATAATAGCCTTTGTTACCATTCAGAAGATTTCTAGGCATTCAAATCAGAAGGATTTCACTTAGATTGTATACAGCTGGTTTCAGAACTTTCAAGACTGTCGATAAACAGTCCTGGTATAAAGTATTATTTTACTCTCTCTCAGGATGATACAAGTTCTGAATTTCTCGCTGCATAGACACAAGGCTACATAACAATTTTTTCACTTGTTGCTCCTCATTAATTTGAATTTGGTATTTATTTAATCTTTTTTCCCTTTCGAGCTTCAACTGAGTAAAAAAGGGAAGAGATGGAAGATACTGGAGGGTGCTGCCTTCAAGTTGTGTTACTTTTGCTACCTAAACTGTCCCATATTCAGAGATCAAGTGTGTTTTCTCTGTTTTACATCTTTAAATCAGAAATTTAGCAGCAGAATTCAATAAGTAAAAGAGTGTGTTAAATTCAGAGTTTTTCATATGGGACATTAATATTAAGTGCCTATAGTCATAATCTGTTTTACATGTATCCTTTATGGTATGATGGGGTCATGTTCTTTCTTTGGGATCAAAAGTTTTTCTTCTCCTTAGTTGGTTTACCTTATTTTTTTTTCCTATTCATGTTTATACTAACATATGGATAGTTTTGGCTTATTCATAGCAACATGATTTATTACTTTCAAAGGACTTTATCCTAACTCAACAATGAAACTTTGTTGATGAAGTATTCTGTCATAAGATCAACAGCAATCCTGTTACCATATATCTCTTTAGGAAGGATTATTTACAAATAAAAATGTTAACATTACAAATGTTAACATTAGTAATGTTAAGAGCATTAACGATAGCCACTCCTGAATTAGTCACCTGGCCCTCTTCTGAAACCATTTTTTCCATAGAAGTACTGAGGCTTTAAAGGGAGACTAGGCTTACTAATTCATATAAACCTCTCTACACGCTGCCAGTGACAACAGCTGGTCATCAGGTGCCTCTCATAGTGATCCTTCACTTTTCTTGATGATGCATGACGAGAGCATATAATATTTCATAGAAACCATGTGCCATGCCATTGAACAAAGACCAAGACATAAAAAGCAAAGAAAGAAAAAGAAATCTACTTTCAAGTTAATTTAACTTGATGTGCTAAATGACAGAGTAAGAAAATGCAATACATACAGAAAGCAGAAGGACAGGATGACACTTAACACCCCCCACAAAATCCAAACATAATAAAAATGAAAAGTTAATTTCTTCAGCTTTGCATGCAAAAGTTAAGAAAAAAAAAAAGTTCAGTATTGCTGGAGAATTATACTGAGATGATGAATTGGATGAACTGGAATTTTAGAGCTACTATATGCCTCTTTTCTGAGACATTTACATAAAGGACTGTTTTAGATTTTAAGGCATTTCATGTTATTCGCTGCTTTGTGAACAAGTATGATACCATCAGGTACAGTAACTGCTCAAGAACACTGGAAATTCTAGTAATGGATAACAGTTTAGTACATTTCAAAACCTGCCATGAGGTGTGTTTGATAGCTTTTTTATCAAACAAGTGACTAATACTTTTTTTAAGAATCCTGGTCATTGCGTGTATGACTGACATCTCCAGAGCTAGGAGTTACTTCACTACTCAAAATATTACAAAAGAAAAAAATTTCAAAAAAATATTTTTTACAGTGTAATGATTTGATTTATAGGCATCTAGATGAATCAGCTAATGCTGAAAGTCCCTGAGGAATTTTGTTCCTTTTTTATTTTATGAGAATGTATTTTAGGCTTTATAGATCGAGATTTTGTTTACAGGTGTAGTGGTTTAACCCAG
>VXBA01002850.1:1794-17506 GCA_013399895.1 Serilophus lunatus
AGGGCCCGGCCCGGACCCGAGCGCGGCGCTCCCGGGGCCGCGCGGCCGCCGCCGCCTCACGGCGAACACGGCGGTGGCACAAAAAGCCCTTTTGGTTCCTCGCCCTTTGCTTCTGTCCCTGGGCTTGGGTTCTTCGTTTAGAAGCGAAAACCCCCTTCGTTTGATTATTTATTCATCTGTTTGTTTATTCGTCTGTTTATCTATTTGTCTATCTATCCATTGATCTATTTGTTTAGTTATTCATCTATTTGTCTATTTTTATATTGATTGATCTATTCATCGATTTATTCATTTATTGATCGATCTGTTTTCTTATCTATTTCTTGATCTATTTTTATTTGTCTATTGACCTATTTATCTATTGATCTGTTTATCAATCTATTTATTTCTTGCTCTATTATCTATTTATTATTTCCCTTTTAAATTATTTTATATTTATTGTTATTTTTGAACATTTCCTTCCCCCATCCCTATTTTTGGGTCTCCAAAGGGCCTCCCCCTCCAGCCATCCAGGCTTTGTCACCCCCCAGCCTCAGCTCTGTCTTCCTGCATAAAATTAAAAAAAGACCCTCCATTTTTCTCTCCTCTTTTTTTAATGTCAGGGTCTAAATTTGTTCCCAAAAAATGGTGGTTTGTGTTTTTTCTGAGCCTGAGCCCCTGGGGGTGGGGAACGCTGGGGCTGCTCCCCCTGGCACATCCCAGGGAGGGGAACAACCACATCCTGTGCCACGCAGGGCTGGGCCTGGATCCTGTTTCCATCCTGGAATGTTGATTTTCTCCCATTTTCCATCAGCAAAGCTCTGAGGGAGAGGAGATGCTGGGACAGCAAACAATCCCTTTCAAGAAAAATTTGTATTTCTGTTCAAACTCTTGCTTGGAAATAGTTGTATTTGCCTTAAAACTCTTGTCTCTTCATCCCTTCCAATCAAGCAGGGTTTGCCTGGGGCTCCTGTAGTGCTTAAATCCAAAGCTCAGCTTTTCCCAGCTGGAAGTGGACCGTAGGGAGCCTTTGAATTTCTCTGATTTTGGGTTTTTCCCTCGTTTCCAGCTGAGCACTTTACACCTGAAGGATGAAAAAACCAAACCAGATGCCAACGGTGAGTTCCAGCTGCTGGGATGGGCTTGGGAAGGGTGGAATGTTCCCTTGGGGGGGTTCAGAGCCACAGGAAATCCCTGATAAACCACGAAATTCCACAAACAGAACTGAGCTTCAACAGCAGCAAAGCCTCGGTGTCTTGCTGCCTGGAGGGAGCTGTGTGAGCAAACCCTGCTGGTGTGGCGGGTGAGCTCCACTTTGAGCTGGAACTTGGGTTTGCTCTGTTCTCCTGAGGGGAATGAGCTGCTTCTGGAGCTTTTCCCCCAACATTCCTGAGCTCAGAGGCCTCCCCTCACATGTGCCCTCCAAACTGTTCTCATTCAGGTGCTGTTGTCAAGGCCGACGACAACGTGGAGAAGACAGAGGATGAGGAGAAGGGTAAGTGCCTCCCTGAAAAAAAGGCTTTGGTGAGGAAATGAATATGATTATTAATTCTATTTATATTCATTTAATTCATACTTAAAGTAAGCCTGCCTTATGTCCCAGGATGGCTGATCTTGTATCCTGTCCCAAGGACTTAATTGTAAGACATGTTCTTCCTCCATAATACTTTTAAAGCCATTGTGTGCTGTAATAACTTGGGAGACTCCTGGATTAGAGTGGAGAGGAATAAGGGGATAGCAGTGTCTTCAAGGCAGGAGTGGATACAGGAGCAGCTGGATAACCTGGAGCTGGAATTGCTGTAGCATTTATGCAGTGGCTGCTCAGAGGTGGGTAACGGCTTGAGATCTTTCAGGAGGTGGTTTTTAGGACACAGATTTAGTACCAAAAGCCCAAAGTGCAGCAGTTTAACTTTGTTTTGGTCTCACTGGCCCTCAGCCCTTGTGGTGTTTCAGCCCTGCAATCTTTTTTCCAGTAAAAGTTCTGTTTTATCCTCAAACTTCCCTTGGAAAGGAAAATAAAACTGTAAAAGGGAGATATTAAGCTAAAATATTTTAAATAAAGAGAGTTTTGGATGTGTTAAAGTCCCCCTTAAAACAATCCTCACTTGGTTTGTCTTCCTGGATATTAAATGGGAATCCCTGGGATCTTCTGATGTCCTAGTCAGAATATTAAATGGGAACCTCTGGGATCTCCTGGTGCCTTGGTCAGAATATTAAATGGGAATCCCTGGAATCTCCTGATGTCTTGGTCAGAATATTAAATGGGAATCCCTGGGATCTCCTGATGTCTTGGTCAGAATATTAAATGGGAATCCCTGGAATCTTCTGATGTCTTGGTCAGAATATTAAATGGGAATCCCTGGGATCTCTTTCATGTCTCATCCAGGAAGTCTGGGCTCTTTAACCCCTTCCTCTCTAACGAAGAACTCCAGTGTTTGGGTGGATTTTGTCCCTGTTAACTGGCTCAGTGTTTCAGTGGGAGCAGCCTGGGGCTGATGGGTTTGTGTTTTCCCAGAGGACAGAGCTGCCCAGTCCCTGCTGAACAAGCTGATCCGCAGTAACCTGGTGGACACTACGAACCAGGTGGAGGTGCTGCAGAGGGACCCCACATCACCCCTCTACTCCGTCAAGTCCTTCGAGGAGCTGCGCCTGTAAGTGCCTGCTGGGGTGAGCCAGAGCCTCCTCTGCATGGAGCTGTTCAATCCTGGCAACAGGAGCACTAAACAGGCTCTCTTCTGACTATGTTTTTTCAGTCAGTTGTAGGAAGCCTCGTTCTTGAGCTCGGGGAGAGCAGCTCAGCTTTGGTGAGACAGGGCAGATGTGAGTTTGGAGCCCGTGGAATTGTGGGAGGCTCCCCTTGTGTCCTGAAAAATTCCCTGGTTACATAGGAGATGCCACTTAAAAGTACTTGGGTTTGTGTTTCAGGTTACTGCCAATTAGTCATTAGTAAGTGAGTGCATCATTTGCATTATTTCAGTGCAGGGAGAGTTGTTTAATCTGAGTGCCTTTCCATCTGAAAAAAGCAGTGAAGAGCACAAAGGGAAAAGCTTAACTTTTCCAACAGTACTGGATTTATGTTCTGGAGAGACCAGTATTTTCTGACCCTTGCTATTGAAAACCTTTACCATTGCAGCTTTCAAGTGGTGATAACTGTATTTAAAGCATGATAGATTTATATTTATATATATCTTAGTGTGCTGAAGAGTGTCCCATTGGGATTGTTGTGGTTACACTGGTCTCAGGTTTGTTGCTCTACGAGTTCCACAGGGAAATGGGAGCTGAGGAGCCTTCTCCCCGTGAAATGTCAGGATGCTGTTTTGCTTTGTTAATGTTAGTGTTTGAATATCTCTTAGAAAAAAAGAAAAAAAGGCTGAGGTCCTGCAGTGCCTGTTAGACCAATTCCTGTGTTTCCAAAGGCAAACAATCCCAGGGAGTTAATGACAGGGGCAGTCAGACTAATTGAGTCTTCATTTTGTTATGACTCGGTGTATCCTTGGCAACTGGTGCAGAGTTGGGCTTTGTCTGTCCTTGCTTGGAGCAGCACAAGGTTACGTTTTCAAAGAGCTTTTGTTCCAGCCATGGGTGGAAAGTAATACAGGATTTTTGCAAAAGCATGTTGTGCTGAATAGGAAGTTACTGCAGGGGGAAAATGTGGGCAGGAAACCTGTAACCTGCTTTGAAAGGAGAGCCCTCCTGAGGGCACTGACAGCATCCAGGAGGCACTTGGGGCTCACCAGCTGGGAGTTTCTAGCACCATAACCTGGATTGAGGTTGTTCTGGCACTTCCTTGTCTACTCAAGTGTCTGCTGAGAGGAGAAAGCTCCCTTGAGAGAAAGTACTGGGTGAGAATTTGCTGACTGGCCACGAGTTTTGGGTGTGAGGGCTGGGTTGTACCCACAGATGACAAGGTGTAGTCACAGCAAACTAATTATCAGTCATTTCCCTGAGCCAGCATCACTCTGGTGTTCCAATGTCAGTTGTGTCACAGAATCCACACAAATTCCTAAAGTCCCTGCAATGATCTCATGATGTTTCCCTTCATCCTGTTCCTCACGTACCGAGGCCGCTTTGTCCTGCCTTGGAGTCATCAAGGAGTGATAATTTTGGCACCAAGATTAGGCCTGGCTGAGGAAATGGGATTGGCCTGAAGGACAGGATTAATGCTTTCTGCTCTGGGATTCCTGGATAGTCTGAAAAGCTGCTTTGGAACAGGCAGTGCTGGCTTTAGACACAGGAGTTGTTCCAGAGCTGGCAGACTTAGTAAATCCAGAGGTTTTTTGCAAAGCTTTTCCAAACTTCCTGCTGTCACTTGTAACTTCCAGATGCTGATCTGCTTCCCCAGTGGGACTGAGCAGGGAGACAGCTCTAGGTTGTCTTCTCAAGGTGTTTTTTCCTCACCTTTTTGTACACATATGAAAACCAAATGTACCTTAAATGTCATGATATAAAAAATCCCTCTTTACAGGAAACCACAGCTCCTGCAAGGAGTCTATGCCATGGGCTTCAACAGACCATCCAAGATCCAGGAGAATGCCCTGCCCATGATGCTTGCTGAGCCGTACGTACGCGTTCTTCCCACTTTCCTTCCAAAACAGAAGGATTTGAAAGGTTTACTGTGCTGTTCCTGGATTTTGGATGTGAGGAGAGGGATGGGGAAGCTGTCAGGGTGTAGAGAAGGGGTTCCCATGTCACACTGTTTCTGTGGTTCATGAACTGTGTGACACCAGCCCTGGATTTTATCCTTTTCCTGGGGCTGGCACTGAGCATGCAGTGCTGGGATGTTTGGCCGAGGTCAATCCCATTTTCCTCATCAGTTTGGGGAGAAATAATATGAAATAGCTCAGAAATCCTGGGTGGGTGGGTGGGAGTAGCCCATGTGGCTGGTTTTCCTCTCCACAACCCTGAGCTGGAATGTGTGAGGTACTGAGATGTTGGGGGAGACGTGTGAAATGGAAAAGTACTGACAGAAATCTCCATAATCAAGAGGTATGAAAGAGAGAGTTTCATCTTCTGGCTCCAACTCCCTGACAGGAGGGAGGAGCTGGGGGATGTCGGGCTCTGCTCCCAAGGATCAAGGGATGAGATGAGAGGAAATGACCTTCAAGTTGTGCCAGGGGAGTTTCAGGTTGGAGATCAGGAGGAATTTCTTCAGTCAGGCCTTGGCAGGGGCTGCCCAGGGAGGGTTGGAGTGCCCATCCCTGGAGGTGTCCAAGGAAGGCCTGGATGTCCCTCAGTGCTCTGGGCTGGGGCACAAGGTGGGGTTGGGGCACAGCTTGGACTCGATGGTCTTGGGGATGATTTCCAACCTAATTCATTCTGTGATTCCCTAAATTCTGCCCCATGGATCATAACTGGTCAAATCAGCCACCAGTCCAGGGCAGGGGTAAATCTCACAGGGATCAAAATGCCACTTGCTGCATTTCATTTCTGCCCCAACTCCGGGGTGTGTGTTGTGTGGGGGGCTCACCCTGAGCCTGTGTCTGCTGTGCCCTGCAGCCCTCAGAACCTGATTGCACAGTCACAGTCCGGTACTGGCAAGACAGCTGCCTTTGTCCTGGCCATGCTCAGTCGCGTTGAACCCGGGAACAAGTATCCACAGGTAAAGTTTGTGGCATGTGGCTGTGTCAGGGAGTTCTGTGGTGGTGCAGTGCCATCTAGTGCAGAGCCAGGGCTGCTGGGAGGCTTTGGAATGTCAATTCATGGCTTGATGGAGACAGGATGTTGTCTCTGTAAACTGCTTAATGAGACTGGAAGTTTGGGGATGTGTCAACATGCCTTTGAGTAAAAGCCACACCTTTTGCACTAAAACTTGCTCCTGTCAGTCCTTCCTGTGCATCACTCAGGATGCCGTTGATCTGTGAGGAGTTAAATCATTCTGGAAGGAATTAAGTCAGAGAAATATTGCAGCCTGAAGGGGGTTGGGAAAGTATATTTGGGATGGAAGAGAAGATACCTGTGACAATACCTGGGAAGGGGCTTTTAAACCAAATTTCCTTACGGGATAGTTGAGTAACTGTTCGGCCACTTGCGCGTTCATCTTGTGGAAAACTTGAGGATTTTAAAAAACAAGTTGTGAGAGTGTTGCCTTGAATGTTGATCATCTGAAACTCATTATTCTGTCCCTGCAGTGTTTGTGCCTTTCCCCAACATACGAGCTGGCACTTCAAACAGGAAAAGTGATTGAACAGATGGGAAACTTTTATCCGGAGCTGAGACTTGCCTACGCTGTCCGAGGCAACAAACGTGAGTAAGGCACTGACAGGAATGAGAAAATGATGTTCCTCAGGTGCACCAGGAGGTAACATAGGCTGGGTCAGAGAGGGGCAGAGTGTTTCCCTGTGTGCACAACCATCCTGCAACATCCTGCCTTTCTGTCTTGGCAGTGGAGAGAGGGCAGAAGATCTCGGAGCAGATCGTCATCGGCACGCCCGGCACCGTGCTGGACTGGTGTTCCAAACTGAAATTCATAGATCCCAAGAAGATCAAGGTGTTTGTCTTGGATGAGGCTGATGTGATGATTGCCACCCAGGGCCACCAGGACCAGAGCATCCGCATCCAGAGGCAAGGACTTGGACTGCAGGGACAGCAGGGCTGGAGGCTGGACCAGTGTCTGGACCAGTGTCTTCATTTATGAAGCAGCAAGATTAAAATGATAGATTTAGCTCTAATCCAGGTGGTTATTAGAGGCAGAATGTTAGGGAATGACAAGCAGTTTAATTTCCTTACAGAATAAAAAGCCTGGCCTGGGAGTAGGGTTTATTCCTCTTAAGAAGGCAAGTCTGGATAACTCTGGTGCTTGAGGGAATGATCAGGGGTGGGTAAGATTAGCATTAAGTCTTTCCAGCCACTGAAATACTGGTTCCAAGGTTATGGTTATGGAGATGACGGTGGTGTGTGGGAACCCTGCCCATTTTCCTTCTCTCTTGCAGAATGCTCCCCAGGGACTGCCAGATGCTCCTGTTTTCAGCCACCTTTGAGGATTCTGTGTGGAAATTTGCTCAAAAAGTAGTTCCTGACCCAAACATTATCAAACTGAAGCGTGAGGAGGAGACCCTGGACACCATCAAGCAGTATTATGTCCTGTGCAACAACAGAGATGAGAAGTTCAGAGCTCTGTGTAACATCTACGGCGCCATCACCATCGCCCAGGCCATGATCTTCTGCCATGTGAGTGCTCCCAGTGACCCCAAACCATTCCATGATTCTATACTGGCTGCTCATGCCAAAAACTTGGCCAGACACAGTTTTCAGAAAGAAACTGAGAACTTAAATTGCCCTTTTTTTGTTTCTTTGGCTCCCTATTACTGTGAAATCTTGAGAGGCAGTTTAACTCTGGATGGTTTGTTTCTCTGGTATCGTCCATCCAAGAGACCACACTGGTCATTTTTATTCTTGAATCGTCATTTTATGTCCTTAAGTCCTCTGAAGCAAAGATCAGAGTAATGCATAGTTTTCCAAAACAAAGTATACTTGGAATTACTGTGGGGGAAAAAAAGTGAGGTTGGAAAATGGATTAAAATTGGGCAGGATGAGGGGGGGAGAAGTTTTTTGCTTCTATGGCTGATACAGAAGTGTTCCTGGGACTACCATTTCCCTCAGGTAATTGGGAATACATCTCTGAAATCTCACTGTGAATCATGCTGAGACTTTTTCTGGAAGCCACCATAATGACTTTTAGGGAAAAACCCATGCTGACAGCAGAGAACAGCCAGGAAAAGCAAGCTCAGACAGGATAAAACTGTGTTTGGAGTTCGCTTTTAGGCTGTCTCAAGACATAAGCAGAGCTCAAAAAACTGCACTATAATTGGGAATTGTTTAATTCAAGGCTGTGTAGAGCCTCTGTGGGATTTCACAACTACATTCAGCTCTTTTTCAGCACTTGCCAAGCTGAGCAGTTGTGTTTTCATGACCATTTTCATGAATTTTCAGTGTACACATGTAGTGCCAGTCTCCAGCAGAGTGAAATAAGGAGCAGAGCACAAAGAAAACGTGTCCTTTTCTTAATCAAGGGCTCCCGTGGTGGCAGAGGCACATTTTTTCCTCATTGTGGTAAGAGTTTGTAAGGGCAGGGGGTGGACACCATTAGGAACCATTTCCTTTAGAGAGACACAAACACCCACTGAGCTCCTGAGGGACCCTGGGGAGGTTTATTCCCACTTCCCAGCGTGAAACTTTGGGCCTGGCTGTGTGTTCCAGACTCGGAAGACGGCGGCCTGGCTGGCAGCAGAGCTGTCCAGGGAAGGCCATCAGGTGGCCCTGCTCAGTGGGGAGATGATGGTGGAGCAAAGAGCTGCTGTGATCGAGCGCTTCCGAGAGGGCAAGGAAAAGGTGCTGGTGACCACAAACGTCTGTGCCAGAGGTAGGACATGGTTAGGGAGGGCTGCAAGCAGCACTTCTAAGATAACACACCCCCAGCCAGCTTGCAGGATGAATTTCCATCCTCAGGTTTTCCAGTCAGGACAAATTAGTGTCCTTTCAGTCTGGGCAATATAAATACCTGTGGGCAAACACAGGATTCCTTGTTGCCTTCTTGAAGCTTGAGATGGAAAAGTCCATCCTAAGAGAATTTTCTGCTTCTGGCACCAAGCCTGCCTTGTGCTGCTGACCCTCAGGGTTTGCAATAAATATGTGCCCAAAGTACAGAAAGCTGAAAAATAGAGAGATAGAGTTCACTATTCCAGTAGGAATTTGTGTTGCAATTTGACATCCTAGAACAGTTAAGACACATAGTCCTTGAAAAAAAAAACAACAAGTGGCCTTTAGAGCTTCACAGAGGAGGAAAGAGTTTCCAAAATATGTAAGTGCTGGTTAAAGAATCTCCAACTGCTTTTCCTTTGGCTGTTTCAGTGGGATTTTCTGTTCTATCTGGATATTTTCATTTCCAAGCTCCCCAGTGAGGATATTGTGGAAAAGCTCCGTTTCAGAGCCCGAGGAGCCTGTTCCTGCCCTAAAAGGATTGTAATGAAGTTGTATAACAAGATGTTTTCTTTCTGCCAGGGATCGATGTAGAGCAGGTCTCTGTTGTTATCAATTTTGACCTCCCTGTGGATAAAGATGGGAATCCAGATAACGAGACCTACCTGCACCGGATCGGCCGCACCGGCCGCTTCGGGAAGCGGGGACTGGCCATTAACATGGTGGACAGCAAGCACAGCATGAACATCCTCAACAGAATCCAGGAACATTTCAGTACGTACCCTCAGGCTCTCCCCTCTCTCTAAAGGGGTGGAATTCCTGCAGAATTTTGAGTTAGTTGGATGGGGGTGATGGCAGAGGAGCACAGCTAATGTTTTGGGGTACTGTCACTTGGAGTTATCACCTGTGACATAAGTCAAGCCCAGATGAGTCTTTGATAAAAGGATAAAGTTTTAATGTGTAGTTTAAAACCCGACTGAACGTTCCCTGATAAACCAGAACTCCCCAAGTCCAGCTAAAGAGAGCAGCGTTCCCTTCCATGTGCTGTGTCATGAGGTCTGACTTCTTTCTCATCTTTCCCAGACAAAAAGATAAACAAATTGGATACTGATGACTTGGATGAAATTGAGAAGATAAATAACTGAAATAGCTGCTGGAACTGATGTGTGCCCTGCTGTGGAAGCTCTCCCACTACAATTGGATCAGTGTTTGGATTGGCACAGCCTCTCGGCTCGTCCCAAAAAGGACTCTTCAAGATATGAGTACACAAAAATTACCTCATTTTCAAAATTGCAGTTGGACTTTAAATTGTGCAACTATGGGGAGGAAGAGGAAATGTTTACAGAAGCTTTTAACATTTCTTAGTTTAGCCTTAAAATGGGATGATCTTTGGAATTCTGAGAAATACACTTGCCAAAAAAGGGCAATATGGAATCATGTAAAATTTTAAAAGGAGAAAAAAAAACATATTATTGCCTTTAATTGGAATAACGTGCAGCATTAACCTGATCCGTTTAAGTTCAACAGCTGAATATGTCATAGACTTAAGTAAAGGAAAAAAAAAAGGAAACAAACAAAAAACCCCCCAAAAAATCAACCCAAAAACCCCAAACAAGGCAGCTGGTTTTTGGCTAAATACTCAACTTGTATAAACTAGGATGTCATTCTCTTGGCACTCCCCTGAGCTCTTTAAGACTCATTTCTGGCTTCCTGGTGGATTTCCCCTGCTTTCCCTTGCATACATTGTCCTGAGCAATGTCTCCAGCAGCTGCTACTCACAAACACAGGTGCCCTTTTGTTTTTGCTGGGCAGTATTTTCTTTTCCCTGGTCCTGGATTTGTTGGAGTGGCTGCTCCTTGTGACACAGGGCAGTGGTGACAGGACAGAGTTGTTTATCATGCCTAAGGGGTGTGGAGGTGGGTGGGAGGGGCAGTATGAAGGGAACTGTACTAATGAGTTGTCTGATTAAATTCCTTGTGTGATTCAGTTCCCCATGCTGTGAAGCTCAGTGTGGGTAATGTACAGGGGTGCTGGGCTTCACCCATCAGGCTTAGAAATACAAGAAATAAAAACCCATGACAGCCTGTACTGACCAAAACAAAACACTCCCTTTACAACCCCAACTTTCCCTGTTACAGTACCAGAGTTTTGAGTTAAATTGCTCAGCCAAATTGCAGGTGGGAAGTGCTCCATAGTGCAAAAATAGGTCACTGGTCCCTGCCCCGGGGTGTTCCATGGGGAAGGAATGATTCACAACTCCTGGAGAAGGAAGGATTTATACCCCCTGTGTGTTGGGACCATTCTTGTGCACACAGCTGGAAGCCTGTGGGTTGTTCCCCCCAGCCCAGTTTCCAGGAGAAGGAGGCTCCTGAACTAGAATTTAGGGTGCACAGCTCTCTGTTGGGGGGAATGGGACAAACGTGAGCAGCCATGGCCCTGCTACTCAGTGTGGGAATTATGACAAAACAAATGTATAAATTGTAAATTTAAACTAAGACTTGTTTTCTTTGCAATTTTGGCCACCATATTCTGTTCAAAGACAGGAACATGGATGCTTTTACCAAGTAAAAAAAGGCTCATTTAAAATGTACCTAAAATTTTAGGAAATTGTGCACCCTTTTATCAATTTGTATAAAGGCTTTAGTGAAGAAAAAAAAAACAGCTTAAAATTAAAGTTTTTGTATTCTGGGGTGTATCTATTTTTATTCTGTTGGAATCCTATTTAAAGTGGCAGGTGAGTGAGTGCTTGCGTGTGGAGTGGAAGACTTGATTTATCACCTACTTTCCCAGTACAGCTGAATGACCTGGTGACAGCAGAGTATTGGGCTGAATTGTCATGGAACTGCTGCTGGTCCTGTGTGCTGTTTCTAATGTACTTTTAATTGGAATAAAGAACACATACTAAATGATCCATTTGCTATTTTCTTGCTTGAATGCTCTGTTGGTGTCTAAAAGCCTCGGGTAAGGACATTCCCAGCCAGGAGTCCTGGTGATTTTTCTGTTCATGACCTTTTCATCCTGTGACAGAGTGAATTTTAATGCTGGAATTCTTAAAGGATTCCCACAAGGAAGTTTTGTTAAATAAATGAGGTCAGATAAATACTGTTCTTTCTCCTTAGTGCTTCCTGTTGCTGCTAAAACCTTCCCAGAGGTTTAGTTTATCTTACTCATGTGTTCCTGCTCACAGCATCAGCCCCTGCACTCTCACACCTCTCTGGTGGTCCCTGTGCCTGGTAACAGCTTGTCCCTGATCCAAAGTGCTTCCTCCTCCCCTGCAATCTTGTATCCAGCACAGGATGAAGATCCAAACTCCAGGAAGGCCAGTGCAAGAGGTGTGGAAGGCAGCTGACCATCCAAAGGCTGATTTGAGCAGTCCCTGATGTATGTATTTACCATCAAATTAAGGTTATTTTTTATGAGGAGATGTGATGGATGAACCTCCAGCACATGTGCAGTTCAAGTTTCAGCCTAAAAGGTTTTTTTGGTTGTACTGACACAGGGTGGAAACACTGAAATGTTGGAGTAATGTTGTACACTAGAGTCAGAAAATGAAAGGAACATGGAAAATGGTTCCTGTTCCTGAAACTTAGTGACATCCTTTCCTCCCCACTGTGGTTGAAGGCATCCATTTGTTCCAATATTTGTTGCAATTCCATCATCCACAGCAGCAGGGAACACTGTCCCAACACCTACTGGGTTTATATTTAACATCAGGTACTGCACTTGTGCTCAGCTGGTTTGGCAGTGACACTGAGGTTCAAAATAAACTGGGTTTGCCTCAAAACATTTAAACTCGTTCATCTCTGTGGCAAGTGGTCCGTAATTACTGCCTTTGAACCACAAGAGTTTCCCTTAGAAAACCAGAAGATCTCTTTATTCTTTTAGCACAAGAACATTGTATTTACCTTAAACTGCCAAATCACCCAACCAGCCTCTTAGAGATGGTTTAGTAAAAGATGGTGTGAGCCAATTCCTCAGTCAAATCCCATTAGTACATCTTCATTTAAAATTCTCAAGGCAGCTCTTGCTTCTTGGACTAACTCACTTGAGTGTAAAGGTGTTAAATGAAATTATTTGTAACAATCCCATCTTAGCTATCCATCTATTCTTACCTTCAGATCACATGAGCTGAAGGAGAGAAGGAAAACCAAGGAGAAACCCCTGCTGTTCCCCAAGACAGACAAAATAACAATTTGTTCTTAAAAGGATCATTTAATCACAGTAAAGAGCTGGACTGAGGTTACCTAGAAAAAGCTGATCCCTTACAGGTATTTTACCATCTGTCTTGCAATTTAACACTTCCCAGTTACCCATAAATGTGTTATTACTGTTATTTCCAGATGGTTTTGGGGGCTGATCTCCTTTTCAGTCACTTGTTTAGGATGTTTAGGATGAATATGGTCCTGCAGGTAAAACAGTTCATTTTCTGCCTTCCCAAATAGGTGCGTCTGCATCCAGAGTCACTCTGGGAAGTGGTACCTTCCCAAAAAAATACAGCAAAGGACAAGGGGGGAAAGGTCTTGGAAACTTGAGTTTTCAAAGAAGAACATCAGCAACTTCAATAAACCAAAAATACCAAAGGTTGGTGGCGCTCAGAAAGCAATTTGTGATGGCACAGGTGAAACAAGCTGCTCTTTACCTAACAGGTTTTTACACCTGAAATACTATTTCAACACATCCATTACTCTGCTTCACAGGAATTTGTGGGAAGATGGCAAGAATTAGGCCCAGGAAACATCAGACTGTCGAGGTTTTTTTTGGAAGAAGCAATGCATCCCACTCAGCACGACGACATCTCTGTTTGTCTAAAGATCTGCTGCCTCCTCCTGCTCATCCTGCCGGATGCACAGCACGGACTTGTGGAGGATCCCACACTCACGGAGGGACTTTGTCAGGTCAGAGAAGCTCCTCCGGGGCACCTCCATGGTTTCAACGCTGCAGTCTTGGTAGTTGGCCAGCAATTTCTGTCCTGCCACGGCAAGGACCATCAGGAGGCTGTCAGAGGGCTTGAAGTGGTGCTCAAACCTCTGGCCAGAGGGAGATCGGACCGCGAGCAGCACCTGCGGCTCCTCCAGGCTGGGAGGGGACATGGAACAGCTCTCCTGCCTCATTTTCCTTCCCCACTTCTCGGGGGGACAGTCCCTGTCTTCAGTGGGAATCTGGCTTCCTGACAATGTGCTGGCAGGTCTCTGTTCTCCAGGCAGAGTTTGGATGAATTTGGGAGCGTCCTCGCTCACTTCCAGCCGGTGGGTGCTTTGAGCCAACGCTTCCACGGCATCTTTGCCTTCTCCCTTCCTGCCGATGGAGGGCAGCACCCGGTACTTGTTCAGGGAAGAGCAGCTCTTCAAAGGCACTTGCTGCAGGAGCTCAGGGATTTCCTCAGGAGACACCTGGGCGGGTGGGAACGCCGGCTTTGCCAGCGGCGCTCTCCGGGTACTCGCTAATTCCCGAGGACAGGAAGATGGCACTCGGCAGGGACACGCTTCCCCGCCCTGAGGGGGGTTGAAGCTTGGCCTCCTGCGTCCCTTGGCAGATTTGGGCCTGGTGACGTGCATGGTGACGGTGTTGGCCCACGGGAGAGCGGCTGTGCACGGAGGGAAGTGGAGCTGGGCTGGTGCTGGGTCCAGGAAAACCGCTGTGGCCATGGCACCTGCGGATGGGAGCACAGGGAAAAGCTACAGGAGCTGGCCAGGAAGCTTCTAGAGAGTTTAATCTCCCCCTGGCTCCCACGTTGTGCTGAGTGTCAACTATAAACTCGAGTGTGGTGTGTCACTGTGTGGGCAATCCCGCGGTGCAGGGAGGGCTGAATCACAGCTGGTGGGAGATGTGCTGTTTATAGGCGCTGTATTTGTCAGGAGTTGGGTAGGGTTGACCCAAAGCATGGGGAAGTTGTGCCCTTCCCAATTGAAAGTAGGTTTTTGATGGAAAGAACAATTTATTGTTTTCTGAAGCTGGCAACTCAGTGCAAATGGGAAATAGCAGGAAAAGGTTCTTCCCCCGGAGGGTGGTTGGGCACTGAACAAGCTCCCCAGAGTTGACAGAGCTCAAGGAATGTTGGGACAACACTCTCAGGGACAAAGTGGGATTGTTGGGGTGTCTGTGCAGGGCCAGGGGTTGGACTGGATGGTCCTGGTGGGTCCCTTGCAGCTCAGGCTACTCTGTGATTTAACCTCTGTTGAAAATGAATCCACCTTCAGGTGTGTGTTCCCCAAGTTGAGCTGCACTCAGAGCACTTGGCTGTCCCAGGGTTTTGAGATTCCTTCCAACCCAAACCATTGTGGGATTCTATTCTAAACCAAACAAACAGAGGGAACAGCCCCTCTGGTGCTTTGCCAGTGATTTGTTATTTAACACTTGATGTCTCCTCGAGCTCTGTGAAATGGAAACACCCAGCAAGGCCAAGGCAGAGTCCCAGCACACCCTGCCCAGCCCCAGCTGACAGACCTGTCCCTCCTGAGCCCCTAGCGGAGCTGCACAAGGACACCCGCCCAGGTGACTCATCCCGGTTTCCCAGGAGCCTGTGGGAGGGAGAGAATGGGGGGTGTGCCTTCCCCTTAGTGCCTCTAACAAATAAACTCCAAGGCAACACGGCACTGGGGAAGGGCTCCCAGGCCCACAGAAATCACCAGTGACGCTGCCAGTGCCAAGAATTAAAACCCCAACCAACCAACCAACCAACCAACCAACCAACCCGCCAGAAGCCACGGCGGGACCCTCCTAGGAGGGCGTGTGCTCCAGCACGGTGTGTGCAGAGGGTTCCCAAAGGGACATGAGGGGTTGGGATGAGGGATTGCAGCCAGGTGCCCCCAAACTGGTGAGCTTTTTTGGAGGGTGAGCTCTGCAAACCCCGGCCCTGCTGCACAGAGACACGATGAGGCAGGCTGGAAAGGGGCTCGTCTGGTCCCACCTCTCTGCTCCTGCTGGGCCATCCCAGAGCACACAGGATGGTGTCCTGATGGGTCTGGAATATCTCCGGAGATGGAGATTCTCTGGGCAATTTGTCACCCGCACAGGGAAAAAGTTCTCTCTCGTTTTCAGGCAACACTTGCTGCTCATCAGTTCTGCCCTTCGCCTCTCGTTCCAGGGAGCATTGGCAGAGCTGGCCCGGCCCCACAGCACGGCCCGGCCCCACAGCACAGCACGGCCCGGCCCCACAGCACAGCCCGGCCCCACAGCACAGCCCCACAGCACAGCCCAGCCCCAGAGCACAGCCCCAGAGCACAGCCCGGCCCCACAGCACGGCCCGGCCTCACAGCACAGCCCGGCCCGGCCCCACAGCACAGCCCCACAGCACGGCCCAGCCCCACAGCACAGCACA
>VXBA01002850.1:18214-46526 GCA_013399895.1 Serilophus lunatus
GGGAATTGGGATAGGGATGGGAATGGAGACTGGGATAGGGATGGGAACGGGACTGGGATAGGGATGAGAACGGGACTGGGATAGGGATGGGAATGGGAATTGGGATAGGGATGGGAACGGGACTGGGATAGGGATGGGAATGGGAATTGGGATAGGGATGGGAATGGAGACTGGGATAGGGATGGGAACGGGAATTGGGATAGGGAGGGGAACGGGACTGGGATAGGGATGGGAACGGGACTGGGATAGGGATGGGAACGGGAATTGGGATAGGGATGGGAATGGGAATTGGGGTAGGGATGGGAATGGAGACTGGGATAGGGATGGGAACGGGACTGGGATAGGGATGGGAACGGGACTGGGATAGGGATGGGAACAGGAATTGGGATAGGGATGGGAACGGGACTGGGATAGGGATGGGAATGGGAATTGGGATAGGGATGGGAATGGAGACTGGGATAGGGATGGGAACGGGACTGGGATAGGGATGGGGATAGGGATGGATCTGGGGATGAGGTAGCCCAAGTGGATCCAGGGACGGGGGACAGGGATGGATCCGGGGATGGGACAGTCGGGGTGGATCCAGGGATGGGAGAGCCGGGATGTCCCAGGGTGGATCCAGGGCTGAGGACAGCCACGATGTCCCAGTGTGATCCCAGGGAATGTCAGCAGGCTCAGGGACAGGCAGGGCCACACCTGGGCCAGCTGACACCCCCTGTGTCTCCGGGCGTGCTCTGTGCAGGGATGTGATGAGGCTTCAGGAACAGAGAAGGTTCCAGAGGCTTCATCCTGCAGAACACAAAGCCAGGGATGAGCAGGGGGTGGCAGCAGGGTCCCCTCCCTGCTCCACAGCTGAGTGTGACACCGAGGTTGTCCCCGTCCCTCCAAATGGGGGATTTCCCATTCCCTCGTCCCACCAAAGCAAAACCCCAAAGCTGTCACCCCGCTTAAATACCCAAAGCTTTGGGGTTTAACCCTAAAAGTTTAAAAATGAGATGTCACAGCCTGTCCTGAGCAAAGGCAGCAGGATGGGAGCACAACACAGGGTTTAACCCCCTGTGATAAACCCAGACAAATAAACCCCGAATTCACCAGTTCTGATGAAAACACCTTTAAAAAATTACACACAAGATCATCCCGGGACCTAAAACAACTCTTTTGGGGGAGTTTTAAGCTTTCTTTTTGCTGGGAATGCTGCAGCCAGGAGGGAGGGGGAGTCCTCCTGATCCCCAGGATTGCAAACCCTCCCTGAGTCACCCCACATAACACTGATCTTTCCATCTCTCCCCATTAATCCCTTTTTAAGCCCTTTTTAAACCCACTCCCAGTTAACCAGCTGCTTTTCCCACCAGCCTATCAAAGGCACCAAGGAACAAGCAATAAATATCCACCATAAATTTGGGGTGTCCACCCTGGGAGGAGGGAAGATCAAGGCGAACCCGAGCACTGAAAAGAAAATGAGTAGGGAAATGGTTTCCTATCAGCTCATCCCAGCCCAGGATGTTTGCTGGGAAAACTGGAGCATTGCACATCAAAGCCTCTAGTGCATTTACACTTCAATAAGGCCCTGAACAAACAGATGTGTGGGTGATACCCGGCTCGGTTTGCTCCATAAGAAGGCTGAAATAGTTCCATATTTCCAACGGGATAATAACTTCCACGGGTGGTTTTTAAAGCCCTGCAGTTTGTGGGGTATTTAAAGAGAGGGTTTAGCTTTGTGTGGTTGTTCTCCTGAGGTCCCCTGCAGAGAGGGAGGACTTAAAATGAGGGGACATGGTTAAAACCACGTGTGGATCCCAAACCCATTGATCCCAGCCCTCTGCTCTCCATTTAGGCCCTTGGACGATGCTTTTCCCACAGGTTTATCCAGACTATAGAGCAAAACCCCAGATTCTTCCCCAAAACCCAAGACCTGCAATGCCAAAGCACGAGCAGCACAGACACTGAACACAGTGGGGGAAACCGTCTGCAATGGAAGCTTTTTGTAGAGGAAAAGGATTAATTAATTATTAGGGATGGCTTGGTTTTAAAAGTGAGGTGGGGAAAGCAGAGGTTTGGCTGTTGGGTGGTTGTTGTGGCATTTGGGATGGATGCTTGTGCAGATGGCAAGTGGGTAACACTGAGTGCAGCCTCGAGAGGGGAGACTTAACAACCATGGATGGGTTTTTATTCCACTTGCAGGAGGAAATAAAATGTTACAGAGAATGCAAACCCCAGGACAGACAGCTCTGCCACCTTGGAGGACAGTCAGGAGGTGATGTCCCGTCCAGCGACAGCTTTGGTGGCTTTCAAGAATTTCAACAGAGGTTTTTCTTCATGCCTCCAGACCCCTGAGTCATTTCCTTACAATTCCCAACCCCGAATTCCCTTCCCCTAGTAAATCCCTGAGGGTGGAGCCCTGCATATCGCTGATACCTGCGTTTGTGTCTGTGTTTGCTCTTGGCCTCACGGGTTCGGGGGAAAACAGCAGCTTTTGTTCCTTATCTCCTCTGGTTTTCTGCCTCCCTCGTGTCTCTGTATCATGTTTGGGTTATGATGATTAAATAAGCTGTATTTCCAAAGCATTCCAAGTCTGGTTTCCATGGCTTTTGCAGCCTTTGCTGCTGGTGATTTAATTTCACAGACCACTTGCCCACACGCTCTGGGCAGACAGGAAAACCACGGAGGGCAGGACAGGAAAACTGCAGACCCAGGAATTGCGATTGTAGTGTTTGCTGTCCTCCCTTGTGATTCAGTGAGGCTGGATTTAGATGGATTTGGGGGGACGGTTGCAAGGAAGGAGCCCAGAAAAACCATTTCTGAGGCTTCAGGGTGTGAGCTGGCAAAACCAATGGCTCACTTGAGATAACACTGAACCCAAAATGCAGCAGAAACAAAGATTCAATGTCCTCTGAGGTGCCATCCTGGCCATAAATTGCTTTTATCCCATCTCTCCAGCCACCAAATCCCATGGATTTTAAAACCATGCCCAAGGCTTTGACTGGTTTCATGCTGGGATGGAGACTGCTCGCGTCCTGCGAGGAGCGAGATGATGGAGGGAGTGAGTGATGGTGCTCCCTGCCGTGGGGAAACTTATGATTTTGGGGAAAGAGAAGGATGGGAACCTGCTCCAGGCGAGCCCAGCTCGGGATGACAGCACAGATAGAGGAGGGGGTGGGCCTGGCCAGCTATAAAAACCAACCCCGCTGAGCCGGCGGCGCTGGAGCTGCAGATCCAGGCAGGGTAAGGAGAGGGGGATTTTGGTGCCCTGTTAATTATCAGGCAGCTCAAGGGGTGGGGGAGGGAGGCTGTGGATTGAGAGCTGCTCCATCAGCTCCGGGCAGGACAAGCCACTGTGTCTCTGCCAAGCCCCACATCCCAAAATCAGGCTAAAGGTCCCACTGGGAGACACTGGGACACAGATGCCTTCACAAGGCTGTGAGTCCATGGTGACACGAGTGGCACCACGAGGCATTGCCAACCAACTGGCTCCATGCCCTTGGT
The DNA here is from genome assembly GCA_013399895.1 of Serilophus lunatus. NCBI lineage: Eukaryota > Metazoa > Chordata > Aves > Passeriformes > Eurylaimidae > Serilophus > Serilophus lunatus. The sequence goes on from VXBA01002850.1 coordinate 21,698, forward strand.
GTAGGCGCTGGGGGAGCTTCTGTCCTGCTCCCTGTTCATCACCTGCCCTTGCTCTTCCCTCCCCAGGGAAGCCCCAGGATGAGGAATCTCCTCCTTGCCATGCTCCTGGCTTGTGGTAAGTGCTCTGCTGTCCCCAGGCCACACGGGGATCCACCTACAAACCCTGGGACTTGGGAACGATTCAGGCTTTTGTCTAAATTTTGCAGTTTTTCTCCAATGCTTTGCATAGCACAGCTGGGGTCCTGGAGGGTTTCATGACAGGGAGGCTTTGAGATGCTGAGATCCATATTTATTTTAAGAGGCCCTGGAGTCTGTTGGAGCCTTTCCTGCCTGTGCCAAGCCCATGGCTGATCCTGGTGATGGGGGATTGCTGGATGCAGCATGGGAGAGCCTGTGTAGAGAGCAATAATGTCCTCTGCCAGAGTGAAGCCAGTGGCTGTAGAAGCCAAATATCTTCCCTGGGAGGAGGGGAGGCCCTGGCACAGGTTCCCAGAGAAGCTGTGGCTGCCCCATCCTTGGAAGTGTCCAAGGCCAGGTTGGAGCCCCCTGGGACAGTGGGAGGTGTCCCTGCCCATGGCAGGGGGTGGGATGAGATGGGCCTTAAGGTCCCTCCCAACCCAAACAATTCCGGGATACTTTGATTCTATAATCCTGGAGGGGTTTTAGGGCTTCTCATGGTTCAAACTCCTCAAAGTGCGTGCATCTAGCAACGCCAGGCTTATTTAATTCCCTGCCTGCTGCGAGGTGCAGGGAATGCCACCAGGCTCCCGGCTCCACCCGGGGGTGAGCCCATCCCTCTGCCTTCCACAGGGCTGCTCCCAGCTGGCACCAGCGTCCTGGAGCTGGAGCGGATGATCCGATCGACCACGGGGAAGAGTGCCCTGCTCTCCTACAGCTGGTACGGGTGTTTCTGCGGCATCGGGGGCAGAGGGACCCCCGTGGATCCCACCGACAGGTGAGCACGTGGGACAGCGGCACCACTCGCCACCCCTGTCCAGAAACAGCCCCCCACTGGCAGCCTCCCGGCGCTGGAAGGGGGGTCTGCACCATTCCCCAGCCACATCTTGCTGCTGCCTCGGCATCTCCTCCTCCTGGTCACTTTAAACTGGAGCTTGGATCCTCCTTTACCCACCAGGTGTGGTGAGGGAGGGTTTGGGGGGTGGAGGCAGCGGTTTGACGTGGTGCCCCCGCAGGTGCTGCCAAGCCCACGACTGCTGCTACAGGAGGCTGAGGGAGGGCGAGTGCAGCCCCCTGATCACCCCGTACACCTTCACCGCCGCAGAGGGGCACATCACCTGCAGTGAGTACGGAGCGGGGGTCCCACGGGGGCGGAGGAGGTGACACCCCATTCCCGGGGCAGGGAACCCAGGGTGGCATTCCCTGGGCTGGAATCAGCCGGGTCTGATCGTTAAATGGGCGTTGCAAAGGATACAACAGGCTGGAGAGGGCAAGCGCTGGCACATGCTGCTTCATCCCCTCCCCCTGGGAAGCCCCAGGCTTTGGGGGTGTCCCGAGAGGATCTCAGCAGAAAACCCACCCAGGGCACCGTGTTCTCCCCCCTGCAGGTAACGAGCAGAGCTGGTGTGAGAGAGAGACCTGCCTGTGTGACGAGGCGGTGGCCAAGTGCTTCGAGAGCACTCTGCCTTCCTACAACCACTCCTACCTCTTCTACTTCAGGCTGAAATGCCAAGGAAACAAGCTACAGTGCTGAGGGGGGAATCTGCACACAGAGCTCCAGATTTTGTCTGGTTTTCCCACTGCTATGGCAAAAAAAGCCTGGCGTGAGGGCTGAGCAGCCTGTGAGGTTCTCAGGGTGAGGAAGGGAACACACACACACATCACAGATGGACACCCACTCAGTTCCCAGGAAGATGCACCAGCTTCCTCTTTTTATCCCCTCCTCATTTCTTGATTTCATTTCCCAGCAAAGATAATAAAGAGATACAACAAAAGGAACTTGAACTGTTTCTGTGGTGGTTTTCTTTGTCCAGAGAAGCTGTGGCTGCCCCATCCCTGGAAGTGTCCAAGGCCAGGTTGGAGCAACCTGGGAGAATGGGAGGTGTCCCTGCCCATGGTAAGGGGTGGGATGAGATGGGCCTTAAGGTCCCTTGCAACCCAAACCATTCTGAGATAACTTGCCCTGAACCAGAGGATCAGTTCCTGGTCCGTACACCCCCTTGAAAATCCCAAATAGGCTGGACCAGGGCTGCTCCTTCCCCCTGTGGTGCTGGGGAGAGGAAAGGAAAAGGCCCTCAGGCATCTCTGACCAGGGTCAGGGTTCCTCCTCAGGCTGGAAATGATGCTGCTTGGGCACTTCACCCCACGCAGAACCAGCCCCTGTGTGTTGGGTGCAGAGTGGGGGTGGTGGGGGATTTCTGCCATTCTTGTAAAGGGGAAGGATGGCACCTTCTCCCTCACATAGTCATCAACACTGGCGTTAAAGGAGCCCCAGGCAGATGGGAGCACAAACTATATAAAGCAAGCCCAGCTGGCTGCAGGGCACAAGCCAGCAGCAGCTTTCCCAAGGCAAGTGGGGTTGCAGGAATGCTTTCCATCCCTTTCCTACTTTAACCAGAAGCTGTGGTGCAAGCAGGGAGTGAGTTCCATGCTGGGAACACAGGACTGAAGCAGAGACTACCTGAGATGTCAGCCCAGAGGAAGAGCAGCGAGTGCAGCCTTCAAGGGCTGATTATCCCTCCAGCTTTTCTCCCTTTCCCTTAATTTTGCTTTTTTTCTACCCCTCCATCATCTGATTCCCACCACTTCCCATCCTCAATGCTTTGTGCCTCCCTCATCTCCCTTAGTCCCCGGAGCAGGGAAGCATTTCTGCTCCTGGATGAGAAGGGAAAGAAGGAATAACAAAGAATGGTTTGGTTTCCTCTTCCAGGACTGTCAGAAGGATGAACTCTCTCCTTGCCCTCGCTGTGCTGTTTGCTGGGGGTAAGTGTCCTCACTCACACCAGCCTCATGAGTCTCTGAGCAGTTACATCCACGGAAATGAGCAGCATCCATGGAAATAGCTTCACCTTTCCCCATCACCACCTCTCCCAAACATGCAACAGCTCCTCTGCACTGAGCTGGGAAGGAGTTTCCTCTTCAATATATCCACATGTTTTTGGTGCCACTTTGGAGGCTGGAGGGCTGGAGATCCTGCTGGGAGCTGGACATCAGCATGATCCCCCTGATTTCCTCCCCCCACCAGGTTTGTCCCCAGCACACGGGAACCTCTTAGAACTGCACAAGATGATCGGGGAGACAACAGGGAAAAACGCTTTGCTGTACTACGGCTTCTACGGCTGCTACTGCGGCCTGGGGGGCAAGGGGCAGCCCAAAGATGCCACAGACAGGTGAGAACACACTTAAAACCCCCCGCCTGGGGGGGCTCAATTCAATATCCTTGAATAACTTCAAATTTGGGACGTGAGGGAGTGAAAACTCCAGTGCCAAGTCTCCGATCTCCTGTGCAGATGCTGCCAGCAGCACGATACCTGCTACCTCCAGCTCCAGAACTACAACTGTGATGCCAAGAAGAAGAGTTACCACTACAACTGGCACCATGGCAGGCTCTTCTGCAGTGAGTAGGACCTTGGAAGAGGGGGTCTCACCCCCTCCCAAAGCTAGGGCTGACCCCGGACTCCTCTTCCCGCAGGGAAGGACTCTTGGTGTGCCCAGCAATCCTGTGAGTGTGACCGCAGCCTGGCGCTGTGCCTGAGGAGAAACGTCCCGAGCTACAGGAAACACTACCAGTTCTACCCCAACTACCTGTGCTGGTGATGGGAGCCGGGACCTGGATCTCCCTGCATCCCTGCCTGTGCCGACCACGGTAGTGCTGCTGTAAATTAAAGCAACGTGAAAATAAACAATGTGCTTAAACCACCCCGGTCCTCTGAGAGCTGCTGCTGCTGCTGCTGCTGGGCAGGGAGAGAAATCCCCGTAAATAAGCAACATCTTCCCAAAACTTTCCAAGAACTCGGTCTTGGTCCCTGCGTCACTCCGGGCTGCGGCCCGCGGGGAGAGGGGGGGTTGGCCGGCGAGGGAAGGGGCGTAGCACTCCTTGTTTTTGGGACAGAGGAGTCAGTTCAGCGCTTCCAGCTGGGAGCCTGCGGGTCGGACACGGAGGGCAGGCTGTCCCCGGCAGGACGGACTGGCAGCGAGGAAGATTCCCCGGTGAGAAACTCCCCCATCGCCGCGGTGCCTCGGAAACAAAAATATGGGGGGATGTCGGGAGGAGGCAGCGGGAACGCTGCCTTCTGCTGGGAGGGAGGAAAAGTGTAGGGAAAGTGCCATTGCTTCCAGATAAAAACGCAGCTGAGAGGTTGGACCACAGCGGGAGAGATGCACTGGGTGCCAGAAGTGGTGGGACAGGAGGTGGGAGCTGCTGGAGTGGTGAGACAAGAGGTGGGAGATGCTGGAATGGTAGCAGGAGGTGAGGGATGTTGGAGGGGTGGGACAGCCTCGGAAATCATTTGCTATCAGCCAAGAGGCAGCAACACAGATGTGAGGAGTCTCAGCTGCCTTCCTCACTCCAAATTTTGGGGTGATTTGACCTGATTTCGGAGAGAAAGGTTCACGAGGCAGCACCTGTCAACCAGCCAAACTGCCCAGCTGAGCCTGTGCTCTGTTTCTCATCCCAGGCCCGGGTGAGAGGAAGATGAAGGTCCTGTTGGCACTGACGATGTTATTTGCCTGCAGTAAGTGCATCCCTGATCCACAGCCTCCATCCCCTGCCGATGCACATCCCCAAACCCCTGTGCACTCCTCAGGGAGGCTCCCTCCTCCCCTCCCCAGTCCCATAGGCCTCATTTCTGCATATAAATTACCAAAAATAACATTTTCTGGTCACTCCAGGTGTGTTCACGGCTCACGGGAAGCACCCACGCACGTTCACACCGGGGCTCGAGGGAAGCACCGTAGGAAATCTGACTGCCCATGGATGCTACTCGGGATGGGGCACCCCGAGGGCTTCCTTGGACCGGTACAGGCAATAATGCCCTGGAGGGCTGACAGTGGTCCCAGAGGGTTAATGCTGGTCTCAGGATAATTCCAGGGCTGTGGAATTCCCCATCAGCTTCCTCTGAAGCTTTGTAAAATGCAGACCAGGCGCTGGGCAGCAGCAGGAAGGGAACAGGTTTTTGGGAGGCAGGGAAAGCGAGGAGATGCTCACCCTTAAATTCAGCCCCAGAGTCTATAGGGTGGGCAGTGGGAGAGGGCTGGCCTGGAAGCGAGGATGCTGGGCAGGGACTGCACAGGGAAGAACAGGGGTTTGGCGTGGGAACAGGCTGCAAGGAGCAGCTTCTGGGCGATGCAGAGCAGGAGGACGCAAAGCTGGCGGCTCTTCCCACCCGGCTCGCAGAGCCTGTGTCAGGTAGGTCAGAAGCAGCCGGTGCCACATTCCCGATGAGTGCAGGCTCTCCTTCTCCCTGCAGGTGCTGCCTGCTCCGTTCCTGCTGCTATGCCAGGCTGGCAGCCCGGCGGTGCCCCGTGAGACCCACCCAGCCCCTCACAGCACCCCAGGCAGGAATCCCCACCTGCAGTGAGTCCTCACCCCCCTTGCCTTGCGATGCCCCCTTTCCACAGCATGTCCCTCCTTCGTGGCGCCCTTTTTCGGGGCGGTACCCGGGGGATATTCGCAGATAAAGCTCTGAGGATGCTGTGCGGTCCCTGCAGGGTCGGGGACGTGGTGCCAGAGAGGTGCCTGCAGGTGCGAGCGGGCGGCCCTGCTGTGCAGGATGCGCCGCCAGAGGCTCCTCCAGCGCCGCATCAAGTGCCGGGGACGAGCCGGGAGGTGTTGAGGCAAAAATTCCCTTTGCAAAACCACCTCCGGGCTGATCCGCGAAGGGACGGCGCCGGCAGAGCTTCCCAGCCCCTGGAGAGAGTCTCCTGCTCGGGGCTTTTTGGCTTCGACACGAGGACAACGACCCTCCGGTGAAGTTGCGTCACTTTACACCGGACCTGAGGAGGGGGAGCAGCGCTGACGTTGATGTTTGAGCACAAAAAAAACCCCAAGGGAGGGGTGAGCACCTGCCCCTGAGCCCCGGGAAGGGCGGGATGGGAATCAGAGGGAGCGTCTCCCTTGGCCTGTCCGCTCCCTCTGCTTCTTGCTTCTCCTTCTGTTGCTCCAAAATAAAACCAGAGAGCCTAAAGCTCGGTGTGCCGTGACTCTGCTGAGCCCAGCGACCACCCGTCACCTTTCAAACGGATTTGCTGTTGAAATAACCCGGGGAAAATGACACCCGAGAGGTGACAGCTCCCACAAAGGGTTGTCTGCAGCCCTGAAGTGCCCCCGCTTAGCCCCCAGCTTTCCGGCTCCGAAAATGTCCCGTTTGTCTCCAAGATGGAGCAGTGGAAGCTGGTGGAGGGGCTGGAGCAGGCGCGACGCTGTGGGAGGGCTGGGCTTGGATTTTGATTGCCCTTGTGGGTCTCTTCCAATTCGGGATATTCTGTGATTCCCTGAATCTCAGCTGTGCCGGGGTTGCCGGGAGTTTGCCTCATACCAGCGCTGTGCAAAACAGACCTCTCACCAGAAAAGAATGTTTTGGCCCGATCCTGCAACAACCCCGAGCACATCCCTTAGGAAAAGGCAGTTCAGGCAGTGGCTGTTCTCCCACCACCACCCATCGTAGCATCCCCACGGCAGGTTTTGTGCCCTGCAGGGTTGACCCCCAGGAGGTCTCGCTGTTCCAAACCCCCTTGGAGGGGCTCAGCAATGATATAAAGCCGCAGAAGCAGCAACAAAACTCTTTCCCCAGACGCTGATGCCCAGCTGGAATTTCCACCCTGTCTTATCTCAATGCTGAAGTCAATGGGGTCAGGAAATATCCCTTAAGTCAGTGGTTCTTCCCACCAGCTGTCATCCAGGAATCAGGGCCTTCCACCCTCCTCTTCCTCCTCCGGCAGTGTGTAATCCCGGGGGAGATGAGGAAGGAGTGGGCAGCCCTTTGCCCAGCAGCTGCTGTTTGCAGGGCATAAATCAGAGATCAAATCCTCACTGGGACCATATCCCAGACAGCCTGGGATAAACTAAATCACATTCTCCCTTTGTAAATTCTGGGTGAATTTTAGCTATCCTTGTATTTTCTTGCCTGAACATCTGGTTGTACAAATCCATTCATATGGAGCTCCATGTGCTCCAAGTGAGACACACACACCACGATAAGCTGGGGTGGAAAAGTTGTGGTTTTCACACTGTGAAACACAAGCCACATCCTCCCAGGAAGCATCTGGCCCTGTTCCCGTTTGGAGAAGGGATAATGCAAACCTGCCCCAGGTAGAGGGTTGGGAGGGGAGAGAAGTTTTCACCTGGAGCTCAGCCAATGTGATGCACAAGAATATACCTTACTCCTCAGTAATAAAACTGGTTGTGGACTGGGAAAATCCTGAATTATGGCAAGCTCTAGTTCAGCTAATTAACTCAGTGTTGTCCAAGGGGTCTACTTAAATTAATTAGGAGAGATGATGAGGCAAATGGCCTGTGCCAGAGTGGGGAAGAGATTTTGCTGAGCCAAGTTCCCTCTTCTCATCATCTCTCTGTTTCCCATACAAGTCACATCCTTGTTCCCTGCCTCAGTTTCCCTACCAGCCACGGGGGGATTTCCTCCTCTGTCTCAGTGCCTGCCCATGCTGGGGTTCCCCAAAAAGCAGCACAGAGCACTGGGCACCTGAAACCTCTGCTAGAAGAAATCTGCTAAATGATTTTTCAGCATCATCTATTCAAGGAGAGATTCTTCCCAAGCAAACAACAACTAGCCTCTCTTTTCCCTTTCCATCTTAAATCACTTGTATTTTTTTCCCTTATGCTCCCAGTTGCCTTGTTTTGCTTCTAAATAAAGGTGATCCAGACACCTCATGCCATGGGCTCATCTTTTTGAGTGCAGAACACAGTGCCCAGCACATACAGGGAGAGGATGGAGCATTCTCATATGCAAGGGGCATCTAGGCACTCAGAAGTTCCCATTACCAAGAAAAAACACCATATGTGGCCTCTGCTCAGTCCCATCTCCACCCACAGCCATTCTGGAGGGTCACAGGATCTTCCTGCTCTCCCATTTAAGTCAGGATGGAAACACTAAGACACAAAATCGTGTTTTCTAGCCAAGACATCAAACAAACTAACAGTCATCCAGGAAGAAAGTGAATCATGGGATCCCAGAATGGTTTGGACTGAAAAGGACTTAAAAATTCCACCCCCTGCCACGGGCAGGGACACCTTCCACTAAGTCGTTCCTGTTCTCCCTCAGGTTCTCCCGTTTTGGTCAGAGAAGCACTGGGATGCTGAGATACCCAGAGCCATGCACAGACTCTCTACCCCAGTCTGCCCCACTCACCCAGTCCACCAAATCCTCCTCTGCCAAGGGCTCCCCAGTCTAAGGCACCCCAGAGCTGAGGCCTCCAGCAGTGCCAGGGACCTGCACACGTAGCAGGAGTGACATGATGAGGATTGTCAATATTTGCCCGCTCTGGGCTCTCTGGAGGAGGGGCCCTTCTGAGGGTGTGGCCATAAAAGGTGAGACTGGCAGCACCACGAGCTCACCAAACCCCAGAGCTGCCACTGCCAGACATGAAGCTCTTCCCACAGCTCCTCTTCTGTGAGTACCCCCCATGCCAGCTCCCACCCTCTGGGAAAGCCTGGTGTTCACAGGTTCTATCCACAGAGCTGGGGAGGGTGAAAGGCTCATTTTAGCCATGGAAGGGTAGGATGGGATGTTGCTTTTCCCAGTGCTCCGAAACCCCTTCTCCAGTCATAGGACTGGCCCTTGCCAGCTGCAACGTGCTCCAGTTTGGAGCCATGATTAAACACCAGACTGGGAAGTCTCTGCTGTCCTACAGTGGTTATGGCTGTTCCTGCGGTTTGAAGGGATCCAAAGAGCCCCTGGATGCCACTGACAGGTAAGTTGGGATCTGGTGAAAGCACCTCCCCACCTCCCTGGGTACAGCAAGGAATATTGCCCTGCTCCTGGGAGCAGAGAGAGCAACGTGAAAATTGTTCCTTTCCCTTAAAATCTCTCCAGAAGTAGTTTAGGGGCAGCAGCCGATGGGAATGATGTGTGTCCCTGATGTGCATCCAATTTGTCCCAACTGTCCCCATCCTGCCCTGTGCTCCCAGGTGCTGCCATGCCCACAACTGCTGCTATGAGAAGTTGGCTTCTTCCCACTGCAGTCCCAAGTGGGTCACCTACAGTTACTTCCTCCGGGAAAGCCAGATAACCTGCGGTAAGAGCTGGAGTGGAGTTCCAAGAGGGAAGGCACAGCCTGCCACACTCACACAGGGCTTGTGTCTTCCAAGATGCCCTTTAAACCATCCTGGCCTGGAAACCACATGCAGCAAAGGGGGTGCAAACACAGGGAAAGTGCCAGGAATAAGCGAATTTGCTGGATTATGGTGAAGTTTAGAGTTTGGAGACCTCCTTGAGGAAGGGCCTTGTCCTTCCTTAGAGGCCAAATACTGAAGCTTTGAGGTGACTGTCCGATCCTGGATGGGGACCTGGCACAGCTGACCCCATTTTCCCAGAGCAAACACACAAAACAAAGCACATCCCTGTGATCCAAGCAAATATCCACACACACATTAGGGAGAAAGTGAATTAAAGGGTCTCTCTAGGGCCACATAGCTCCACACCAGAGGTGACAGTACCTGAGGCACCCCAAACTCAACTCAGCAGACTGTAAATGCCTCAGTGACAGTCCAAAAACACTCTCCCACCCTTCACCTGCCCCCATCCTGCCAATTTTTCTTCCAGGAACTGGGAATTGGTGCCAAACAGCAACCTGTGCATGTGACAAGGCAGCAGCCGAGTGTTTCCAGAGGGCAGCTGGGAGCTACCACAGTTCTTACAAGAATTATCCCAGCTCTAAGTGCAAGGGCCAAACACCCTCCTGCTAAACACACTAGGCTCAAAACCTGAGAGAACTCATGGAAATTGGGGTGTTTCTGCCCTACCTGCATCCAGGCAGGACATGGCACGGCCCTGTGGCACCAAAGAGGTGTCCAGCACCTTTCCCTGGAGCTGGTACACAGGGAAAAACTGCTCCCCATGATTAAATAACTCATCAAAATGAAGGAAATGCTGCAAATAAAGTTACATTTTCGAAGGAAATTCATAAAGGGTTGTGTTTGTGAATCGATGGGGGAAGAGGTAGGAAGCACCATGGAGTTTCAGGGTTGATTTTCCCTCCCTTTCTGCAGTTCCTGAAGCTCTGCGGTTGTGGATACAACAGATGTTGTGGCAAAGCAAGAGACAAAGCAAGAGACAGCTCCCAGGAAGGAACAAGGGACAGGAGACACAGTGCAGCACAGGCAGGAAAAGCCTCCCATACACAGATACACTCAGGAAGGTCAGCTAAAACCCGGCTAAGTGCTTAAATCTTCCAGTTCAACTGAACTCCTGACCTGCAGGGGCAGGATTTGGGAAAAATACATCCAAAGGAGATGATGGTAGATAGGATGCAGGGAAAATGGCTGTGCTGCATCATCCTGATGTGCACTCACCCTCGAGAGGCTGATAGTGACCCCACTGCTGGTCCAGCAGCAGCCAAAACACCCTCAGAGATGTCAGCCAGCAGCTGGGAACAAACAGTCATCCTTCCTCAGATCCCAAGGGAATATCCAGTGTTTATTGTCCATCCCTGGATTATGGAGCTCCACCAAGGAGTAAACACGAGCTATGAATCATGATGTGCCTCTGCTCTTGTTTCTTGCCTCCCCTTCCTCCTGCAAAGATAACCCAGGACCTGTTTACAAAGCAAATTCTCTGTGTAAAAGTTAGTTCCAGGAGGAACTAACTAGGGAACGAACTAACACGGGAGGAAAGTGGAAATTTCAACGGGAAAATTTAAAGTAGGTAAAGTAAGTTTCAACATCTTTGGATACACAGTGGTTGTGCAGGCACAAAGCTGTCCTGGAAAAAAATAAAGGGAATTTGACAGCTCTATCAAGATTTAAGTCTAGCACATTGAGAGTTTATTTTAATCATATCTCACTTGGAAATTAAAGCATTTTCAGCCCCAGACTTGGTTCCAAGTATTGTGCCACGAGTTGCTGGCCAGCCTCCATTTGTGCTGCTGTTGCAGAGCTGCCCTTTCACCCTGGACACGATGGGGGTGAGCTCTGAGTTCCCCCCACACCTGCAGAGGCTCAGCCTCCAGGACAACTCCCTTCACAGCTCTCAGGCTCCAAGAAACAACGACCCTCTTATCAGCTCTGGCTCAGGAGGACAAAAAAGCAATTCATTAAGGTCAAACCTCTTATTCACAGTGTACAACTGCAAATTCTTATCTCCTTAAACCTGCAGAACCCACCTGCATTTCAAACCAAAATGCAGCAGGGCAGGACACAGGTGACTCACAGACCTGAACTGCTTTGCTCCACCCACTGGAACAACTCATCACACAGGGATGGGATTTGCACTTTCTCCCCACTAAGCTGTGACTTGCCTCTCCTTCCACTTCTGTAAAAATGACTGCCTTGGAGAAAAGGAATTCCTAATCCAGGAATTCTTACAGGAGAGCTTTCTTTTTATTCTTCAAACAGCAGCAGAGCACACGAAGTACCAGCTCAGATCTTGCCAATTCAGTAAAAAAAGGGCATTTAAACTTCCATGCTGATTTATGAACTTCAAAGCACACACAGAATTTTTTCAAATGCAACATTCTTTACTTACAAAAAATCCCTTTCACCTCTGCCCTGGCTGTTGTTGTGTGTTTAAGTGCACGTGTGCTTTCTTCAAGCTTTCAAGCCCATAAACCTGAGTGAAACTGAAACACTCAGAGCCATAAATCCAGGGCTGAGTTCCACAGTCCTTTCACCTTGGTCCAAATCCTCAGTCCTACCTTGGAAAGCATCACAGGAGCCAAGCTATACATCCTAATTGGTGACCTCACCAAAGTGGAATTTCAGATGAAAAAATCCTACCCTGAAAAAAGCTTGATTTATGAAGTGAAATAGGCAGGTTTCCCAGGGATCACTGTGGCTTGGAAGCTTGTTCCCAGGGCTCCTCAACCTTTGGCTATACTAATTTAATCTGGAGACTAACACTCATCAAGTTCCTGGCTTGGACTGAAGCCCTGGGGTAGCTCAAAAGCTCCAGAGTATGGCAAAGGGGATGAGACTCCAGGTGTCCAAGTAACATCACCACCAAATATCTCCTGCCTCTTCCTATCACATTTTACAGCCTCACTGACCACCACCAGATCAGATGAATTGGCTCTGCAGTCTCATGAGTCCACTGGAATTACTGTTTTGGGTGGGTTTTTTCCTCTCTGCAGGTCTCAAGTAGCAAAGGAGCTGATCCCAAACTTCAACAAACATGGATGCAGCAATCCCATTCTCCCTTCACGTATTAATCACTTCTGAACCTGCCCAGTGCAAGGCCAGCAGTTCTAGTGAGATTAAAACTTACCACTGCATTCCTCCCTGGAGAAGAAAAGAGAAATGTCATGTTTGAGATAGTGCTGGCTGACACACTTTGGTTTGGAATGGATTCTGGGGCCCTGTTCACATACTTTAAATTTAAATAAGAAAAAACCCCACCAAAGGTGTTCCTGAGTTGAGATTTGTTAAGTTTTCCCTGACAGCAAGGTAAAATAAAGCTCCTCCAAGAATAACCAAGTAAAAAAAAATTCAGGCACATCAAGAGATGTCAAAGCCTATCTGACACAGCTGTGTGAAGAAAAGGTTCTTATCTTCATCTGACTTCAAAATTATAAAGCCAGATCTCTACTTTTTAAGTTCAAACATCTCTTCTCTCACACAGGTCGATGCAGGATCAGAGCAATTGTCCTCCCCACAACCAGGTCCTTAAGAACCTCCACAGAAACCGATTTCAAGGTAACAACAAGTGCCTGGAAATTCACTCCGGGGGAGTTTTGTCTTCATCAGTTTAATTTGCTTTTCTCCCCAGAGCACTCAGTCATATGTTTAGGGCTGCCATGGCCTTCACCAGGGTGATGTGGTTGGTGGCATCTGTCTCTGTCCTGTTGTCTCCACAGTCACCCTTGGTGGCCAAGACCTTCTGCCGGTGCCTCTCCTCCTGCCTCTTCTTCTTCTCCAGCCTCTGCTGCTCCTTCTTTTGTTTTTTAGCTACCTGAAAGGGAAGGGGAAAAACACAAAGTTCAAACCACACGTCTTCTGCTCAGCTGGGAGAAAATAACACACTAGAAAGGAGATGAGTAGATATCACAGCAGCTGCCAGAGAACATTCCTAACTACTTATCAGGACTTTATTTCGAGCTGTTTTGGGAAGAGTGCCACAAGTCACTGGGAAGTGTTTGCATCAGAGAAGTCACAGCTGCAGCAATGACAAAATGCAGTGAGCAGAGGCTCTTTTTGATTGAAGGGAGAGGAGAGTTGCTGAGCAAGCAACCCTAAACCAGCCCCTGATCGTTAAAGGGTGTTCACATCAACCCCCCCTCACACACCTTTGGGTTCCTGCTGCCTCTGTTCTCTTCACTGGGTCCAGCCTGTCCTTTGCTGTTTCCTGTTTCACTTTGACGCAAGCCCTGATTTCCAAAGATTCTTGAACCGCTTCCGTGCTCCTCCCACAGTGTCCTGCTGCAGGATTTCTGATCCCTGCTCTGGGGCTCCTGCTGCTCCTCTGGACCTGCCAACAACACATTTTCCTCAGACACTCTACCCAGGAGCTGCAGCACCATCAGCCAATTCCTTCTTCCAGAATTTCTGGAACAGTGGGGGTTTTTAGGGAGCTGGATTGAAGCTGCCCTCACTAACAACCCTGCTGAGCACAGGTGGGGTGGGGGCACACAGCAGCAAGCTCACCCTGTCCTGCTGCTGTCCCAGGGAACAGGGGCATCACATTCACCTGAATGTGACAAACTGCACTCACCTGTTCTCTCCCCTTCCTGCAGTTGTGAGATGGCAAATACTGCAGATTCTATGTTGTAATCCTCCACCTCCAAGATATGGCTTACTAAATCAATGTCCTGTCCACAAGAGAAGGAGAACACTGAAGGAGCTCAAATCTCTGACACACATTCACTTAACAACCACCTGCACCACTGAGAGGGGGCTGCATATCATAAAAGCATTATGATCATTCAATTAGTGCTTCATTTCTGAAAGTGGTGAGGGCAAAAACCTCAAATTCCTGAAGACAGCGGGAAAAAGGAATGTGCTGTTTCAGTGCAACCTGTTTCGGTCTTGGCCCTTTCAGATCCAGGAATTTGCCCAGTGACAACAGCCAAGAGTGACAGATTGTCCAGTTATCTGGGATGTTCAATACCCTCAAAGGATTTCATATCTTACAGGAATTGTTTCCAAGTGAATTTTATGACAGACTGCAAGACAAATCTTCCAAAATTATTAGGCATCCACAAAAAGTAGGTATTTCATCTGCATTTAAGGGTTCACTCCAGGATGAAATGCACCCTATGGCCATGGTACTGAAATTGTCCAAGGTAGGTATTTTTTAGCATTTTTCCCAGGGCTACTTTGATGTATCAATCAAGGACATCTGAACATTAAGCACCAAAGGGCTCCTTGGTACTTACTGAACGCCCAGTTGCATTGCACACTTTTTGTACAGCATCTTCTATTTCCACTTCAGTCTCATCCTCAGAGTCGCCCTTCTGTGGCTTCATTTCCTCTGCTCTATTGGTATCATTTTTGCAAAGCATCTGAAGAAAAGCAGAGCCCAGCAGATCACACAGCATGCAATCAAAAAAAATCTAATAAATGTAATTATTATTGCACACTTCTCTCAGAAACATCCCATGTCAAAGTCTTTGGGAAATTGTGTAACTGCCACCATCACTGGCACAGCTTCCCATGTCTCCTGCATCACTCTCATGTACTACACCACCATGAATGACAATAAAAAAGCATTTAAATGGAAGGATCTATTTTAATACAGTCCCACACATCATACAGCTGTGTGCAGAGGCCCTCAAGCAGAGCAGAGTTGCTCCTTAAGATCAAAAAGTGAGATATGAAGAGGACAACTGCATCCGGCTGTTGAACTTCCAGCTCTTTCCTCCCTCCCCTTTGTTTTGCCCTTTGAGGTGCATGAGTATGTCATTTAGATGAGGTTACTTGCAGTTAGTTTACATCACAGCATCAGGTTTGGGATTGAAGTTGGAACCCTTCACACCCCTTCTCAGGAGAGTTGGCAGCAGGAGCTACAACGACCTCAGGGCTTCGCTACCCCAGCATGACACAGGGCCCCACCTCCTCCCTCAATCCCAAGGCAAATGAGAAAGGCAATCAACAAGCACCAGTTCTCAGCTTTATTTATCACCCACAGCTGGATCAGGTCCTGCTGTCACAACATACCTCCATCTGAAGATAAGCTGGAGCTTCCGAGTCGTCGTTGATCCTCCTCACGCTGTCGTAGTGCTCCCCGTGACGATAAGCAATGTGCAGCTCCCTCACGTTGCTCTTGTCTGTGCCTCGAATCTAAACACAGGATATAAATGAGCATTTGGCATCTACTTCAGCACTGGATTTGTCCAAGTATTAATTTCCCTGTGAAGGAAGCAGGCATGTAGCTACGGAAGAGTTTTAAACGGGAAGAACTGACCCAAAAGATCCAGCTGTGCCTCCAGCAACAACAGAGCTCCTGCCTCAAGGAGAAGGGCTGGAAGCCACATACACAACATTTCTCAGTTATTTCCTAACAAACAAAATGTGGGATGAAAATATTTCTGTGGAAAGCTCAGAACTATTTCCTAAACTTTCCACCAGAGCTATCAGTTTTCAGAGTATCTTCCCAGACCAAATTTCAGCAACAGCTCCCCAAGAATGAACAATGTCTTTTTCCCCTCAAATATGAGGAAAGATGGTCCACTCAAGTGATGGCCACAGTGGAAAGAGTCACCCAGAGTAAGTTTTGATCTGCAGCTAGGACAAGATGCTGTTCTGGTTTTAATGGAAAGCTCATCCATGGAAATGTATTAACTCTGTTCAGGAGCACTGTTAACAACCAAACATCCCTTTGCTTTGTCAGCACCAAGCACAGCACTTTCCACAGAAGTTTCCTGCTCTGAGTATTATCTGTACTGATGCAAGAATTCCTACCCTGATCATCAAGCTGTTAGGTAAGAGCTACTCAGCACTCCAGCTCCTTCCAGGAATGTAGAAAATGCCACTGCACTCACAGATCTCCTTGGCTTGACCTGTCAGCCCAAGTTCACAGCCCTACAGCTCTCCTGGAGCAGATGTCAGCAAGCAAAGGACCAGAACTGTTTTGCTCTAGGGCTCCAGTTTCCCAACCCTTTGACGTCTGGGACTCACCTTATCTCCATTTCCAGACCATGCACTAAGTCACCTTTCAGCCCTGCCTGTGGTTTGTGCTGCTGCTCTAATGACTTCAGGTTTCCCAACAAATAATTCTCCATTCACCTGTTTTATACCTGCTCACATTTAGGTTTCAACTCAACACTTGGTTCTACTTAACTCCTAAGTTATTCAACATGTTGGAACTCAGTCAGATTTATTTTCCTCTTGTCAGTGCTTGAATAGGTGTCTAACAAATTGCAAAGCTCTTGAAGGATTATTCTGAAAATTAACCAATTCAGCTTTCATTAGAGAGAGAGCTCTTTAAATTCTGGAGCAAGTCCAGAGGGAAGGAGCACCTTTCCTATGAGGAAAGGATGAGAGAATTGGGGTTGTTCAGCCTGGATAAGGACAGAGGGCAAGGATAGATGGAATATTGGGAAGAAATCCTTTCTTGTAAGGGTGGGGAGGCTCTGGCACAGGGTGCCCAGAGAAGCTGTGGCTGCCCCATCCCTGGGAGTGTCCAAGGCCAGGTTGGAGCCACCTGGGACAGTGGGAGGTGTCCCTGCCCAGGGCAGGGGGTGGAATGGGATGAGCTTTAACATCTCTCCAGCCCAAACCATTCTGGGACTCTTTGAACACAGTGGAACCCAAAGTAAAAGCTGAAGCTCTACACCATGCCCAGCAAACCAACTGCTCTTTTTTTAGTAGATTAGGAAGTTTCCACAATATTTATACTCATCAGCTAAAAAATAGGTCAAAATATAGAACTTTTATTTCTCACCTGCCACAGTGGAGTGTTGAGCTGATGAATAACCACATTGATTTGGTTGTTCCTTGCAAAGGCCACAATTGCATCGTTGCCAGCAAAGGTCCCAGGCTTGGCCAAATTGGTAACTAAAGGGAAAGAAAACCACTCAGAAAAGTTGGAAACCTAATTTCTGACACTTCCAAAAGCACTGGAGGGATAATGAGCACTGAAATTTCAACACAAGTGCAAGAAATTTTGGAAGGGAAATCCCACCTCTGAAAGAGTGAGTGCTGAGAGTTTGGCAGCAACAGAAGTTAATGCATTTAAATGATCACAGAAATCTCTAAAGATTTACTGTCTCTAAAGACAGTGCAGCCTAATGACCAACCTGGCACACCCTCAAAGCTGGTGGGACAAAGGCTGGATTCACCTCTGCTTTGGATCTTCCCCTGGGTCCCCAGTATGGAATAGAAAGAAACCCAAAGAAATCAGCCACTTACCAAAACAGCCACATACAAGTGAATACAAGTATTCAAGGAGAACTAGACATTTATTCTTAAGTTCCTTTTGAAAAGGAATTTTTCTCCTTCCCTTTTTTGTCTTTCTTTCCAAGATTCTCCTAAATTTAAACAATTTCCCAGACAACCTCAATGCAAGTTTAACAGCTCATCTTTCCACAGCATCATCACAGAAAAGGAAACTCACTGTAAAAACCAGAAAGGAGCCCTGACATAGTTCTGGGGTGAGCAACTGGTCAATAGGAAGGTGCTCCAAGGGGATACAATCCCATTACACACTGATCCCTCCCACGGGTGTCCTACAGAGCCCATACCATGTTTCTCAAAGGGCACATCATCCTCCACAAAGGGCTCAAAGTCCTCCCTCTGCTTCACCATGTAATCCACTGTCTCCTGGCGATGCCTCAGGTGGTTCCTGGAGTGCCCCTCCAGCTGATCACCCAGGGCCCGAAACAAGCAGTTGCTGCCAAAAAAAGGAAGGCACAGGTTGGTGTGTGCCAGCATTCAGTGAACAGCAGAAGGAATAAAAGGACAGAGCTAGAGCTGTGCTCTTTGTGCCAGGCTGTTTATCAAGGATGTGAATGTGGAACAGCACTTATTCCCTGGAATTTGAATGGCTGCTGCTACTGGGATGGCTGGGTTTGAGTGGTGGTGTCCCCAGCTCAACAGAGAAAGTCACAGCTGGTAAAAGTGCTGGGCCAAACTGTCCTATGCTGACACCATGAGTGACACAATGCAGCCAAGAACAAACCTTTTCCCAGCAGAAACCTCTGATGCCCCTTTCACCTGATGGGAAAGAAGGGGCTGAATGTGCTCTATGAGGACACTTGTGGGCCTTCCTAGGGAGCAGGGCTGGGGCTGGCACAGCCCTCGGGCCCCACAGCACCACGGAGCAGAGCAGAGCCTGCTGATCCCTGGGGGCAAATCCTCAGCCCTGGGGAGCATTGGGGCCCCAAACCAGGAGGGGGAATCCTCAGCCCCGGTTTTTTGGGGACACGGGGTCCTCCCCCCCCCCCGGGAGATGCAAACCCTCCGCCCTTGGGGCCGGACTCCCGGGGGGACCCGTCGCGGCGCTCACCCATCGCCCGGCACCTCCCGCAGCTTGAGGCCGAGGGTCCGGAGCTGCCCGGCGAGGCCGCCGCCGCCCGGTGCGGGGCCCGCAGCCGATCCGGCGGGGGAGCTGCGGGGCCGGCGGGCCTTCCTGGCCCCGGCGGGCCGGGCCTTGGCCGCCTGTTTGCGGGACATCCCCGCCGGGAACACCGGGAGCGAGTCACGTGACCGCGCTGCCGGCCCGCCTCACGTGACCGAGGCACCGGGCCCGGGTCACGTGACCGCGGATCCCGGGGGGAGGAAGAGGAGGAAGGAAAAAAAGGGAACGGGAACAGGGGGGTGCCAGACAGGGAGCGGGGACTGCGAAGGGAAGGAGGGAAGGACCGCGGGGGAAGGGCCGCGAGAAGCAGCACCGCGTTGTACCCGAGGCTGCCGCATCCCAGCTTAGTTCATTAGCTGCCGCTGTTAATTGCTCCAGTGGCTCTGTCCGTCCCCGCTGCCCGGCACAGGGGACGGGCCCCCGGGACCGCACGGCGGGCGCTTTCATCGCCCCTCACGGACCCCGTTGAGCCCCAAGTCTCCGCTCCGAAGTGGGATGAGAGGAAAGCGAGGGGAGAGGGTGGGAACACCCGCGAGGTGGCACCAGGAGAACGGGTCTGAGGCAGCAGCTTAATTAACTGGGATGAGCGTAATGAACTGGAGATCCGCCTCGCGTTTCCACGGGCACGGAGGGGGCACGGGAGGAACGAGGACAGCGGGAGGTGTGGACTGAGATGGGCTTTAAGGACCTTCAACCCAAGCCGTTCTGGGATTCTACGAGTTTGTGTCTAATTTCCACCCCAGAAGGCACATCCTTTGTGATGAACACCAACAGTCCCGGGGACACAATGAGAGGTTTCACATCACGGTGGTTTTTAAGTTCCTCTTGTCCAGACTCACTGGGAGCTCGCTGGAGTATCAGCAACTCCCTCTGGGGTGTTTGGCCTGTGGCTCTTTACTCGGGAACTGCTCTTCTACACCTATTTGAAATTCCATTTAAAAGAAACATTTTCTTAAGCATACACGCTGAAAGTGGGAAAAGAGGATGAGGGCATGAACTGATTGCAAATATTTGAGACAATAATTAGCCTGAGGAGTGTGAAAGGGCTGTGGCAGTTCAGAATAAGTACAAGGGAGCCCCACTCGTGACAAAGCACAGCCAGAATCAGGGCTGGGCTGGAAACTTTGCCAGAGGAGGACAAGAAAAACCTTATTTTTCCAGCACATCAGACAAAAGGCACAGACAAATCACCCGTTGAGGGAACACAGAGCAGGCACAGATTTGTGGTTGTCCCTCTTGGTGTCTGTTCCAGCTTCCAGCATCTCTAAGATGGTTTCATACTGTTCTAATAGTTTAGAATCGGGATATTTTAAGGCATTTCCACTTTGGAGATGGAAACTTGACAGAGTGAAAAGCTTCTAAACCACTGTAATAATGGCAGGTCTGTCTTCCACTCTCCCAGGTTATTTTTAGCATTGTGAAATGTGAAATGCAATAGAAAACTCTCCTATTTTCCAAGATGAGCCTTGCAGTTCAGCTGCCAAACTCACAGGTGTTACTTCAGCTGGGAGACACTCAAGGTTCTAAACTTTGGGGTCACCCAGAGGCCCCTTCAAGCACCACAGGCCAGGTCAGCAGAGCCACAGCAGGAGTGCTCAGGCCCCTTTGACGAAGTGTGCTGACGACAAAGCCGCTGTTTCTCAGCAAATAAGAACAAGCTCTTCTCACCTCGTCCCCCAGCAGCGAGTTCAGGAGATTAGAGCCTTCCTGAACCCTGTGCCCTCCTCAACTGCAGTTGTTTCATGTCTTTCTGCTGCTTCTCTGTGGGAGGGAGGGAGGGGCTGGTACATGGTGGCACTTGAGGCTTCTGTTGTGGTACTGCCTGTGTCCTGCTGGGAATGCTGACCTGGTCCGGTTTTTTGGGATCCTTCCTTTCCTTCCTTCATTCCTTCCACAGGATTCTGGCTGAGAAAATGCCTGGATTTTACCCCTCAAATAAAAAGGCAGAAAATGAGAGACTGAGGGATTTTGTTCTGGTGTTTTTTTCCGGACAAGATGAATATTCACAAAACCACTCAGGAAGAGCATTCTGAGCGCCTGAGGTTGTTCTGTGAACACCACGAGAAAGACGATGGTCCCACCAGGACACCAACCTTGCTTTAAATTTCCAGATCTCTCTCACAGACTCTGTGAGATCCTCTGTGGGCCTCAGTCATGATTCAGTTTGCACTGGAAGCCCGTTGATGACTGACTCCAACAGGGATGCTCCTAGGATAAAAGACTTGGTAATAACTGGACATTCAGCACTCCCATTAATAATCCCAATCTCATTCTTCTCTTGGTGCTGCACAGTACTGAGTATTGCTGAAGCAAGAGCAAACTTGCTATCCACAGCACTCCAAATTGCTGATAATTATGCTCCAATTAAAGCATTTGCATTTAGCACACCAACGTCAGGCCCAGGTAATTCTCCCAAACCCGTCATTGTCCAGCAAAGCACTGTTTAGAGACCAATGAAAATGCTTTCAACAAATAAAGTTGTAATTTAATAACGGTAGTGTCTGGCTGTCACAGCAGTCTGCTCATGCCATGGAGTCTGCTTCCTGGCAGGAATTGCCCAGTGATGTTATCAGTCGTTGTAAACTGTCCTGGCTGGGGAGTAAATCATTAACTCAGGTCCCATCTCATAAAAACATCGTATCGTAAGAGCACGGCTGTCACTAATCAATCCAGCAGCACACAAAAGGAGCCAGAGACTCGGGAAATCCTCCAGCCAAGGCTAAGACGAGCTGCAAGGAGCTTAAATCTCCATGGAGAAATCCACTGACGAGCCAAACAAGGAAAGGTCAGCTCCGGGAGGACTGCAGGCTGAGGAGGGTCCTGCGCCCGCGGCGGGAGGTGCTGCAGAAATGAGCAGGGCAAGATCCCTAACAGAGATCCCAAAAGATGGGAAGAGAGTGGGATTCACTGAAGGATGTACTAAAGAAGTGGAGACACCTTCAGGCACAGAGCAAGACAGTCCTGCTGCCTCTACACTGGCAGTTCTGGAAGGAGACTGTCCACACTCAGAGCCTCTTGCTGTGCTGACCAACACGGACCCTCCCAAAACGTGCAGATTGGAAATGAACCACCACTATCCAACCGCCTCCCTGGAAATGGACTGTCTGATCTGCTTCAACAAGTACAACATCTGCAGGCTCCCAAAGCTCCTGGACTGCCAGCACACCTTCTGCGCCGTCTGCCTCAAGCTGATCCTCAGGAAGGAGGAGAACGCCTGGATCATCACCTGCCCCCTGTGCAGGAAACCCACGCTGGTGTCAGGAGGGCTCATCCGCACACTCCAGAACAAAGAAGACATCCTGGAACACTTGGAAAACGAGTCAAACCCCGAGGTGCACATCCCTGCCGTGGGGCTGGACAGCAGCTGCTGGACTCAGAGCAGCCAGGACATCTTAAACACAGAGAACATTCCAGCAGGCCCCGGCCTGGCTGTGCAAAGACTCGTGCTGCTCCTGCTGCTCGGGGTCATCCTCGCCATCCTCATCCTCCCCTTCATGTACTCGGGGAGGGTCAAATGGGTGGTTTGTCTCCTGCTCTCTGTGGGGTTGGTGATGTCCATGGTGCTTTGCTGCACTCCTAAATTCCACTGGCGGTGCAGGAGGGACTCGCCCACCTCCTGTGACAAGGAGATCCGTGTAATTACTGTGGCCTGAAGCAATTAAGGGGAGGTGACAGACTTACCCCTCCTGCAGAGCTGCACGCTGGGCATGCCAGTGAGTTACGGGCTCAGAAACAAATCATTCACGGAACAAATTCGGCGCCTGGCTAAGCTGGCCCAAAGCCAGGGCACGCTGTTGGTAAATCTCATCAGCCCAAACAAAAGTCAGCTATTTATATGTTGGTATTTATGTGTTTTTCCATCCCAGGCTAATAATTACGTCGGTTTGCTTTTGTTTGCTTTTTTGTTCTTGCTCGTGTCCCTTCCCGATTAGTTTGTCTGGAACACTCGGGAGGTGACGTCCTGGAAAAGCCTGTGGTGGTGTTGTCCTGCTCTCTGAACACACGTACAGCTTTTCTTGGGACAGTGTGGGGAAATCAGGCAGCTGAATCAGGGGGTGGGTGCCTGGAGGAGCGTTTTAACTCGGCCCAAGGGTTGCTGGCAGTCCCATGAGGGACTGGGAAAAGGGGAGGTCAGTTGATGCCACTTGAAGTTACAACCAAAATCAGAGAGGAAGAGGCAAAACCAACACTCCTCATCCTGAGTCTGTGGCTTCGAGAAGGCAAGGCTCAAAAATACCTCACGACCTTCCAAATTCCCCACATTATTTAGCACAGAAATAGCTTCTCTCACCTGAATCCCTTTACCTGGATACCTGCAGCCCCTCTCCTCTAACCCTCTTTCCATGGAACACCACGTTACCCTTGGGATGCTCACAGAGGTCCACAGAAATCCATCCACTGCTGTGTCCTACCCCATGGGATGTTTTTATATGGAATGTCTCCATTAAATTTAAATAATATTAATTGCTCGTTGACTTCTGTGTTTGAATTCCTCGTTGACAATTAATGTCAGAACAATTCCCAGTTTCCTTATTGAGAGGAATTGCAGCTGAGAAAGTGTATTAGGGAGTCTGAGGTGATGAGTAAAGCAAAGCAGTAATGTGTTGAGTTGTTCCCTTATATTAAAAAACTACAACACATGAACAACATATTTTCTAAGAAAATACCCTGAAACCCAACTAAAATTAAATTGGGAAACTTTCTTTAGTTAAGGTGCATTTTAAGGATGTGGTGGATCTCAGCAGACCTTGGATCAGGTAAATATTTGTGTTTGATAAGAATGGAAACTGATATCCTGCTCAGTATATACAGAGTGTCTCAGAGCAGATAAAACAGATTAGACTAAGAGGGTAGGAGCTCTTGTCCTTCTAAAGTCTTGGAAAACACAAAGTCTGTTTTCTGCCCAAGAACACAAGTCTGCAGGGGAAAGAAACCCTTTGGTTTTTCTCATCTGTTTGGACAGCAACAGGCTTATTGCAGAGTACATATGACATTTGCTAATAACCAACCAGGAAAAAGGGTTCAGCTAGGAAGAGGCAGGTAGTTTTAAACCCAAAGAATGGATCAAATATTTAAGCTGCACAGAAAATAATTTCAGAAACCCTGGGCAAGTCTTTCAGCCCAGACTGTCCTAGAGATGACAAACTGGACTATAAAATAACCTCAATTAAAAAGTAAAATAATAAAACAAGGGGATTTTGCCAAAGAGACTAACCAAGATACCAAACAACACTGACTCCACAAGGGTTTATGTGTCACACCCAGTTTGCCATCAGTTAAAAAACATAATGAAGATTTTACCAGCAGCATCCCTTGGGCTCGTCAGCACACGGGTGTGAAGAAATGAAACCAGACAATGAACAGGATCACTAAAATCTATTACTATGTTTCACCCTTTCCTTCCAAAAGGGCACGTTCAGTTCTTATTACACTAACTCCTACAGAACCAAAAAGGCAAGCAGGAAAGGGCAGTGGGAAGGCAGTGTGGATGCTCTGTGATTTCCAGGGAGAGACCCTCTGAGAGAATCCTTATGGATTCATACAGCTATGGATCAGCAGCTCCCAAGCCTGCCTTCAGCAATTCCACTGAAATGTTATCTCCAGCCTCTGAGAGCCACTAACACCCAGATGATTCAGAGTTCACAGATACTGGCAGCAATAATGAGGCTCTAGAACCTGATACCTTTTGAACAGATTCTCATCTGACAAGATAAGGCTCAATAACAATGTAAAGCTTTGAAGCAGCAATTATGTTTATGGAAAAAAAGGCCACTGGAATTATATTCCTGTTCCAAAACTGAAAGGATTTGCTTGTACTCAGGTTTAAGTCTGTCAAAAAAGTTTCAGCTCTGAATCCCTGTGCCCTGCTTACATTACCTAGCTGGCTCCAAATGTCAAATAGTGACTGGGTAATATACTCCAGCCTGTAAGAGAGGGAATAATAATGAGAAATGGGCCCAGGCAGCCTCCCCTCAGCCCCAACCATCCCCTCACTCCTCTCCATTCCCTCATGCCCCTCCATCCCCTCAGCCTTTGACATCTGCTCAATTTCTGCTGTTCTCTCAATTCCTGCCATCCCCCCTGACACCCTCATCCCTCATCCTGTCCACCTCCTCATCCCCTGCCACCCCCTCATCCCTCTCCATTCCCTCATCCCTCTCCATCCCAATTCCTGCTATTCCCTC
>VXBA01002850.1:47039-139183 GCA_013399895.1 Serilophus lunatus
GGGCTTGGGGGGCGAAACCTTCCCCTCAGGGACGGGCACGAGCGGCGGCGCCTTGCCCTCAGGCCGCGGCCAAAGTGCTGCTTTCTGTAAATAAACGCTTTTATTTACGATAACAGCCAGCGGAGGGTTCAGGCACGGAGCTGGCGGGGCTGTGGAGGTGTGTGTGTGTCCCCTCACGCTTTTCGCTCTTCGCTGTCGCCTCTCGCCAGCTTTGCCCACAGCGGGGTGAGGCCATCGCCGCTCCTGTGCAATCCTCCGGATTAACCGAATTAAACACGCTCGGTTTGGCAAACTGCTTCAGCTTTTGGCTTCTCCGTGTCCCCCATCCCCTGAGGCTCCGTGGCCATCCCTGTGGCGGCCGTGTGTGTTTGCATTGGCACTGAATTAACGATTCCACGCAGGTCCCCAAAAAACCTCATCTCCACAAATATTTCTGCAGTCACAGCGTTGTGTGAGATGTTCCCCAAGTCTGCCTTGACAAGGGGCTTTTTGGCCACCCCTATTTAAATAATATAAATAATTATAATTAATTATCTAAGACTACTCTGAACCTAACGAGATACCTCAGTAACTTTTGAGGGTTGTGGAGATGAGCAGTTTGGTCACTGTGCCTTGACAAGGGACTTTTTGGCCACCCCTATTTAAATAATATAAACAAATAAATAAATAATTATATAAAACTACTCTGAACATAACGAGATGCCTCAGTAACTTTTGAGGGCTGTGGAGATGAACAGAGTTTGGTCACTGTTGTCACAGTTTAGGATGAACACGGTGCCACCTTCTGCAGCAAACACGTGCCTTGTACAGCTTTAGATCCCCAAAAGAATCCTCTTTCTGCTCTCCAAACAGGATTGTATGAGCTGCTATATAAAATACATATTTTTCTCAAGAAAACAAAGGGCTTTGTGTGAAGGGTAAGATCTGGAAGTGATAAAAAAATTCTCTTTCAAGTGACAGTTCAGATTATGGCAATGCTGTTGATTGCTGAAGTCCACTGCTTGAGGCAGGGATGTGAATTCCAGTGCCACGAGCCATAAATAACTTCTGGCATATGATTCTGGCTCTCAATCATCTTGAATTTGTGGCAAAACTTCTTGGTATTTTAGATGCTCAGCATTCTGATTTCTTGTGTGCCAGAAGCCTCTGTGGTGTTGCTCCATGATTGCTTCATGTTTTATTGGGAAATTGGGAGAAACGGTTGTACTGCTCACGGATCCTTTGTAGCTGCTTCACTTTTCATAGGAGCCTGAGTTAAGAAATCAGTACATTTGTCAGGGAAGGGGATTTTATTTTCAATGCCCTCTCCCATCCCGTGTCCATGGGAGGTGAGCTGACATGCCCAGGGACTGTAAAATTACTGGAACTTTAGCATTAGAGTATTTCTGGGAAAATTGGTCTGAATGTTTGGCTGGTTTAGGAAGATCAGAGCCTAGTGAGGAATGTGAAATGGATTTTGGAGGTCCAACTGGAGGAGCATTTGGAGTCCCTGAAGATAACAGAACAGTTTTGGGATAAGGAAGTCCTGGGAAGCTGGAGACCTGTTCACAGCTGGGATTTGGCAAGTGTGTGTTGTGGCTGATACTGGAGTGGGTCTGGCAGGCCGGGATGAATTCTAAGCCCCTTGTCTCCCCAGGGAAACATAACCTGGCCCTTCCCTTCTCTGGTTAGTTAGGAAGTAACAGTTTATTCCTATGGACTTTGTGCTGGAATGTGGTATGTCCATGGAAATGCACAGAGATGCCTTATCCCCCTGTGCTGGAGCCATGGGCAGCACCAGGAGTGTGTGTTGGGCTGAGCTGTCCCTGACTTAAAGCAACCACTGGCCCTTCAGTGATGAGTTTTCCTTGCCTTTACCCCCCAGCACCTCAATAGCACAAGCCTTGGGAAATACAAATCACCTCCAATAAATTTCTGAGCAGGAAGGCAGGACAGACACCTTTCCTGGAGGACCATGACAGATTATTTAAAAAGAGCTGCTCCTGTTGCATTTCTTTCTTTCAGGACTCTAAAACTATCCATAAAAAGTGTCTGCATCCTCTCAGAGTCAGTTGTAGTGTTGTGGCTCCTTCTGTGTGACCACTGCCTGTAGTGTTCAGATGAAAGGACACATTTGAACAGAATGTATATAATGAAACAGGTGATTTGAGCCCCTTAGAAACTTGAAGAAATCAGTAGGAATTCCAGGTGGTGGAAGTGAGCTTCAGGGCAGGTTAAATTGTGAAATAAGCTGTTGTCACCTCTGCTTCAGGTCAGTCATCTCAGTTACCTTCTTGTACCATCAGGGGAGCACTGGAAGCCACTCAGTTTAAAGAGTGAACACCTACATTCTAAAAAACAGTATTTTGGCCCAACTCGAGGTTTGTGTGGTCCAGGGATCTTGTTTTTAGGGAAAAGCAGTGGCAGGTTGTATGGAGGAGAGAATGTTACAAGCAAAGCACAGCAGTGTCCATGGGACACATGAAAGCCCTTTTTGGGGGCTGCAGCTGGACTCAACTTTCCTAATGCTGTCAGCAAACCAGAGGAGCAAAACAGAGGGCTGAGTTGAGAGAGGCAAATTATTTCCCAGGCTGGTCCCTGCACCAGGTGCAGGGCTTTCATTTTTGGTGCAGAGCTTTTGTTTTCATGTTATTTTTGCAGTAAATGTGTGAATGATACGCCTAAATGGAGCCCAGTCTCTTTGCATCTCAAGGGGCAGTTCTGCTTTTTGCTGTGTGAGGTATTGTCAGCACATTTAGTGGAAAAGTTTTAAGAAATAGTGAACAGAAAATGTCCTGTTATCTTCTTGGGTCACAGCAGTGTTTGGGGCAGAGGTCCCACAAGCTGGACCTGGTCAGACTTGATTTAATACCAACACCAAGTGTGGCAGTGACAAAACAAAAGCAATTTGTCCCTTTGCTTCCTGGTTTCCAACTGGTTCTTGTTGGATTTTTTCCTACGGGTGTTTCCTCTTTGAGCTTGCAGGTGAAAATGGCTGAGGAGGAGAAGGGGAAAGGCTGGGCTCCAGAGCAGCACGAGGAGGCTGAGCAGGCAGGGCAGAGGGAGCTCTGTGTGCCCCTGGGCCGAAAGCTGGGAGAACCAGGAAGATTTGCCTACGCAGCACTTTGTGGGATATCCCTGGCCTGGCTGTTCCCTGAAGATGAGCAAAGGTACTGCATGGGGGAGCAAGGTGGGGAGCAGGGGATTTGGGGTGGCAGCTGAGACAGGGCTGGTGTCAGACTAATTCTGAGGTTTAGGGAGTGAGAGGTCCTTTTATACCTGTAAGAGTTTTCTAATTCAGCACAAATCACGTGCATTAACACTGCAGACATCAAAACACTTACTGGAGCAAGGTCTGGCTCCATTCAGATTGCTTATTTGTTGTTTAACCAGCTTGTTTAGCAATTCTGCTAAACTTCTGATTCTTTGGGTTTCGTGTGAGCAGTCACAGACCAATGTTTGAAAGCAAGGACTGCTCAAAGCTTCCAAAAACACTCAGTTGTGGAGCCTTGAAATGCCCAGTTGTGGAGCCTTAATCGCTCCTGTTGCCTTTACAGCTCCTTCAGGACAAAATTCCTCGAGGCCTTTGTGAAGTGGCTGGACCTGCCCGACGCTGTCCTACCTGCCATGACAGCCTTTGCTGCTGGCTTGGGGGGTGAGGGCACTGAAACCTTCACTGAGATTTTGCTGAAGGATCCAATCTTGAAAGAAAATCCAGCTGTCATTACCCAGGTCAGCCCATGTTCTCCCCTTGCCCTTGTTTGCTTTGCAGAAGAGATTTGTCACATGTGTCTCTGCAGCTGAAGTGCTGTTTGTGCTGCCAGGGGAGTAAAATTAATATTTCTGATAGGCATCTGTTTCTGAGTGGCTAGGGGTGGGGACTGGCAGTCTTTCTATCCATGAAGAGATCATGGAAGTGATGAAAGCAAGGCAAGGTCACTGTCTATTCATTAATGTTTTGTGTCTGATTGTTTGCTCTATAGCAAAGAGAACTGACATGCATTTTACTTGGACTGTATTATTGCAGTGGATTTCATTCATATGTGCTTTCTACGAGTTTCAGTGACACACTGAACATGATCAGTTTGATTTTTCACTCATTTAAAAGCCCCTTCATCACACCTGTAATACAAACCACATTCCCCAAGGAGCACAATTTCCAGAGTCTCTTTTTCCACAGTGAGCTTTGACCAGGAAGAAACTATTATGACTTTATTTTTTTTCTCACTGTGAGTGAGACTGGGACTGCTGTAAAAGCTGCTGTAATGATAAAAGAGGTGAAGCATTTTGGCAGCATTTGCTGGGGAAAGATCTCTGCTGATCCAGCCTCACATTGTGCTGGGTATGAGGAAGGCATGAGGCTGCTGCTGGTGCCCCACAGGACGTGGGCACTGTTCACCTGGCACCCTGTGCCAGACACCCTGTGCTCTGCTGTTAACTGATTAATGGTTATCCCACACACTCCCCTTTAGCAGCTGCCTGGCAGAGCCACAGATGTGAGAACAGGGCTGTGGAAGGGAAGATAACGATTGCAGTGAACTTTCTTGGTCACCTTGACCACCTCTCACTACCTCAGCCATCTTGCCTGACTCCCAGTCAGTCCATGAAATGCCTCAGAGTGTTGGAAAGGGTATCATTTATATAACAAGTGTGATTGGAAAATCGCTGAAACTTTAAATTCTACTAAACTAAACCAAATAAGCTTCAATGAACTAAGTCTGGGGGAGGTGAAAAGTGGACACCTGGAATCCAGAATGTGGAGCCCTCCAAAGACATATTGCAAGTAGCCAGAAGATACATAAGAGACTGACAAAGAAGATTTATCATGTGCTGGAAACTGCCCCTCTGGGATAAAATAATAAAAAGACTGAAAATGTGGACTAATTAGCATGAGAAGTGAGACATCAATAACCAACAGAAGATAGAACACTAATAGTGAAGAGAAATACGTAATTTAAAACCAATGAGCATTAATTTCTTTGCTAAAAATGTATGAATGAGTGAAAGGTTTTTAAATTTGAGTGCATGTAGGTGGAGTCATCCCCTATGCAGCCCAGCCTGGGATAAAACAATGCCTACTTTCTGATATTAAAAAAGTAATGTTCTTGTTCAGCAACAGGAGGATCTGCACCAAACACCTGGATAGTGCAATGCCCAAAGTCCTGTAACAGTATGAGTACAGTGAAGATCTTAAGATTATTTAATAACTTAGGACAGATATAAAATATAATCACATCTTTTGGTGGTGTTTGCTCAAACTCAATAGGTCCACACTCATCCTTTCTGCCTCGGTGTGTTTCCCAGGTGTTTTTCCTCATTCTCTCTGCTTCAGGATGGAGTCTATGTTTAGGCAAGTTTTCCTTCATTGCTGCTGAGTTTAAGGTTGAAATTTAGTCTTTAGCTTGTGTTGCAGAAGGGCTCCATGTGCTTTTACAAGAGTGGCTCTGGATCAGCAGGAGTCTGAGGATTCAGGTGGAACACAGAAGCCACAGATAACAGCTCTGCTCAGCTGAAAGCAAAGATGAGGGATAGCTTTCAGTCTAATGCCACAACATCAACACCTTACACAGTCATCTCCATGAGGAAAGACAGAATTAAAGACTTTGATAGAGCAAGGCAGAGACCTTGATAAAACACACTTCTCTGTCCTTGGGCAAACTCATCCGTGTGTGAGAAATATTAGTGATAAGCTGAGATCAACTTTTCCCTTCTGACCTGAAAATAAACAAGCTATGGGACAAAGCTTTATGAAGTATTGATCTGTTACTTTATGACTGTGTTTCTTTGTGTCCAGCTGACGCAACATTTACTGTTAGTTTATTAAGTCCCTGCTTTAATTGCTCGGCAGGATCAGTGGCAAGGCCCTGGTGATACTCAAGCTGCTTTTTTGAAGGTCCTCCATCTCCAAGGAGGTGAAGGGATGATCCTGAAGTCAGGATATTAGGGGTGAGCTCACCATTGATTCCGTGAATTGTTATCTTTGTGTTCATTGCAGGTGGATAACACAGGCAGACGTTGGTAACTGAATCCTTAAAGGATCCTTAAAGTCATCCTTAAAGTCATAACAGGCTGTGGGTGTGGTATGGGAAGGCAGTACAATAAAAAGAGGTGAAGAAGTGATGATAGGTGAGAAAACATTGAAAATTCCTACTATAGGTTTATGGTTTTTTTGCTCTGAACATACTTAGAACGCCCATTTTCTGTGGTTTTCCATACACACACACACTGTGATGTGGATCTGGTGCTCTCTGTTGTTGAGGAGTTGGGTTTGGAACTGGTGGTAACTCATAAAAACTGGCAAAAAACTGAATCAAGGTTGCTTCCCTTCCTTGGTGAGGCTTCTCACTCGTATGGGTGGTTGTCTTGTGCGTAGAGTTTGCAGGCAGGTTCAAAACACTGACTTCAAAATAAGACTGAATCCTAACAACTGCTGCTTACATGAGGAAACCAAACCACTTGTGAACTCATCTAATCAGTTTTGGTTGCATTCCAGCTGCCTGCATGTGCAGTACGTGCAGTAGAGAATTTGAGGAAGCTAATTGGCACAGATGCCATAAAAGCAGCAGTTCCACTTTTATCACCTGATTACCTGACTGCATCCCCTGACCTTCTGAAATGCACATGGGTCCATGCTTAGGTCAGATCTGTTTGGGGTTGTTTGGTGTGAGGTGCCACAGATGCTTCTGGACAGATCCTGCAGGACCTGAGTCACAGCCACAGCTCCCTGTGCCTCACTCAGGAAGAGTTTGTAGCCTACATAGGCCAGTTTGTCCCTCTAGCTTGTGGAGGATGGTTTGTCCTCCATTCCACTCTTCTCATGTGTAGAATTCACAGATTAGAGATGTTTTTATGATGCAAATTGTCTTTAGGAGCTTATGGGACTAATAATCATAAACTCTTTGGCAGCCTCCTGTCCTTGGCTGAATTTTTGGTGTTCCCAGAGGGCCGAAGGATTCCCTGTAAAATTCAGCTGTGCTGTATTTGTGTGTAGGAGAGGGAAGCAGCTCCACTGAGCTGGTGCTTAGTGTAGTCACATAAAGAGCTTAAGGTTTGTCCAGTGGCAATGAAAGAGGAAAACACAGCAGTAGAAACACTGGGCTCTTTTTCATGGGTTTATCCACAGAAACCATCTATTGAATTGATTTTTTTTTTCTGGGGGGTTTTTTATGCTGAAGAGCCAACACAGAAGTCAAGTCCCTTTATCTTGACAGATGGCCATAAATTCTGAGTTTTCTATGTGAGCACTTAATCCAAAAGAATTTGGTGCCAGTTCAGCCTTATGGCCTAGAGCTGTGAATTCCCAGAATGCCAAAGAAAATAGGGGCCACTGGACTATGAGAGGAATTCAAACCAGTGAAAATGTGAGCATATATGACTGTATAGGGAGCAGAAGGCATTAGAGAGGAAGAATTAGAGTCCTGTTTCTCCAAACTGATGTAAGACTAGGATAATTAATAACAAAGAATATGGGATGTTTCAGCATCTATCAAACATTAGCTACTTCTGTCCAGCCCTTTGTATTGGTCTTTGGAGAATTTTGTACTGGTTTTGCTCTTTGCTGCCTCACTGACTTGCAGCTTTCTGGCTTCCCATGTTAATGAACTGAGATGCTGCAGTAATTAAATCAGTTTGGTAGTAATTAAATCAGTCTGATGGGTTTTCAAGCCTCCCTTTCGATCCCTCCAGGCCTACATCATCAGTTTTAACTTGAATATTTTTTTTTCCCCTTTTAGGACCTTCTATCCTTCTCTCTTCGTGATGGTAAGTTTACTTAGCATTTGTTCTTTATAAAAATAATATAGATGAGTTTGTATCTGATAGTTTAAAAAGCTCATGATACCACCCTATTTCACCTCAGCTTCCTCTCTCTGAAAGCAGCACACTCCTTCCCTGAAACCTCCTCAGGAGAAACAACTATTATATTAGGAATGGTTAATAAAACCCATTGAAAACTGAACAACATTTCACCTCCTTACCTTCCCATGCAAACAGATGTAAGTGATGGTGGAGTGGAGTCGGTTTTCTCCAGTGTTTCCAGGGAAGCAGGTGACCTTTAGGAAGGCAGTAGAGCTATTATAAAAATCTCAGCCTAACAAATTTTCTGCTTATTGCCTAAAAAAAGAAAAAAAAATATTCAGGGTATAAATTCCACAGTGTCTCATGAAGCCCATTTTAAATCAATGTGATTTCATTCATGTATTATATTACACATAAACCAATTTTCTCGTTTGCAGTCCATAATATGGACTAGCCTGATAAAATTAATGAAATAAAGACTTCCTACTGAACAAAACGTTCATGTCTAAAAGAAGCCTGGTTTCTATCACCGCTTACATTTTTTAAATCTCTGTGTTTTCACATGTTCTCACAAGAGAGAACTGATCAGCCTGTTTCACTGCAGAACAGTGAAACAGAACAAACAGGTTTTGTTCCTGCTTTATTTTTAATGGAAAATTGACAAGGCAGTTATTGCAAAACCACTTATTTTGCTAAGCTGGAATTTAAAAGAAATCTATTTCCAAGCCTTGCTGACTTTAGTGCCAGGCTGGCTGAGGGAGGAGCTCAGCAGTGAATTAACAGCCAGGAAACAAGAAAGGGACTTGTTAAAACACCTGCTTGGACTTGCAGGACGTGGTACATCTTGTGAGAGATAAATTCAACCCTAATTTTTCAACTAAGCATGAATCTGTCCAGTGATGTCATTAAAGGCTACTGAATGAGTTTGGTATCTTGGTAATGATGGCAATAAATGATTAATAGATTGCCCAAGGCCATATTTGATGTACGTGCAGCGGGTACCACAAATATCCTTTGTAGTTGGGCCTTGCTGGTACCTTCACCCACCCCCAGGCAAACAATTGTGTTTTTCATCCCAGAGTGCAGCAAGAACCCTTTACAACAGTCAAACAGCAGCAAGGGGCAGGTGCTGCTGAGAGAAGAACATTTTAAAAGAAAGAGTTGGCACAGATAATTTAAAATCTCTTCCATTTAGAATGCCTTTTCTTTAAGAGCACCTGCTTCCAAGCCTAGGAGTAATCAGTTCTGCTCTCTGGTGTTGTCTGAGTGCACTGTCCACTCCTGCACTCCAGCATAAAAGCTATAAAAGCAAACAATTGTCAGTGGTGCTGCTGGGTGAGCTGGTGTGGAGCTTTACACTGCAGAGCAAGTTGCCAACAGGATAAATTGAAGATAAAGCTTTTGCATGGAGGTGCATTTTAACAAAATGCCACCTCTTGCATTGGTGCAGTCGAGGCGTGTTGTGTCCAGTTACCCACATAGATATGTTTGATATTTCCAGTTAGCACTGGTCCTGCTGCAGCATCTCTCTGTCAAGAAGATAGGGGCCAAAAGGTCCCTAACAGAGGATGGAGACTGAAGGATTTGGGAGCCTTTTCCTGCCATAGAGGCATTACCTGGTGTGGTGACGCTATTCTCAGGGAAGCACTTTCCATTTATCACTCTCCTCTCATGTTCCAATGCATGGAAGTAGAAAAGGCCTGAGGGAAGGAGCCAGGCTTGTGTGTGACATGTTCCTCCAGCCCAGCTGGGCGCTCTGCTTGCTGTTTAATCTGTCAGTGATCAGACTGACTGATTTCCTGGGCTTCCCTCTGCTCAAGGGTACTATGATGCTCGAGCCAGGGTGTTGATCTGCCACGTCAGCTGGCTGCTGAGAATTCCCTTGGAGAGGCTGGAAGTCCTGGAGGAATCTCTGCTTGAGAGCCTTGAGGAACAGCAAGAGGAAGAGTCAGAGTAAGAACATTTGGGTTATCTGTGGGATCAAAAAATGCTGCCAGTGCTCGAAAGCTTAGCAGTAATTACTTGTGCCTAAGTCCAGTGTCTGATTATTCCCTCCGTGCCTCTTACTGTAATCATTTATGGCTTGATTAGGGTTGCAGAATCCTCACAGCAGTAAGAAGCAAGAAAGCTCAGCATTCTTAAAATCAGAGTTGAGACCCAGCCTTGCAAACTGGTAAAGGCTCCACACTGAAATGTCTCCTCTCCTTGTTCCAGTCGCCTCTCAAACACTGTAGATTTTGCTTAAATCCATCACAAAGATCTTGTGTCTCATCTCTTGGCCCAATATCCTTCAGACAGAACTAACTCTTGCAGAATGAACATCAGGATTAGATATTTTATCTGTCAACTCAGCACATGGGTTATGAGATTGAACTCAGTGCTAATAAAGGCTTTAGTCGACACCCATGACATGGTCCAGCTCAGATGTTACTGTGGGGTCCAGCATGTAATGGGTATCTTTTATTTATAGCTGTATTTAAATAAAACTTAACTTTATAGCATACTGTAAAAAGGGAAAGTCAAAATAATCTCAAAGATCATGGATTACCAAACATTTGACATGCAGGAGCAAGGGTTGGTGTTATGGGAGCTTTTTTTGCTGTGGCTTGTGAAAACACTCAGTCCTGGGCCTTCAAGCTGTGTCATAATGGGGAGGGAATTATGTTGCATGTGAGCAGTATGGCTTTCAAACCCTGCCACCAGCCCAGTGGGGCTTGTGTGTCTGCTGTGGAGAAAGCCATGGATTTCCATCTTTTTCTTTGCCCAAACTGCAGCCATGGAAGTAAATCCCCATTAGACAAAAGAAAAAGTCTTTATAGTGAGAGAAGTGGTGTGAACACATTTGTTGCTGCATTGCTAAAACAAGGCTCAGAATTGTGGGGAATGGATGACCCTTTGTTTGGTTCAAAGTCAGGAGTCAAGGGGGAAAAGCAGCAGAATATAAACCTGTCACCACCTTGACCTCACAGATTTTGGGGGCTGGGAATACTAATATGTGCTTGGGATGCTTCCAGCTTTGACCATGCACTGGAACAGAGACCAAACAGGGCCTTGGCAGCTCCTGCATACGTGTTGTTAATGATATTTGTTAACAAGAAGTTTTGCTCCTGCCTTTGCTGCTATGAAGGTGTTGGATTGAGGCCCAGAGCTTGCAAGATTAAATGTAGAATCCCCTGTAAAACAATGCTCCAACCACTTAAACCCACGTTGCTTGCACCAAACATGTCCTGACCTGCAGGTGTGAACCATTCCTTTTGTACACAGTTCTGTAAGAAACTGGAAAACACCACATCAGTTACTCACTAACATGTATTCCTGCCACTTTTCCTTATTGGAAAATGACCTGAAATTCCATTAGAGAATCTCTCTGAACATAATTTGTGGTTCAGGCAAGAAGCTGCACATCTGAGCTCACTGAAGGTAGAGCAGTGCCAGAAGCAGCAGTTAATTACCACGGTGGATAAAAGCAGTCTGGTAATCCAGTGATAATGGTAATGGAGAAGCCATTAGGAAGCAGCTGTCAGGCACATTTCTGGGAGCTCCAGAAGGGAAGCAGTGACAGGTAAAACTTCTCCTGACACTAGTTTTATTTACTGCATCATCAGGCAGGATTTAGCTGCCGCTGTCTTTCCCCCCACATCTCTCAAACTGCTCTTATTACAACTGAAGCCGTGTTAGACATATTCCAGCTCTCTCCTGATCATTATTTTCAGCCTGAGATGCAGCTGAGTGAATGTAAAAGCTGATGAACCACATGTAGAAGAGGAATTTCTCAGTACAGGTGGCTTAGGTATGAACAGTCCAACTGCAGCACTGGTTTCTAGAACTTCAGGAGCAGTTTCATCCTGAGGCCTGGAGGGTTTTCCAGGCATTTGGTGACTGAAGCACAGCATTCGACAGGAGGAGAGGAAACGGCCTCAGGATGTGCCAGGGGAGGGTCACGTTGGACATCAGGAAGAATTTCTTCATGGAAGGGGCTGTTAAACATTGGCAGGGGCTGCCCAGGGAGGTTTGGAGTCCCCATGCCTGGAAGTGTCCAAGGAAGGACTGGACGTGTCCCTCAGTGCTCTGGGCTGGGGGATGAGGAGGGGATCAGGCACAGCTTGGACTCTGGGGTCTTGGAGTTCTTTTCCAACCTCAGTGATTCTCAGATTCTCTGGAGGGGCCAAGCACTGCTTTGTCCATGGGGTTGTAGAAAGCAGCCATGGTCACACAGAAATTGCTGGGGAGGTGGTTCTCTGCAGACACTACATTTGCAGTTAACGCACAATGGTTTTTTGGAGGATCTCTGTGGAAACAAAGTCTCTGTGCTTTGAAAGTCTGTGGGAGTTCTGCCAGTGACTCCAGTGACTCAGGGATTTCACCCACTGAGCTCCATTCCCTTCCTGCTGCTTTCCACAAAGCCACATATTGTCTGGGACTCGTGTAAAATTGTCTTTATCAAAATTACAGTGTGCTTAGGGGTTCCAGAAAGGATTAGGCAATTATATGGATAATGAAAATCTGCAATTAGGCTGGGATTAACAGGGAAAATATTCAAATTTGGAAGCAAGAAAAATTCTCATGTTTCAAGGACTGGATTAACAACCAGAAGGAACCTTCCTCTACAAACAATTTATTCCAGTATCCTCTGGTTCTCCCACTTTGCTATGAAGTCAAAGCATTTCTTGTAAGAGAGAAATCAAAGGCAGTGAAGGGAAGTTAAATGGAGTGGCTAATAAGTGAGATTAGTTTTTTTTTTAGGTATATTTACCTGTTTCTGATAAGCTTGTTAAAATATAGTTTAAATGCA
The DNA here is from genome assembly GCA_013399895.1 of Serilophus lunatus. Taxonomy (NCBI): domain Eukaryota; kingdom Metazoa; phylum Chordata; class Aves; order Passeriformes; family Eurylaimidae; genus Serilophus; species Serilophus lunatus. The sequence continues at coordinate 59,608 of VXBA01002850.1, forward strand.
CACAGACAAATGAACTAATGACTGTGCTTAATTCCTGTTATTGTGACATGCAATTAGAAAGAAAGAGCTCGATACAAACACTGCTGTTGGAAAATAGTTTAATTGCATTTCTGTTTGTTAGCACAAATTGCCCCTATTCTCTTTTGTTTCAAACCTTTCCTTGTTTCTCCTCAGCTTTCCTGTGTTTTTTTAGGGCACATAGGCAGCATATAGTTAATGAAATGCTTTTGACTTCTTATTTCTTTTCTTTTTTACAAGCTTCAGCCCTGTTAGGAAGGGTTTTCCAAGTAAGTAGCATCTGTTGGCTTTTGTCAGCAATTAAATGATTTCAATTTAAATCTGTGGTCCATTTAATCCATTCAATTTAAATCTCTAAATCCATGCTTACAAATCTCAAATGTGTTGTCACAGTCCACACCTGCATGTTCCTCTTTACTGTTCCCAGGAGGGAAATTACACCAAGGAGAATAAAGGCAAATTCTGATGCTTTCTAAGGGCTTTCCCCTCAGTTTTTGTGCTTCTAATCCCCCCACAGAGCTGCAGAAGTCTCAAGAAAAAAGAAAGAAAAAAGGAAAAAGCTGAAGAGGTACCTGCTGATCGGCCTGGCAACTGTTGGGGGTGGAACAGTGATTGGTGAGGCTGCCCTTGGTGTTTTGGGGACACAGCTCTAGGGACAAGGGGATCTGAATCCAGGAAAAGTGTTTTCACCTCCAGGAGAATAGATCTGAAAGAATTAAGTGGAAAAGTTATACCAGTGTAGCGTCCCTGGCTGGGGGAAATATTCAACTGAGGTTGTCACCCTCAAAAATGTTTTCTCCTTCTTTGCTTTTGTTTTGGTAAGAGGATCAGATCTTCAAATCTCATATCAAAAGAAGTGAGATTAGATCAATGTTTCCTAAGAAAATAGGACACAGCTCACCCCAGACTACCACACAGTCTCCCTTTGACTTTGAAATTACTCTTAACTGAAGTCAGTCAAAGAATTTGGACAGAGATTCAGAGCATTGTGCTCTTCCAGTAGCACTAGAAGCACCCACCCAGCACATGGAAGGGTTTGCCTGGGTTTTGTAAAGGATAATAATTTGATGGCATCTCTTGTTGCATCCTCAGGTCTGACAGGGGGTCTGGCTGCCCCTCTGGTTGCTGCAGGAGCTGCCACAATCATCGGGAGTGCTGGAGCAGCTGCTTTGGGATCAACTGCTGGGATTGCTGTCATGGCATCCCTTTTTGGAGCAGCAGGAGCTGGTCTTACTGGTAAGAGAGTGACCACATAGTTCTTAGCCACTGAGGCATGGGATCATGTCTGAAAATGCAGTTAATGACTTCACTCTGCAGAGACAGGGAAGTGATTTGAGGTGTCAACTGGGAAACTTTCATTTCAGTGCTGATTAAGCCCCTGATGACCAAGTAAGGTAAGAATATTTGGTGTGTGGTTAATGAAAGAAATGAAAACTTGCTGCTCTGGGTTAGAAAGATGCTGCCATGGAGAGCAGCAGCTGTTACAGCAAAAAAACACCACTTCTTGTGGATTCCCTCAGATGACACAAGCACAGAAGGATCATGTTGGCTCCTCACCAAGCTCTAAGTAATCCATGGACTGGCTGGGGGGTTTGGAAAGGGAAAAAAGCCCTATCCACATTACTCAGTTTAATTTCTGAAGGAACTTGTGCTGTGAGCAGAGTGTGTCCCTCCTGTGCCATTTCTGAGCTGTGTGTTTCTGCCTGGCTGTGTGTAGGATACAAGATGAAGAAACGTGTGGGAGCCATAGAAGAGTTTGAATTCCTCCCACTTACTGAAGGGAAACAGCTTCATATCACCATAGCAATTACTGGATGGCTGTGTGCTGGCAAATATGGTAAGAACATGGTGAGGAAATTGAGAGGAGCCTGGAAAGATGGGACTGTGTCCCAGTCCAGGCTGTGTTTGTGGGGAAGATGTGTAGCACCATTTCTACCCACATTTCCATGGCCTGGTAACTAAACCACATCAATTCTCACCATAATCCAACCTGCAGTCCAGGGAAACAAGGAAGAGAGAGGGCAGGAAATTGGTATTGATAGAATTGTTTCTGTTAATAACTGCTGCATGGTTTGCTAGGAAAGGTCTTTTTGGGAGAGGATTTCCAGCACTAGTACCAAGTGTCTCATCTATCTCTGAAACCTTATGTTTATCCTCCTGCAATTAACAGAAAATAGTGTGTTTTTTTCACTCTGTATCAGGAAGCTAATGAGGTTTGTTGGCAAGAAAGTTCTGCCAAGTAAATCCTGTTAAGCACAGCACTCAGGAGGTGACTTACAGGCAGCATCCTTGAAAGGTCTGTCGTGTTTTATTTTCCAGTGTAGCTTGTCATAAAAAATATGTCACCTGTCTGATGATGTGTTCAGCAACCTCACTGAACAGCTGCCAATTTATTGAGAAGCATCGTAGTTAAATTAGATCTCATTAATGCAGCAGGATGTCTCTGCCCTGTCACTTGTCAGAGTGCAGCAGCTTTGCTGTCACAGGGAGGTTATTTTCACTTTGCAGAGCTGTGTTTTGGCTTCTCTCACTGTCTGCTTGCCAGAGGTCCAAGTCCTGAGGGCTGGAGGGCTCCCAGGCACTGTTAGAGAGGCAAGTGTGTTCCATCCAGGAACCTTTTTGTGTCTGTTTGTCCTTAAAAGGGAATTACAGATGGCACACATTCTTCTTCCATAACTAGCAATCTGCTAGAATGTTTTAAAGAGCAAAACTAAATTGTCATCTGTGTTCCTCCTTGCAGCAGTGTCTGTCTGTGATCACACTCCTTCAAACAGACGGTCTGAGGACAGGAATTTTATGGAATTTGACACCTTGTGGTTTTGGAGCAGCCAGTTGCTGGCCATCCATGTGTTCCCAAATCTCACAGTCCATTGTGGGCCTCTCATGCCACTTTGATCAGCAGCTGCCTCAACCTGCCCTGCATCATTTGGAGAAGGAACAATGTGGGGGAAGGGTTTTAGTTAGTTAAGATGACAATTCTGCTCTGCCCTTCAGTGTGGATCTGCCATTACAGCATTGCCAGAACATTCCAGTGTCCTGCAGAGTCTGTTCCAGTTCTGGGTGTCTCTTGCCAGAAAACAGCTGTTGTTGTGTTCTCTCTGAACATGAATTCCATCTTCCCAACCTTTCCCAGGGAGCTTTACAGCACCGTGGAGCAGCATGTTGCAGTCGAGTGAGCAGTACTGCCTGGCCTGGGAATCCAAGTACTTGATGGAGCTTGGCCATGCCTTGGATTCCCTGATGAATGGTTTTGTCAACATGATGGCTCAAGAAGCCCTAAAATTAACTGTCTTTTCAGGTAAGAACCTCAGTTGTATTGAATCTTCTTGAGTGGCTCTTGTGCAGTTTCCCTTTTAGAGGAGCTTTCCTGAAAAGAAGGAGTATTTTGGAGGAGGCAGGGTTGGCACTACCCTGCAGGAGTGACCTGAGAAGCTCCTCTACCACACCTGTAATTCAGCTGTGCTTTCCTGGATTGTTGAGCCACTGCATCATTGACTCATTCTGTTGAAATTACAGCTGGTAACACCTTCCTCCACGTGTAACTGTTCATTTCTCTACCTTATTACACCATTTTACTGCTGTACATAAACCTCCCTATCACTCAGCTTACATTCACCCACTGTGGTTTCCCCCATATCAGAACATCAGATCCCTCCTTATCTTCAGTCCAGCAAAGCATTTCTCAGCTCAGCTCTTGAGAAAGAAGAACTGGAAATGACAAAAGCTCTTGGGCTTAGCTTTTAACTTCAGTGGACTGTCTTGCTTTTGATGTTTTCTAAGAAACCTCTTGTGTGTGGCAGGGATTGTGACAGCCTTGACGTGGCCAACTTCGCTCCTGACTGTTGCTGGTGTCATTGACAACCCCTGGGGAGTGTGTCTGCACCGCTCTGCTGAAGTAGGAAAACACCTTGCACAGATCCTGCTCAGTCGACAGCAGGTAACTGGACAGAAGTTGTCCAGGGATAACAGTTGGAAGGGGATCAGCTCATGAAGTTTTACAGCCACACGGGTTAACTATCAAGTGGCATCATTCCAGGGAGACAAAAATTAATAAAATAAAACAGTTAAAGAGTGCTGCAGGAAGGTGACCAGCAGGTCTTTGGTTCATTTGGGATAAAAAAAAAAAAAAAAAAGGAAGTTCCAAATGGATCAGAGAAAATCCATTTAACCTAAAGCTTGGCTAAAGGAAGAAGAAGAGATCCAGGTTGTAAATGACTAGTGGTTTGATTGTGTCACAACACAGCCAGGCCAACATTTCCTAGTGGAAATTGGAGAGCAGGAAGTAAGGACAGGTGAAAAGGAAAGGAGAATATAGAGTTTAAAAGTATTCATTGATCATCAAGAGGACCCAGCAAAACAGTGTGGCAGCCCTTTGAGCCATGGCTTTGCCTACAGAGAAGTGGAATGGGCAGGTACCTGAAAGAAGTGACAGAAGCTGTTAAGTCTCCTTGAAAAGGCTTTAAAAAGGGCTTTTCTGCCCCCCCAAAAGCCTGCTATCATTAGCTGGGCTGGCACTGGTTTTTTGTTCATCTCACACTGGTCCATATTGGTACAGAGGAGCCTGAGGGGAGCTGTGGGCCCAGGGCTTTGTGTCACAACACAAACAAACTTGATTCCTCATAAAAATCCAGTCCCAGGAAAGCCAATAAACTTTATTTTATACAAGCCCTTTGTTTTGCTTCAGGGCATTTGTTACTGCCTGTTAAGCATTTGCTGTTGTGCAAACACACATTCCAGAGAATCTAAAACTAGTTAGTGTGATGTGTATGATGTCCATCACACACCTGCTCCCTGCATATTACAAAGACTATTTCTCATTGATGTTGGGATTAGGCTCCCTTTGATCTTACAGAAAATCTTATTAGGCTATTCAAAATAAAAGCTTAAAGTTTAAAACCCACATCATTTTTTATAACCAACACATGGTGCTGCTGTCACTCAGTCTGAAATCTGGAAGTGGTCAATATTTTTTTGTATTACAGCTTCTTCTTCTTCTGTTTATTAAAGCATTTTTAGAAAATTTTCCTTCTTGAATTAGATTTTGATTTGGAAGTTCCAAACCAATGACAGCATCTGGTTTGGTTCTGTTTGAAAGGTCTGCTTTTTGTAACTTCTGATCATTAGATTCTTTCAATTGATTTTTGAAGATCAAAACATACAAAATACTCAGATATGCAGAATTTTCCATATTGAACTTGGCATAACTTTGAGGAGACATAATCCCTTTGAAACCAACTAAATGGTTGAGAAATCTGAGAGATGTTTCAAGGGTGATGCACAAGCAGGTGCTTTGTGTCTCAGGCTCTCAGGGACCCAAGCCTAGTCTTTTTTTCCAGGTCTAGAACAGTATTTGATGGTGTTTTCTCCCTTCTTTCTCTCTCAGGGCAAAAGACCTGTCACACTGATTGGCTTCAGTCTGGGTGCAAGAGTCATTTACTTCTGCCTGCAGGAAATGGCTCAAGAGAAAGGTAAAATTCACCTTCCAACATTTTTTCTCCTTTATTTTCCTTTCTGCTGGTAGAGAAGCTTTTCTTCCAAGAGGAGGAACAGAGCTTGGCTCTTTTATATTAGGACAAAACATTTAAAAAATGGTTTTGAAATGCCTTTGAAGCCAAATTCTGCTGTGATTTTCCCCAGTTCAGTGGATTAAATCCTCTGCCTTCACTCGAGGTGCTCCAGGGGGTCAGTTTGGTCTGTAAACAAAAACGTGACATTTGGGACGAGTCTGGAGCTGCCCACGCTCCTCTGTGATGCCAGCAAAGGATGCTTTGCCTTTCTTGGGAGCTCTCTGCAGCTCTTTATCTGATTCCCTGAGTCTTTCCTTCCATTTAAGTCCCTGAAATGCCACTGTCATCTGCTATTTTCATGGTAATTTTCCCCCAAAGTCAAGTATAAAACCATCTGTCGATTTATTACCCATTGTGGTTCTGTTTATTAATAGATTCTATTTTTAATTTAGAGAAAAAGAGAATAAAATTGTTATGATCGGTTGATAGAAACTTGTATCTTGGAGTTGAGTCAGCAGTGTGTGCCTGCCTTCCCCCCACAAAGCAATTTAACTCATTAACTATCTACCCTCACAGAGAATTGCTAGTAAATAAGGAGCTTTATAAAGAAAAATGTCCAGTGAAGTCCAGAAAGTGGGAGCAGAATCAGGTGAGGATGGAGAAGGTCAGAACTTCACTTCTGTTTTTAAGATGCAAGTCCTCAAATACAGAAATTCTGTTCTCAAAATAAATGTAATGAAATTCAGAATGATCCCGTAGTACTTATAGTAGAGCCAACACCCAGCTCCCAATCTGGCCCTAGATCTACACATTTTGTGTCCTAGGAATGTCAGGGGCTGGGATATTTCCATGTTTTTATTTAAACCTGGAATAACACAGGTCTGTCAGTTCATGGGAGGAAATCATTACGGGTTGGAAGGTTGGCTGCCCCTGCAAAGAAATCAAAGTATTGTAGCGATGTATCAGGGCAGCTCCCACCATAACACTGATTTTTCAGTTCCTTAGTTGAATTCTGCAAGCTGAGCTGTTTGTGAGATGAAAAGCAGCATGTTTAGTACAGATTGCCAAGGTTTTCCTAACAGGCACATTCCACAGCAGCACCAGAAGGGATGGGGCTGGGACCTGGGACAGCTGAGACTCATTTGAGTTTGGACTTGGATGTCTCACACAAAAGGAACAACACACGGCCTTGTCATGCAGGGCTTTGCATCCAGATGGCAGTGGCATTTCTGAGGACAAATAACTCACGATGGATTAGCCACTGAAACACCATGGCAGGAACTCAAGTTCTGCTCGAATGCTTCCCTGCAAAGCAGTGGAATAACCTTTGGGATTCTTCATCACGGATGACTTTGGGAGCCAGAGCTCAGCAGGTTTCCAGAAAATGACATGATAGCAGAGGATGGAGTAAATGAGCCATCAGAGACACGTTACTGCGTGGGAGGATCATTGCTCTGATTCCTTGTCGTGAGTCCTATGCATTGCAGTAATTAGCAATTAGCAAACTAATGCAAAATGATAATGGCTGTTACTAGCAGACCCTGAACCTTGAAGCCCAGCTGTGGGGGACAGGAGTGAGGTGTCACACATGGGGATTTGTCTGGTACTGGCCCATCATTCTCACTCTGTTCCCACCTTTTTGGACATTTTCCTTTATAAAGCTCCTTATTTGTTAGTGACTCTCTGTAAGGCTAAATAGTTAATAAATTAATTTTTTTCCCCTGCTTGTGCAGATTTTATTGCTTTTCATCATCTAAAGGATTTGCAAATTGTGAAATAAATTTATCTTGAGCCTCAGCAGCTCTGTTCCCAGGTTTCTATCCCCTTCTGTCAACATTCAAATAAAATGAGTATTTTTCAGCCAAAGCTAAGCATTTTTTGTCCTGAACAAGAAATAAACTGTACAAGGGACTGGAGAAACAAAAGCTTCCAATACCTTGCCCAAATATTCGGGATCCTGATGAATCAGCTGTTTGTTTATTCAGTTGGCTCATGCTGTGGCCATGGAATTTAGTACCTTGCTTGGAACAAGCTTCCCGTTAGGAAGGCTCTGGGTATTCTTTTGATTGCCCATGATTATGGGCACAGGACTTTATTGCTCACACAGATTACACTAAGAAAATTGGATTGCTCTTTGCTCTTCTCCATTGGTGCAAAAATTTGCTTTGCAATAAGAGCTAATTCCAGGGGAGCTGGTTTGGATTTTGCTGTCAGACGCCAGGATTTACACTGTGGAGAAGGATGCAGGCCCTGCAGGGAGCTCCAGTCCTTTACTGCTCTCAGGGAAAGGAAACCAAGTGATTTTCCTTTCTAAAGTCCAGCCAGGCAGCACTTCTCCCTCGAATTGGTCTTGTGGAGCCTGGTCTCCCACAGGTGCCGAGCATGGATTTGGAATGTTGTACTCATGAGTCTTCCCTTTAACTGCTGTGACATCAGGAGCTTCATCTCTCTTCCTAAAGATTTATGAAGCACACTGATATATTGTCCAGGGGTTTAGGAAAGCAGCTGAGCTGCCCAGTATTTCCCATTCCATCATTATTTCTCCTGAAATTGCCTGGCTGCTGCTCTCTGATAAGTGAGGGAGATTTATTGTGCTTAAAAGTCAACATTGCTGTTCAGTAAATCCTGCCCTGGGCATTCAGGTTACAGCCCAAGGAAATCAAAGCAGTTTCATAGATCGTCACTGTTACTGCCAAATGCCTCCATTGTTGCTACTTCCTGATCAATATGAAGAATTTGGGATTTTCTCTCGCGTGTACAGGTCGTGTTTTTCATGGAATCAGCTCTAAGGACTCGTTGTGGGAACACTTTATCATCCTTCATGCATGACAACATGATCACTTTATGGGATGTCAGTCCCTCTTACCTGTTTCAAAGCTCTCTGCAAACCCAGGTCAGTGGGTCTGCAGAAAGAACTTTCCAGAGGTTTCCAAACCTTTCCAGAAGTTTGCTGCTGGAACAGCATCTTTCTGGACAGAGGCCAGGCCACTTCTCCTTCCTGCCCTCAGCCCAATCCCTTTCACTGCCTCAGGGTCTCCAGTTTCCACATTTACTGACTCCAGCTGAACTGCAGACACTTAACATTTATACAAAGTTATATTTTTGATCCTCTTTTCCATTGTTTCTTTCAAACTGAAACCACAGAAATGAGGATTTTTCTGGAGCTCACATCTGAACACACCCTCCTTCATGTAAACGTTTATTTTCTGATCCACCTTCTAAATCTGAGCTGTTCTTTCCCCTCAACAGACTCCCAAGGGATCATTGAAGATGCGGTTTTACTGGGAGCTCCAGTGGAAGGAGAAGCCAAGCACTGGAAAGCTCTGACCAAAGTGGTGTCAGGCAGGATCATAAATGGTTACTGCAGGTCTGTGAGTGCTTCGTTATCCTTGAAATGACTTTGTGCAATTATAATTTTTCAGCAATTTGTGAGTAACTGTTGAGCTGGTGAGGATGTTAATTAAGGAGCTGCAGAGCCTCCTCCCTCTGGAGGTCTCTCCATCAAATCACTTGCAGATAAGAGGCTTCAGGAGGCACTTGAAGGCTGTTTGTCCCAGCTCCTGGCTGTTTGTGACACTGGAAACCTGAAGTGCTCCATGGGTGGGTCCTGTACCTACAGGGACAGTGTTCTATCCCTGGCAGCCTAAAGCTGGGTTTGTATTCTCAAACCCCTTTAAATCTCAGCTTTATGCAAAGGACTATAAATAAGGGTGTTAAATTCACTGACTTAAAAGACTGAGAATTAAAATTTGTAAAAGCTTTAATATACAATTCCCTCGGGGCTGTTTATGGGGAATGAGGTGTGAAAGTCACAATGGAAGGGAAGGAACTCAAGCAAATTGAAGAGTTTTATGTCTGAAGTAGTTTCTGGTCAAGACAGTCCCTTTTTACTTACAAAGGACTAGCTGTAGGAAATTTAGAAGGATGTGGAAGAATACAAATACTACCTTGAAAACAAATAGCAGCCTTTTAAAACCACACAGGCAACTGCTGGGTGAGGAGAGGGAGGTTCAGAGGCCTGAAGCAGCTGAAGCAATCTCAGAAAAGCTATTAAAAATTCAACTGACAGCTTCAAACCTAATGACTGTGTATTGGAAGATAATTGTGACAGGAACACTGCTTCCCAGCACAACCTGATAAAGGGAAATTAAAATAAAGGAATGAAGCAGGGAAGACTTAAGAGCATGGGGAAATAAATTGGGAAATAAATTGAGAAATAACCAGGCAGGAGGATTAGCAAAGATCATGTACCTGCAGGTCAAGGCAGTTTATAAAGCTGTGAGCCCTCAGGTCAAGGAGAGGTAAAAATGCTGTTGGTATTTTCCATGCACACATCCATATGGATATACCTGTGAGGGGAGGGAATATTGTGTTACTGTGCTTCTAACAGAGTACATTAATACATTAACTCACAAAGAAGAATTAAGTAGATGAAATAAAAGTATTCAAGGTCAAAACAACAAGTTATCAATCCTACCTGTCAGTTAGGCTGAAAATTGTTAGTTTTGTCATTTTTGTACCCCAGGAGTTTTAGGGATGCTGGATGTAAACAGCACTTACAATATTTCTTCATGTGGCAGAAAGAAAAAGGAATTGCTGCCTCCCTGGAAGCGCTGTGAGCTCCTCCAAGAAGCCATAAATGATAGAAATTGTTGTTTATAACTGAGTTTACCCAGTAAATATTGTTCCTGCCTGTGTCCTGCAAAAATCAATTTCACTGCAAAAAGCTCAGTGTATTAATTTCCCATAACACAAAAAAAGAATTAAATCAAACAGTATGTGCGTGTAGCCCTGTGTGTAGTAATTTGGCATTCCCAGGTCCTGGATGTTGGATGAAAAGTGATACAGAAATTGTAGCTTGTAGCTCACACAGAGGAAGAAGCAGGTGAGGAGGCTGTCAGGGAATATTCCACTCTGCAGGTTCTCTACTTTACCCTCAGATGCTGAATTTGAGGGGGTTCTTTGGGTTATTCAGAAAGCATGAGGGGCAGGTAGAGGAGGTAACTGAGAGATATGGGGAATTTCTGTGAGGATTGAGATGTGAAATAAGGACTATACAACTAGTTCATGGTAAGACCTCACCTGATGCTGATTTCTCTGGTCTCTGCCATATACAAAGGGTGGCCTCGTTCTGTCACTTCAGGAGTAACTCTATTTAGGTCAGATGAATTACACTGAACACAACTCCTGCAAAATCACATTTGAGCCCAGTTTGTTGAGCTTCAGTCCAGTGTAACTTGTCTCCTTTTGCTTTGAAGTCTGAAGGGACAGAGGGAGTGAAAACCAGTTGTCAGAGCTGCCCCTTCCCATTTCACAGTAGGGTTAAAAAATCCTAGTGGGAAACCTTACCCAAATTAGTTGGACTCATTCAGCTTTTGAAAGAGCATCTTGGATGTATTGTATAGGTTTTGCAGAGCTCTGTGTAGACTTACAACTCCTAGTACAGACTTTGGGAGTGGATGGGAGCAGCCAGGAAGAGGCACCTCTGCAAGAACATTTCACCTGCTGCCATCACAGAGGACAAATCCCACTCATCTCGCACTTAAATTTACCCTATAGTGACATTTAGATGCCCAGATTTTGTGCTATTGCTCAGTGCAGAGATTTATGTGTTTCCAAAGGATGCCTTTGCCTTCCTTCCTTGTGCCACACTCTACCCTGAAACTGTCACAGTGATTTATGGCACTGCTTCAGAGTGGGAACAAACCCTTCCTAGTTCTGTTACTGAAACCATGTATTTCTACAGGCCCTATAAATCAGGAGCACTCCCAGGAGCTTCAGTGTCAGGTTTTATGTCACAACATCAGTACTGTAGGTCTCATCACCCTTACAGCTGTCTACAGGCTGGAGAACTTCTACTTATTGGTACATTAAAAACATGAAATATGTCAATGGAATGCAATCTCTAAGCAAATACAGACATAAATAGAAGGGTCAGATTGTTAAACCTGCTGCAGGTAATGATACTACACCCATGAGTCAGGATTCAATTCAGACTTACATTCCTATGTCCCAGGAACCTGCCCTGAATCCAGCAGGTGATTCCTGGTGAGATTCCCACATCACATGGAGCTGCAGCAAGTCTTGCTCCAGACACCACTGTGCTTCCAATCCTACTGTCCTTGTGGCCTGAGTAGTAACACACTGGAAGTGTCCAAGGCCAGGTTGGAGCAACCTGGGATAGTGGAAGGTGTCCCTGCCCATGGCAGGGGGTGGAATGAGGTGGGCTTTAAGGTCCCTTCCAACCCAAACTCTTCTGGGATTCTTTGATTATGCTCTGCATTGGACAACAGGATTTATTCCCTCCCTTCTCTGCTCCTAGGGGGGACTGGCTGCTGAGCTTTGTGTACAGAACCTCCTCTGTCCAGCTCAACGTGGCAGGACTCCAGCCAGTTAACCTGGATGACAGGAGGATGGTAAACATGGACCTTTCCTCTGTAGTAAGTAGTTCTTATATTCTCCTTTTTTCTCCATCATCCTTTGCTTGCAGCACTGTAACCCCACACTCACTGCAGAGAGCCCCTCCAGGTACATTGTCAAAATAATGAGGATTTGCCTACCCTATTGGATGTATTTGGGATTTTTTTGGTTCTGACATACCTCATGCTGGAGGCACAACATGCCATTATTCTCTAAGAAGGACCTCTTTGAAACAGAATCATGGAATGGTTTGAGTTGAAAGGGATCTTAAAGATCACCCAGTTCCAATCCCTGTGAGTCCAGACCAGGGGGAGGTGGGATCAGCAGCTGGAAAACGTGGATCTCGAACACGTGACTGCGGAGCAGGTGCAACACACAATCTTATCTTAGTGCAGCCTCCAACACTGTTTAGATTCATCCAGGGGCAGGTCCATGGCCTTGTACCTTGGTCCCTGAGGACACACCAACCGGAATTGGAACCTGTTTGGGATTACAGAAGTTCCGCAATAGCGACGGGTGGTTTGCCAGGTCCTGCTGCCTGTTTGGAGTGTGGATCTCCAGGAAGCAGGAGGACACTCACCTGTGTGTCTGGCACACACTCAGCTTCCTCAGAGCTACCTGGTGTCATCAGTGATAAGCCACTGTTAGAACAACTGGCAATATATCCAGCAATATGCCACTCAATTACCTAAAGCAAACTCATCATCACATTGCTGTCTCATGAGTGAGCTCTTCCAGGGGAAACCATGCACAACTTGGCTTCTGCATCCACATCCAAAGAAATCTTGGGTGTACCATGGTGTTTTTCCATATCTTAATGTTTTTATTCTTTTTTGACCCTGAACAAAGCTCAGGATACTTCCATGGTTGTTCCTGCTGTGGCCCTTCCCAAATGTCCCCACAGGCTGGCAGGGACTGTTGGGGTTGCTCTAGAACCAAAGGCTTTCAGATTTTACGGACCACCATACTGCTGAGCCTGTAAATACCCAACTGTTCCCAGCTCACTTCATTCATTATAACTGAGCTCTGCCAGCAAATGCAGGGCTTGGTGTTGAACAGGGGGAACAAACGCTCTGAGGAACAAAATATGGGCTCCCCAGGAGGAAGGGGTGTAGTGGAGGCTTTTAAACATGGTCCAGCACTTGTGTCTTTGCATCTCTGTAGGTTGTCAGCATTTCCACACACTCCCACATCCATTTTCTCACCGTCCCCAGAGCTGCCATTAGTCACTTGCTGTCTGACATCTGTTGCTGGCATGAAAATGGCCAAAGATGCCAAGTGGTGGCACTGGGGTGACATTTCCTATCATTCAGTCTGTGCCACTTTCTTGATTTCTCTTCAAAGAGAACTGACCTCCTTCTCTATGAACCCCCCCAGGGTCCTGCACACACTTTATCCTGCAACAGCCTCTCCATTTCCTTCAGAGGAGCAGGATTTACATCTCTGCTGAATGAATAACATTTGCAGAGCTGCTCTCTGCTCATCTCCTAGTGCTGTGCATCTGCTTGGTGCCAGCAGACAATCCCAGTGCTGCTCTCCTTCAGAAGGAGCTGACACTTCCACTTCCTTCATCTCACTGCAAAGCTTTGGGGGAAAAAACTGTATATTAAGTAGGTGTCATCCTCTTGATCTATTTTCCAGACCATGGAGCTTTATGGGAGGAAATACAGTGAATTCTGGAGAACATTTTTAGAAGGAAAAGGAGCAGGAACGAGGAAGGAAATATCCAGGGGCAATGTTTTTTAAAGTGGCAAGAAAGCAAAGATGGATTTTGCTGCAAATACAGTGCAGTAGCATAACAGAATTGGAAAGATATATTCCATCCCTGCAGATGCCCTTCCTGGAGGTCCCTGTGAGTCTTCTGCCAGGAGGACAAGCTGTGATAGAAGAATGAAGTGTAGCTGATGCAAAGGTGATCAGCATGAAAATGTTGCATAGGCAGCCTCAGTGTTTTTGGCACTGGATCCAAGCAGCTTGGTTCTCTTTGCTGTGAATCCTCTAATGAGTGGAGGACTAAGAGCCCTCAGAATAAACAGGAATTCACCTCTGAGGCCTCTATCTGATGTCTCTCTTGATTAGTGTGTTTTTTATCTGCCTGTCAGTTAAAAAAACAGAGAGAAAAACGTCCTCCCACTCAGCAAATGCAGTTATAAAATCCTTCCTCGTGGTTACAATGGGGCTGATTTATTCAGTGGGTTTATTTGACAGCACCTGTTAGAGACCAGGGAACTGGTGGAGCTGCAGTGGATTATCCTGATTGCTGTTTGTTCCCAGAGGAGTTTATACAGTGCAGTCTGAATTAACATTTGAATACTGCAGAACTGGGAGCACTGTCAGGGAGGCTTCCGAGTCAGGAATTGGTGCTTTAGTTTCTCTGAGCAGTTTTACAGCAGCAGAAACCAGGCATGAATTTGCCAGCAGTGGGAATGCTTGGCTGGAAGTCCAGTGGAGAGCAGGGATGGATCACAGAATCAGGTTGGAAAAGCCCTCTAGGATCACATCCAACCATTACTCAGCACTGCCAAGGCCACCACTGACCTATGTCCCCAAATGCCACATCCACAAGGCTTTTAAATCCCTCCAGGGATGGGGACTCCTGTGCCAGAGCTGGACAACCCTTTGCATGAAGGAATTTTCCCTAATATCCAAACTAAACATTGCCTGGAACAGGTTGGGGCCATTTCCACTTTTCCTGTCACTTGTTACCCTCAGCTGGCTCCCACCTCCTTTCAGCTCTCAGGGAAGGGACCAGTATTCCCATGATAAGGGAAGACAAAGAGATCCAAGGCAGTCTGGCCTTCAGCCAGGCAGGTACATCAATGTCACAAGCAGATGAAAAGTCAGAATTCTGTGGAATCCAAATGATTTGTCACTTCTGTGAGTCAAGCTTTTTCCCCAAACACATTCAACTGTGTTTTTTCCCATTGTATTCCCAAGACTTGGAGTAAAGAATTAATTGTGGTTATGAAACATGGATTAATGAAGAACCCTGGGGAGTTCCAAAGGCAAAAGTTTGCCAGTGTGATTCCTCCTTTGTTTACACTTGTTCCAAACGGGCAGTGCCACCTCCCATAGTGACAGGCAAGGACAGGATCAGAGGAGCAGGATCTTGGAGCAGAACTTGGCATCAGGGAGAGGCTCAGAGGAGCTGGGAGAGCCTCTCTCACACTGGGGGGACACCTAGGGCTTTGTGGAAATGAGTCTATTTATCTGTTAGGCTGGGAGGTCACAGAGATGGTTTCTACAACCCTCGAGTCATCAGTGGCTTCATTCCCTGTGCTCCTTCTTGCTGTTGATTTGGGAGCTCTGAGAATCCCACACTAAATACATACTAAATACATTTTTGCCTTTGAGATGTGAGCAGAGGGTTCTGGCAGTGCCACTGGGTTAGAACAGAGGGAGAAACTGAAAAAGCTGTTCCAAAAAAAGTGTCCACAAGCCATTAATAACATGCAGTTTGGTTTTGCTTTTGTAGCTGTGGCTGCCCCATCCCTGAAAGTGTCCAAGGCCAGGGCTTGGAACCACCTGGGGTAGTGGAAGGTGTTCCTGCCCATGGCAGGGAGTGGAATGAGAGGAGTTTAAGGCCCCTTCCAACCCAGCCTGTTAAAGGCTTCTGGGATTCTATGAATGCCCTCTGTCATGCAGGACGTGCCCAGCCTCTGAATTCAGGAATGTAGGAAAATCTGTGGCTGGAGGAACCTGCCAGCTTGGCAGAGGTGCTGGATTTTGAGTGATAGCATGGCACAGCTTGGGAGCCCTGCAATCCATCAGCCTGTGCCACCATCTGGACCAGAATCTGTGTGGGTTTGGAGGCATCATCCAGAACTGAGGAGTTTTTAGAAAGCCACAGTGGCCTTTGAGCTTCTTCCCTTCTGTACTCCAGTGCTCTTCCTGGGCAACGAATTCACTGTAACTTTTGGAAAGGGAGAGTAAACAATACCCAAAGCTGCTGAGCTGGCCCTGCAGTTTGATTTCACTCTGTGTGTACATGCAGTGTCTGACACCCAGGGGAGGTGGAGCTGCTCAAAGGTGAGCTGTGATTATCAGCCAAGCTCCAGAACCTGCAGCTTCACTCCAGGAACATTTGCACCACCCCTAAAATACCATTTTCTGTAAAAACAGACAATATTTGCCAAAAGGGAATCCTGAAGGATGTCCTCCAATGTCATTACTGCTCCTGCTGAAGTAACAAAGCTCTGCAGGGATGATTTAACTTGAGGGAATCTTTACTTGTGTGATAAAATTGCACTTTGAACGTGGTGGGCTCAAAGCAAAGCAAAGGGGTGAAATTCTCAGGTGTGTGAGTGGCCTGTGCCTCCTCCACCACACTGCCTGCCTCTCCAGAGATTCCCTGTGATTCCATAGGGTGCTGGGGAAGAGGAGCTGCCCTGTCCTTTACCTGCCCGTACGGAGCAGAGGGGCCAAGGGACACTCAGCTGCGCTCTGGCGGTTCCACAGTTCTGCAGAGCAAACAGGGGGTTGGAGCCTTGTGTGGCTGCTCAGAATGGGTGGAGGAGTTTTTATTGAAGGACACTGAGCAGGATCTGGGGATACTTGGCTCTGGAGGGAGCAGTGAAGTCTTATCTGTGCCCTATGAAGTGATGTCACTGTGACACTCAGTGTTGTGACGGAGCAGCAGCTGTGCCTGTGCCCACGTGAGCCCGTGGCAGACCCAGGATCATATGGAATCTCTCCTTTCTCCTGACTGTTTCTCTACCCTCCCCTTGCCAGGCTCTAGAACATGTTGTCTTCCTGTAACTCAAACCAGAAGGGAGCCAGGATTCCTCCTCTGTGCCCAGCAAAGCCACTGTGAATTTAGTAGTTGCAGCTGATTGTGCTCAGTGACTGTTTGATACTTTTGGGTGATTTGAACTTGAAAACCTTTCCAAGGGGAGCTGATGGCTGAGCTGATGGCTCCTTTCTGCTGGCTGATGGATCCCCCTGAGCAAAGGCATCAGTTGTTATCTCCAGAGATCCTCCAGCAGCAGCAGTGCCAGAGGCAGCTGGCTCATGTTTTCCAATGAGTCAAAGCAACTGTAAAGTCAAGTAGAACAGGGAGAAGTCACCTAAATACACCAATAAACCCACCCCACTGTTTTCATTTCTTTATAACATGCAGAAATCTATTTGCTCAGGTGATGAGCACACTCTTTTCTTCCATTGATCCTCAAAATCCTCCTGCACTTTGTTCCAGCAAATACTCAAACTATTCTTTATTTCCCTCTAAAGTTTTTATTGACTATGTTGTAGATGTTCCCCTCCCATCTCCTGCACAGCCTACCCAGTGGAGGAATTCAGCCTTTCACTGCAGATGAAAACAAGCTTTGGAGAGCTGGAATTGCTGGATTTTCCCACCAGCATGGCTTTAAAGTGGCAAGGCAGTTTGTTTGCTGTTCTTCTGCTGATGGCTTAATGCTAATGTCCCAGTGCAGAAGAGTCCTTTCTCCTCCTACACTTCTCAGGGCTTGAGCTGGTCTGGCTTTATGGAATCCTCTCCTGGGCTGTCCTGGAGAAAGGAGTGAATTTCCTTGGAAGAGATTTAGCAGAGCTGCAGTAAGGGACAGGCTTCCAGGAGGTCTCAGCTTCTCTTTCAGCTGCATGAGCTCTTCAGAATGGCTCATACTCAGCACCTCTTAGTGATGGTGGTGCTCAGGGAAGATGAATTCCCTGTTGTTTTATTGGTAGCTGCTGGATACTGAGGAGTTATGAAAACCTAGTCCTTAGGGTGGCAAAGGAAATTTGTGATCTCTGTCCAATGACCAGTAACAACAGGCTGAAATATCCCAAAGCACTGACCAGGGCAGGCAGATGGAGGTGACTGGAGAGGTTCAGAATGCAGCAAACCAAGAGCCTTCAGTCCCCACTCCCAGTAAGTCCAATTCCTTCCTGTCTCTCCCCACCTTACTCCCTCCTTCCCTCAGCATCAACCCCCCTGACTGAGCAGCATAAGGTCTGTACTTTTCCAAGAACAATGTCCATAGCTCAGAGCCAGTCCCTCAGTCCTTCCATGATTATTTTAATTAACTAATCTGTTCCAAACAACACCCAGAGCCCATCAAGCCATCTGGACAGATTAAAGTCACATGTTGTCTTCCTGATGTGCTGATTAAACCCTCCAGTTTGCTCCAAGCCCTAAGTGCAGCCAAATGTTCCCCCTCTACAAAGCTGCTTCATGCAAACAGCTCAGAGGTTTGGACTTGGGGGGAGGAAAGGTTGGCTTTAGCTTTGGGAGAGGTATGCTGGGAACCTTGGTGTTGCTACAGCAAAGAATTTCAGCGTTTGGCTTGGATTGGAAGGGACCTTAGAGCTCATCTAGTTCCAAATCCCTGCCATGGGCAGGGACACCTTCCATGAGACCAGGTTGCCTAGCCTTGGACACTTCCAGGATTGCTCTGGAATGAGGCAGGAGCGAGCAGGAGCTGAGCAGAGGGTCCATGGGGGGTGTCTTTGCAGAGCTCTCTGAAGAGCTCTTACCCTCATCGTTGGTAGATCAAGCGCTTGGTTTGCGTAGGACACCTGGAATGAGGAAGGAATTTCTGCCTCTCCATCCACGTGGCCTTTGGCATGAACCACCACCACCTTCAAAGGAGACTTCCTCTCCTCTTGTGCCCTGACTGAAAGCTTATATTCTAACATCTATCTCAGAAGGGTTTATCTTATCATGGATTGCATCTTACAATAAAGACGTCTGCGTTTTTACACGTACTGTTGACTTTATTTATGAACCCATAACTCTTGGGCTCCCAGTTTTATATGGTGTGGGATGATCAGTGCAGCTTCCAGCCAAGAACCTGAACACACTTGGTATCTGTGTGAGGTTTAATGACTGTGTCCTAGTTTAAATAAAATAATCGTGGCTTTTATGAGGGAGCTGAGGCACCTGGGGGACATGTCACTTAGTGCAGGACAGGGAGCTGAACTAAAAGAAATCATCTCTTACCTGGGTGTCTCTCCCCGTGGCAGATCTGCTCATCTGATCCTCGTGGCACCCAGGATTTGGGGGCTGTAACTCAGCCAGATCCAGGCTTTTAAACATCATCTCAGAGGAAAAATAATCCAGCAGCATCATGTGCCCCAAAGGCTGCAGCCAGTTCAGGCTGTTCCATGGACAACTGCATTTATCCAGTGGTGGAATCACCATCCCTGGAAGTGTTCAAAAAAACACTGTGGCACTTGGGGTTAGTGTTGACCTTGGCAGTGCTGGACTTGATGATCATAAATATCTTTTCCAACCATAATGATTCTATGATTTTCCAGCCTCCTTCTTTTCCCCTGTCAGAGCCGAACCCGAGTCTCGTGGCTGTGGTTGGTGGTTGTTGGGATGAAGGACTTGGCTGAGCTGTGTCCTCAGGGGTTCCTCACTCACAGGACTCTTGTTCCCTGCAGGTAAACGGCCACCTGGACTACATGAAACAAATGGACATGATCCTCAAAGCTGTGGGCATTAAAACCAAGGAATGCCAGCCAGAAGAGAAGGGCAGTGGCAGCCTGTTCCCAACTCTAGCCAAGAAATCCCAGCAGGAAGCAGGCAGCGAGGCTCAAGGAGAGGGAAAGAGCAGGAAAGAGGAGGATGAGGCTGGGGGTGAAGCTCTCCCAGCAGGCAGTGAGGCTCAGGGAGAGGAAAACAGCAGAAAAGAGGAGGATGAGGCTGGGCATGAGGCTCTCCGATGTGATTCCGCCTTCCTGGGAGAATCCTCCCTGCCCTGCTCGGACTCCTCCCACAGCAGGGACAGCAAGGACCAGACAGCAGAAGAAGGATCAAATTAAAGCCGAGCTGCTCAGCCAAGCACTTAAAAGCTCTGTCACAGCACCGTCCATGGCACCGGGATTCCCAAGGGACAGAGCTGGAGCTGCAGCTCCCTTTTCCAGCCCCTCCAGAGAGCCTGGAGCGTGGCACTGGTGTGGCACTGGACCAAAGCACTCGGAGCAGCTGCCCACGGCATCTCCCATGGACGAGAGGGGGCTGAGTCCTGCCTGAATCTGCAGTGCTCCTCAGGAATCCGGGACAGATCCCATCCAAATCCCTGTGGGAAGCAGCTGCCCCCCTCCGCACTGTGCCCCTGCTGTAACTGGGCAAAGTAGGTGGCTCTGAGGGGATTTTAAGCATATCGTGGAAGAGGGCTCATTATGAGGAAATTAAAAACGTTTTTCCATGGATGGTCGGTTTGGTTTGTGGATTTTGGGTGCACTGATCCAGAGGGATCAGTGTCAACACTTGGGCTCTGCTGACAAGGACAGGGAAAGGCTCAGGCTACCAGGGCACTTTCCAATCTCCAAGACTGTTTTCCTGTCTCCAGGTTAATGGCAATGAGTGTTGGAGGCCCTTGTTCCTGTTAGAAAAGTGTTTGGGACCTTGGCTGAAAGCAGCAGGAAAACTGAGGGAGCTTTGACTGGTTTATGAAGCTTCCCCTCAAGCTTTGCAAGCCCAGCAACCCACTGAGACTTTCCTTTTTGTCCCACACACATCTCCGGCCTTAAAAGCCCTCTCTAGACATATTTTTAATTGGCTTAGAATAAACCCAACACTTGGCACAGGATACACATGGATCTGTTTGATTTCCATAAAAGTGAACTGGTTCCACTCTCTTCCCCCCAGTCTCAGAGGGCCCAGCTTTACATCCCCTGCCAGCAGAGCTCCCAAACCGTGTGGGACTGGCCCACATCTTCCATAAAAGCTGCTTTTTCCGGCCTGTTTTGCTGCTAAGCCCAGGAAAATGGATCTGGCAGGAGTGTGGCAGGTGGATAACCCCACTCTGAGAACACCTCTGGGTTGTCCTGCTTTGTCAAACACCTCCCACTCCTGATCTGAGAGGTCTTGTTGACTCAGGGGGGGAAGGAGTGCGATTGCACCTTTCAACTTCAGTTCACATGGGATCCTCCTCCTCCCTCCCTGATCCAGGAGCCACATTTATATCCCCCTCTCCTTCCCAGGCTCCTGCAAGACTTACCTGCAGGTTATTTCTCACAAAGACACAGCTGTTTTGGGGGATGATGCTGTAACATGGCAAAGCACCACGGTTTGGGTTTGGTGCCTGATGGTTCTTCTCCCCAAATCCAACATCCAGGGGGGCTCAGACCTTCCCAGCTCTGTTCTAGAGCAGTGATGGGAGACATCTTCAGACAGGCTGTGGGATCTCCCAGTGCTGGGGCTCTTGGCCAGTCGGTGTTGATGCTGCTGGCTGTAGGGATGGGATGAGATTTCTCCACTCATCCAAGGGTTTGCCCACAAGCAAAACTCTAATTACAAAAAAATGCCTCCATGAGACAGTGATGAATTATTGCTTTTGAAGGTTTGGCTTGAAGAGGTTTCTCTCTCTGTCCATCTCCTGAGGCTGGTTTGGTACCTAACAAACTTCCAGCCTCCACTGTGCCTTTTCCTGCTCCTTTTTAACTGGAGTTGTGGTCAAAACTTGTTTTTATGCAAAGCCATTGTGAGAAGATGCCTATATTGATCTTGGTGCTCAACACCAGCCTCAGGTTCTCTGTCCACATATCTGGGTCAAAATGTACTGAACAGTTTGAGGTTTGAACCTGCTCAGCCCTCAGTGTGTCCTGGTCACTCATCCCTGACCAGCACCAGCTCCTAGGGGATTTGTACCAAATAAATGTCAGGCAGCTCATAAAAACACTTGTCCAGTCCTGGAACAGCCGTGGAAAGAAAACTAATGAGACTGTCTTGGTGTGTGGCTGCTTCTCCCAGCAGCCCAGATCCCAGGGATGCTCTGTGTCCATATGGATACTGGTGAGTTCCAGGAGCACAGTCAAACCCATGTGAGCTTAGAATTAGGCAGAATGCTTGGGAAGGGAGGGAAGGGGTCCAGAGAGGGCACAGCAGCCAACTGCCAGCCCAGCTCTGCAGCCCAAAGGCACTTGAGGGAGAATTTACTAAAATAATTTGGTTTATTGTCTTTTTTAAGTGCCCACTTGCCACATTACTCACTGTTCCCTCTGCTTATGGCTGATGGAGGTGGGGGGGAGGAAGTGACATTTAGAAGACAATATTCCTTTAAATTCCTATTTGAAGGGAGGAATGAGTATTTTCTAATTGCATCATCTAAAAATTGATGGATTGTCGGAGCAAAGTGTGATGGTCCTGTGCCAAGGATGGGAAGCTGAAGGATGAAGCTGTAAGAAGAGTTGATCCTGTTGCTACTGTCACACCCCCACACTCCTGTGGAACATCCAAAATCAGTGCTGGGCATTCTGCACCAAACTGAACCCCCCTCGAGCAGCTCCCTGTGATTAAACGGGGTGGTTTCACTGGGCTGTAACTCACAGCTTAACAGGAAACTGAGACAAACACACTCCGAGTCAGGCAGGGAAACTCAGCTCTGGGAAGACGTGATGTTCCATGGGCTGAGGCAGCTCCACACCTCTTATCCATGAGTCACGGGACGTGTTTCCATCGCTCCTCTTGGTGCAGTCGGGGAGATGGAGGTGATCTGTGCATGGGAGTTGAAAATCAAGCCTTGGTTTAAGTTTAGGTCTGAAGTCCTGGGTTCAGACTGACTGTTGATGGAAAGAATCTCAGAATCACAGAATATGATGCTGAGTTGGAAAGGACCCACCACAGTCATTGAGTCCAACTCCTGGCCCTGCACAGACACCCCAAGAATCCCACCCTGTGCCTGAGAGCATCATCCAAAGGCCACAAGAAGGGTGAGGGGTTGGTGCCAGTGAGCAGAGGAAGGACGGGGCAGAGAGAGAACCAAGGCAGATTAATTGAGCAGCAACACGTGGCTGAACCTCCTTGTAGTGGCACCCACTGATCCCAGGATGCGCCAGAACAGGGAACAGGGAGGGTCTGTGTCAGGCTGGGGGATCCTTCCCAGCACACGGAGCTCCCTGACCCCACTCAGGCCACGGGGGTGCCGAGCTGCCTGAGCTGCAGCTCCGTGTCTGGGAGCTCCGTGTCCCAAAGGCTGACGGAGCGGGCGCGGGGTCCCGCCGGCCCCGGGGGGCCGTGGCTGGATGGCAGCAGGTTGGGATCGGTCCCCAGCACCCCGGAGTCGACCGAGTCGGTCTCAGCCTGCAAGGTGAGGACGTTCTTGAGGGACGTGGCGGCGCGGGCCCCGCTGTTGGAGTTCCTCATGGAGAGGGAGATGGCGCTGGGCCGGGGCTCCCCCGAGCGCCGGCAGCAGGGCAGGAACTTGCCCATGGCTCTCTTGAAGTCCCTCATGAAGAGTGGGTAGATGATGGGGTTCATGGTGCTGTTGCAGTATCCCAGCCAGGTGAGCACGTCGAAGAATCCGGCCGGGACGCAGGCACAGACAGCCTGAGGGGGGACACAGCAGGGATTAGCAGTGTCTCCCACCTCAGCCCCCATCCAGAGCAGGTTCCCAGGCACACCAACATTCCCCTTCCAAAGGAAGCCTTCAAATCCCTTTTGAAGGGCTTTTCCTTGCTGTTGCTTCCCCGGGGAAGTTGTGTCTTTGCTCCCAGAGTTGTTCCAGCAAGACCTTCAGGTTGAACCCAGCTGGTTTCTGGGTGAAAAGTTTTTGAAAACCCAATGTAAAAACCCCGAAGGTTCTTACCTGTGTCACGTTGGTGATGAAGAAGGGGAGCCAGGCCACGAAGAACATCCCCAGGAGGATTCCCAGAGTCAGGCTGGCCTTCAGTGCCTTCTTGCTGTGCTTGGTGGTGAACCTCCTGCTCTCACTGCCGGCCGTGGGCTGGCTTGGGACATGGGCAACCTGCAGCAGGAAATGGGGAATGGCAAAGGAATCTCTCCAGGCTGGAGCTGCCAGCACCAGCACCAGCCTCTGCCCACGGAAAGCGGCATCTAGTGCTTCAAATCCTGAAAAAAACCTGCCATTATCTCCCTTCTCCAAGGGGCAGGAGAAGGACACATGCCACAGGCCTTGAACCACAAATCAGGAAGAGGAAACAATAGAAACCCTCAACATCGACAGTATTACCTATTTTTTTATGGTGAAATAGGGATTTCTCACTGAGCTGTTCTTTATAGAAAAACCCAGCTCAGTCCTTGTTTCGGTGAGGACAAAGCCCTCAAGAGGCAGCTCCAGCTGCTGATTACAGCAGCAAACTAATTATGTTTATAAAGGCAGGACATGAAGCATTTCAGCCCACAAACACTATAACTCAACCCTCCATCCCCCCCTGCAATCTAAAATGAACTGATTATCTCAGCCCTTCGCTGTAATTAAATGATGCCTCATTGTCACTCAGCTTCCTGCCCAAAAAGAGAACAGAAATCCAGTTAAAAGATGAAATTTGAGGGTTCTCTGGCTAAAACCTTGTTTTCAGCTGATTCAGGGCTCTGAGGAACCTTTTGGCTGAAAGACAGCGGGGTGGCTGCTGTTTTTCCATGGCACAGCAAAACCCCTGAGCATGTGGAGTCCAAAAACCTGGCATCCAGGGAGCAAATCAACATTTTATGATGTGTCTGTTTATTCTCTGATTCTCCTTTTCCTTTTGACCGTCTGGTGCATCTTATCACGTGTGGGAGAGCTGGCCAGAGTCCTGGCTCTGCTCTTGGAGTGAACAAACTAAACCAAAGTATTTAAAGGCAATTAAGTTTGCCTTTTCCCTGTAGGATATGAGGTCAATAAAGCCTATTACAGGGAATTAAAGCTGTTAGATTTAGTGGCAATTACCTTCTCCTGGAGAAATACAAACAAGTGCAGCCACGTTTTGGTTATAAAACCCACACACGAAACCAGCGACCGCACAAGGAGGGGTTTGGCAGCTCCTGTTATAGATCAGGTAACAAAAATAGAAGCTTCTGTTCAAAATAAGGTGCTCTCCAGAATCTGGCATTTGCTATTAGTTAAAATCCTTCTCCCCCGTATGTCTCACACCCACCACGGCCAAGATTTACGAGTGGAAAGTCAGATATAAGATTAAACCCCTCAGGGATGACGCCAGCCAAGAGGGGGGTGAAACTGCCTTTATTTTGCTGAGCATTTTTACTTGAATCTTATTTATTTCTCTGCTTCTCTGGTTTCTCTGCTCCTGAGCAGCTTTAAAGCTCTTCCTTGCTGGGACAAGACACGGGGCACCTCCCATCTCAGGGAGGTGGATGTTGCCCAAAATCTCCCTCCTTGCGGTGTGCTTGCCAAAGCCAGCTCTGCCCCCAGGGCTGTCCAGAAGGCCCAGGCACTGAAATGATGGGGTGTGCAAAAAGGCAGCATCCCCGTGGGCACCTTACCTGCGGCGTGGTGTCATCAGTGGTGGCAGCGGCCACGTTGGAGGCGAGGGAAGCCACCTGCACCGCCTGCTTGCGGGCAGCCAGGAGGATGCGGCAGTAGGTGAAGGAGATGGCGGCGGATGGGAGGAAGAAGGTGAGGCAGGAGGCCACCAGGGCGTAGGGCAGACTGACCAGCAGCCGGCACTGGTCCTCGTCCCCCCGCCAGGTGACGTTCAGGGAGCGCTCCTGGAACTCCAGCTCGTGCCACCCCATCTTGATGGGCAGGAAGGAGGCCAGTGCGGCCACGCTCCAGGTGGCCAGGATGAGCCAGAGGGCCCTGCAGGAGGTCATGCGCAGCTTGTACCGGAGCGGGGAGATGATGAGCAGGTACCTGTCCAGGCTGATGATGCACAGGTTGAGGATGGAGGCGCTGCAGCACATGACGTCGAAGGAGGCCCAGAGGGAGCACAGGTCGCCCCGCAGGACCCAGCGCCCGTAGAGCTGGTTGAGCATCGCCGGGGGCATCACCACCAGCCCCACCATCAGGTCCGACATGAACAGGGACACCAGGAAATAGTTGGAGGTGTTGCGGAGGGAGCGCTGGGTGACGATGAGGAGGATGAGGAGGAAGTTCCCCGCCGTGGTCAGCAGGATGATGAAGCAGAGGAAAGCGGCCACCCAGCTGCTCCCCACGACCAGCGAGTGCTCCCCCAGCACGCTGGAATTGGGGGCCCCCGGCTCGCCCTCCATGGGGGCTCTGGGGCTGGGGGGACCTTCTCCAGAGCGACCTGTGCTACGTGATCATCGCCGGGGGAAGGACCATCTCCCTCTCTCTGCTCTGTGTCCGTCCTCCTCCTCGTCTCTCCTCTCCTCCTCCTCTCCCTCTCTCCCCCCACTCTCTCCCTTCACTGGCACTCGGGGCAGAGTGACATTCCCAGGAGCCGATCGGCAGGAGCAGTGTTCCCTCCCCGTTACTCACGGCCAGGCAGTGCCTCGTCCCTGCAAATCCCCCTGCTCTGGGATGTCCCTGGCTGCTGCTGCTGGATGCTGGGGGCGTGCTGGATGGCAAGATGCCCGAGCTGCCAGGGATGGCAGGATGTTCTGGATGCTCTGATGCTCTGGATGGAATAAGACGACCCCGGGATGCTCTGGGTGCTCCAGATGCTCTGCACTCGGGATGCTTCAGGTGCTGGGGATGTTCTGCATCTCGGGATATTCCAGGTGCCAGGGATGCTCTGGATCCCGGGCTACTCCAGATGCCAGGGATGCTCTGTTCCCAGGATACCCTGGATGCTGGGGCTGCTCTGGACTCCAGGATGCTCCGGATGTTGGGGATGCTCGAGGCCCCGGAGGTTCAGCTCTCGCCTCCCCAGCTGGGCTTGGCTCCCTGCAGAGCTCTGTCCCCGGGGCCCCCCGAGCTGCTCCGTGCCCGGGCGCTGCTGCTGCTGCAGCCGGAGCCGGCGAGGGGAGGCAGAGCAGCCTGAGGCGAGGACCGGGATGCTCCCAGCCCAGCTCGCTCGGGAGGAGGAAGATCCGGAGTGTGGGAAGGGATCTGTCCCCGGCAGAGGAGCGTCCAGCCCGCAGGGGGTGTGTGAGGGGGTGTGTGAGGGTGCGCAGGTGCCAGCCCGACTTCACCTGCTGCTCTGCGATGCACAGGAGAGGATGCAGAAATGCCGATTCGGAGGAGGTGGGGCTGGAGGGGGAGAGGAGGAGATGAAAACAGGGATCTGGGATAAACTCCACAAAGTGGCAGCCGGAAAGGTCCCTTTTCTGACTTAAAGAGACAGCCCCGCGCTCTGCCATTCCTGCCATCCCTGCCATCTGTGCCACCACTGGAGCTCACCTGGCAGCTGGGCCAGCAGGTCAGTGGCCAAGCCCAAGTGCCAGGCTCCATCCTCTGCCCACCTGGCAGCTCCCAGTGCCAAGCTCCATCCCCCACACCGGGCAATAAAAAGCAAAATTTTGCAAAGCCAAATAAAAAAGCTCAACAAAACCTGCACAAAAGAGCCCTCAGGAAACAGCCAGAGGTGTCACAGGGACTTGCTGGTGGATATTGCAGCAATGTGCAGCCAGGAATGGAGGGACAGAGCCAAGGGAAGAGGCTGCAGTGGCACTGGGACAGCCAGAGGCCTGGCCCCTCTGCTCCAGGGTTGTTTAGGCTGGCCCACATTCCTGTCTGAGGGACACTCCTGGATGCTCCCACAGCCCTTTGGCAAGTGGGAGGCAACATGTGAGAGGACCCAGGGTATCCTGCTGGCATCCCCATCCCTTCCAGCTCAGAAAACACTCCTGAGTCCCCAGGTGCCATTAGTGTCCCATGTTGTCACCTCCACACATCAGGATCAACACCTTGGCATGCTTGGCAGGAAGTAATTGTGGGGTTTTGATTACCCAGCTGCCAAAGGTGGGTTTCTCCCAACAAGTGGCTGTGATTTCTGTGGGGGTTGACCAGAGCCAGGGCCACTGGCTCCAGCACAAACCAGAGCCTGGTGTGTGTCTCTGGGATGCCCCTGGCACCCACCCCTGTGCTCAGGGGGCCAGGCACTACTGGTGCTGCCCATTCCTCACCAAACCACCACCACAGCTTTCCTTAACACGCTTCCCATGGGAAGTTGTGCTGCAGATGTGTGGGGAGTGCCAGCTGTGCACCACACACACACCCCATTACCCCCTCCCACTGCACCCACAGTGCTACCACCCACCCTGGGACAGAAATTGGCCTCTTTATCAAGTCCTGCTTTTCTAAACACCTTTCCAACAACTTTGTCCTGCATTTCCCAGTGGCTGAATGGGGATTTCAGGTCTGGAAACCACCTCTGAGCAAGGCAAGGGGGAGATGGAAGGCAGAGCTCACTTGGCAGGGACACAGCCCATTGCTCCCCGTGCCAAGCTGGTCACTGGGAAACAGCTGCTGTCACTCTCACCAGGACAAGCTCTGCCCTCCCTCTGCTTGCCCAGGACCCTCTCCTTGGATGCTCCCAGCCAGACCTCTGGGTCACTGTGTCCTGGCAGGGATCCCAGGGCAGAGCAGCACACGCAACGCTCTGATCCCAGCAGGAGGCTTCCTTCGAAAAGAGTTTGCACCAGAAAACCCTCACTTCCTCAGCCCATCTGTGCTGGGAGAGAAACCCCACCCGGAGCCCACCCTGTGGCAGCGCTCCCAGCCAGGATAAGTGAAGGCAGCAGCACAGATTTATCCCAGCTGGATCCATGCAAGGGCTCAGCGAGGAAGTGATGCCAGAGAGCAAAGCCAGGCTTCCTTCTCAGCCCAACTGCCCCCCAACATTAGGAGCATCTCAGTTTGCCTCCAGAGCTTCTGCTTCAGAAAAGGGGATTGGATCAGAATCATGGAATCCTAGAATGGTTTGGGTTGGGAAGGACCTTAAAGCTTATCCCATTCCACCCCATGCCCTGGACAGGGACACCTCCCACTATCCCAGGTTGTTCCAACCTGGCCTTGGACACTTCCAGGGATGGGGCAGCCACAGCTTCTCTGGGCACGCTGTTCCCCAAACCCATCAAAAGTGTGTCCTCCACAAGTGGGAGTTTTTCTATGCCTTGTTTGGATGTGTTTGCTGGGGAGGTGAATCTGAACCAAAATGTGTTTTATAAAACCTGCCTTAACATGAGGTCCAAATCCTCCCCTTATCCCTGCAAAAGCTTCTCCACACCAGCAGCTCTCCCAGCCTGCCTGTGCTCTCTCCCTCTGCTGCATTTCTGGACACATCTGCAGGGATTGTGGCTTCCAACAGCTCTGCTCTCCAGTGCCACTGGCAGGGAAAGCAAAACCAGGTTGTCAACAGCCACCCAAGTGTCGACATGGCAAAAAAAAAGGGGTTGATGAGACACAGAGAATCAAACTGGGAGGCTGATAGACCTTGGTGGGGGCATTCAGACAGTCCAAGGCTTAAAGCAGCAGCCTCATTCCATCCTTTAACTGGGATTGTTCCTAAGGTTTGACTTTGGGCAGAGCCTGGCTAGCTGCCTTGAAAAGATTTGTGGTTTCATCTGCACAGCAGCCCTCCACTGCCTGCCTCTGCTGAAGCTCAGGTTGTGTGGAAAGGAGGTGGAGACATCCCTCTCCAAACACCTTGAACTGAAGCTCCTGGAGTTTACAGGAACAGCCCCCTGCTAAATCCAGCCTGTTTCCACTGTACACCAATAAAAGGGCCCTGTGATGGTGCTCAGTGACCACCATGGGTTTCTCCACCTTTTTCTGGCCCTCAGTTAAAGTTCCCCTTCCTTGAGAGGACACTTCACAGGCAAAAACATCCTGTTAACACACAGGACACCCCCAGCCCTGCCAGGTCCTGTTCAGCCCACCCCCTTCCCTGTGGCAATTGCTGCATTAATGAAAACCCACTCCCTCTTCTCAAAGTTGGGAGAGCTGCTCTCCAAACCTGTGCAGAGCCCCCAGAGCCTCAGCAATGGGGGGGCAATAAGAGCTGGACTCAAAGAGGGGCAATAAGAGCTGGACTCAAAGAGGGGCAATAAGAGCTGGACTCAAAGAGGGGCAATAAGAGCTGGATTCAAAGAGGGGCAATAAGAGCTGGATTCAAAGAGGGGCAATAAGAGCTGGACTCAAAGAGGGGCAATAAGAGCTGGACTCAAAGAGGGGCAGTGAGAGGTGGCTGCTGGCACGGCAGAGCCTCCAGCCCCTGTAGGAGCTGATGGGACCTTTCACAGGGTCAGGCTCAGACCAGGGAGCATCACTGATCCTTTCCACACTGGCCTGGCATCAGTGGGACCAGAGGCTTTTAAGGGCACTGCCTTGCCCAG
This sequence comes from Serilophus lunatus, assembly GCA_013399895.1. Classification (NCBI taxonomy): domain Eukaryota; kingdom Metazoa; phylum Chordata; class Aves; order Passeriformes; family Eurylaimidae; genus Serilophus; species Serilophus lunatus. The sequence goes on from VXBA01002850.1 coordinate 89,482, forward strand.
GGAATGCTTGATCCAAACACCCCTGGAAAGATCCCGCTGGTTTCAGCCAAGGTGGTCTCAGCCCCTCCTCACCCAGGGAGGGATGTCCAGCCCAAGTCCGAGTTCTTCCTCCGCTCCAGAAGCGCTCCCGGAGGCCGTGAACATCTGGATGCAACACGCTGGATCAAGACTGTCACCTAGTGGCAGCAGAGCTGGGGAAGGTGGCGTGATCCCACAGATCCCACGCACTTCCCACACTAGTGGGACACGACAGCCCGAAGCCCTCCCTGCTGCAGCCCCACCACGCCTGGGCCACAGCTGGAGTGCAGCTCCCCGTGCCTACATGCACGACACATGCCGAGTATCTGGGGTCTGTTTTCCTTTTAGCAGCTCTCCCTCCTCCTCCTCCTCCCAGATGGAATGCAGCAGAAAGCTGTGGGAGCCACGGCTCTGCCCTGCCCTGGACCCTCCTGTCTGTCCTGGCTGACGTCCTGGTGTCAGCACTGCCAAAAACCAGACAGGCATCAGAGCACTGAGCAATGGAAATCAGAACTAATTTATTTAAGGGGAAAAAAAAACAAACCAAAACGAAACCAAAACAACAAACCAAACAAACAAAAAACCAAAATCAAAACTCTTCCAAAGGAGGGAGAGGCATCAATTACAAGCTGTGGAAGCTCTTGTCAGGACAGCGCCAAAGAATCAGCTTTACACAACAGAGAGAGGGGGGACAGGAGAGGCACAGGGCTGAGCCCACCCCGAGCCTCCCCAGCCCTGCCCGAGCACTCCCTGCACGGGGACATCCCAGCCCTTGGTCCCCTTCTCCCTCCACCACCATTAAAGTGCAGCAGGGAGAGGGGGGACAGGGCTGGATCCCACCTGGACCCCCCCAGCTCTTGGCTTTCCCCTGCAGCCACAAAACATGAAGCCCCAGTGCTCATGGCATGATCCAGGTCCCTCATCCCCGTGGTGGCCCTGGGGACAGCAAGACAAGGGCTGTCACCACCAGGGTTCCCAGTGCCCTCCCACATGCAGCCCCAGAGGCACATCCTGGGGCAAAACCCTCCCCAAGAGCTGCCTGATACAAAGGCTTGGACTAAGATCCAGCAGGTGCCAGGAGGAACAGCGTGCCCATGCCGAGCCCACACGCCCTTAGGCAGGGAGGGAGAGAGGAGGAAGAAGGGATGCTGCAGGTCCCACCACCCCAGGAAAGATGTGGATCTCCCATGGGACTGTAGAGAGGCTGCATCTCTTCTTCCTCCACCCTGGGCATGGGCCATTAGAAGGGAAAGCTCCAGAAAGGCTCCACACGGGTTTAGGAGCCTGCGGACACCCCCTGGGAGCCCAGCCCAGCTCCTGCTCTCAGCCAAACCCCCTCATCCACCCCCCCACTCCTCTCAATATATTATTACTATGATGTGCAAGTAGTTTTGCATCAGAAAACGTTGAGCCCTCCTCTCCCCCCCTGCAGCTCCAGCCCTGCCCGTGCCCCCAAACCTTCCTGCAGCGCCGGGGTGTCGGAGAGCGAAGCGTGAGGGCAGCAATTAGACGGGAAAGACTCCACCACCCCCCTCCCTCCCCAAACCCTCTCCCTCGCACACCCCCCTGCCAGGACAGTCCTCCAGGGTCACTCCTCGCCCTCCTCCTCGTGGTGGTGGTGGCTGGAGGCAGGAGGCTCCTCCACGTCCTGCTGGTGGTGGGTGTAGTGGTGGGGGCCGGGCCCCTCGGGGGGCATGTTCTCCTCGGCGTTCAGGTACACGTTGAACAGGGCGCCCTCGTGGCTTGGCTCCTTCCCACACGCCTGGCAGCTGCAGTGCAGGATCTTCTCCACCAGCTTGTCCACCCTGGGGATCTCGTCGTTGCCTGGACAGTCCAGTGTCACCTGGGCAGCGGGACGAGGACACAGAGAGCGAGTGTCAGGCCTGCAAGGTCTGGCCTGCCCCCTGCCCTGCAGATTTGGGGGTGTTTGAAGGCAGAAGTGATGGGTTTCTGTCCACAGAAACAGAACTCCACAGTCAGCCTGCGAGGTGAGAGTTGTCTGGGGATGCCTCACAAGGTCACAAGCTCCAGAGAGCCAGGGAAAATCATCGAGGTTGGAAGAGACCTTCAAGATCATTGAATCCAGCCCTCAGCCCAGCACCCCCACAATCATCACAGAATCATTCAGGTTGGAAAAGAACTCCAAGATCATCACATCCAACTTGTGACCGATCCCCACCTTATCAGACCAGAGCACTAAGTGCCATGTTCAGTTTTTTCTTGAACACCTCCAAGGATGGGGACCCCACCACCTCCCTGGGGAACTTACTCCAATGTCTGACCACTGCTTCAGTGAAACTTTTTTTTCCAGTATCTAATCTAAATCTCCCCTGGTGCAACTTCAGGCCATTTTCTTTCATCCTTCCATCTGACACGTGACAGAAGAGACTGATCCACACCTCACTCCAACCTCCCCTCAGCCCTGGCTCCAGCAGGACACAGAGGTGCCCAGGCACCTCTGGCACAGGAGTATCGGTGTGATGCTGAAGGCCACCCACAAGACATGATTCTGAGCAGCTCAGGTAGTTCAGACTAAACCCTCTGATCAAATGTGATCTGAAAGCAAAGCAGAGAGCTGAGCCCAGCTCCCTGGGGCCTAAGCTTCCCTTGGAACTGGGTTTGTGGGTCAGTGATGGCAGGAAACTGTGAGGTCTGAGGGTGATTGGCTGTAGGAGGCACTTATGGACATCAAAGAGGGCAAAAACTCCCAAGTGGGAACAGGCAAGGTGATGAATAATGCAGGGAATGACAGGGGATGGCTCTGCATGCAGAGGGATAAAGGCATCATTCAGCACAGCAGTCACGTTTCCAGCAGCTCCTTTCACCCAGGAACCTTGAGACAGGGCACAGTCACCTGGGAGACACCCTGGAAGGAAACTGTGAGTGGGAAACCTCAGGGAAGGAGAAGGACTTGGCCTGAAGTGGTGGCAGAGCAGAGCTGAGCCCCTGAGAGAGGCCCCACAGAGCAGGCAGGGATACTCACAATTTCCCACATGGACTGGGCTGGCATGCAGGAGTCACAGTGCACCAGGGACTCTGTGGACTGGGGGAAGGTGTTGGGGACGCTGTAGCTGAAACACTGTCCCAGACAGGCCCTGCAAAGACAACAGGAGGGAGGGGGGAGCTCAGGGGAGGTGCCTGTCCCTCCCAACAAAGGCAGAAGGACATCTGACCTTCCAGTGGGACAGCAGGAGCGTGCGAGTGACAGTCCCCAAGGCCACCCCAGTGTCACCAGCTGCCTCCAGCCCTGTGCTGAGGTGGGGCTGTACCTGTTCTGGATGGATTTGGACTCGCAGCCGCTGTGCCCCACGATCTGGGTGATGTTCTTGGCCTCGCACCAGGCGCTCTTGTCCGGGAACAGGGCGAGCTTGTTGATGGGAGGTGGAGCAGCCAGGAGCACTGGGAAGAGGGCACCCACCACGAACCATAACATCATGGCCAGCTCTGCCAAAATCCTACACCTGTACCCACAGAGAGCAAGGCGTTAGCAGAGAGGAAAAGAGGCAAACACCAGCCCCACTTCTACAACTCCACGGGGGGAAGCACAGGCACATCCTGACATCCTGCTTCCCAAAACACTGCACAGGGAGTGGGATGTGCTGCTCTGCCTCTTCCCCCTTCAAAACAAGCTCTGGGGCAGGCAGATTCCTGGATTATCTCTCCCAATCTCTTTGCCAGGAGCAACAGCAGCTTTTCCTCATTTCTCACCCAAAGCTGGGCTGGGAGAACTCAGCAAACCAAAACATCACTGGCATGGCTGGAGGAGTCCTGGACCACAGAAACGTTGTTATTTGAGGAAGGAACAAGCTTCCCCACTTCCTTTTTCTCCCACCTTAAAACCCAGAGCTGGCCGTGCTGCAAACCTTCCTGGGAAAAAGGGAAGGAAACCCTCTCTGCTCCTGGAATTGCGCAGCAGGTGTCGCTGCAAGGCAGCAGCACACGGGGACACGTGGAAACCTCAACCCGGGGGTTGGAAACCCGCAGGAAAGACCAACACCACCTTTATTTTTATAGAGCCACTCAAATTCTGCAAGGGGTTATTCCGAGGACGGGAATTCGGGCTGCAGACAAGGGTGGGCTTTGAATAACAAGCACAAACCTCACAAAGGTGGTTGGCTCGGAGGTCATTCACCACCCCCAGAGAAATCCCACGCGGGGTTTCCTTGCTCTGCTCTCCAGCCAAGGTGCCTGAATTAACACTCCCAGTCACTGGGGAAAGGCAGATGGAAAAGCATCATAGAAACAGGGAAATTTTTTCCTGTGTGGGGTTTGGATGGAGTCATGGTGAAAGGCAGACATTTATACTTCCTAAAATATTTGGTAGAACCATGTTATTTGTTATTTCCTTCTATTTATTTATCCACACAACGATCCAAAGCCCACACTGGAAAGACTCCTGTTGATTCCCATGGCTCCTGGGCCCTGCCCTCTAATGTTTGCTGGGAAGGAGAGGAAAATTGCCTTGTTCCTCAGACACTGGTGTCAGAGGCAGATGGGGACGCCGGGCTGGGCGTTCCCAGTTGCTCTGTCTGTCTCCACAGTCCTCATCCACATTCCCTGGGCTGGAGGACCACCACAATTATCTACATGGCTGGGACACCCTCCTGGGCACCTCTCACAGCTCCAGCTCAGGAATTTTAAGGTCATTACAGGGTTTTTCCCTGTTGTCCTTCCACTGAGTCCAACATCCTGGATCTGAATCAAGAGAGAGACAAGATTCTTCCCTGTCCTTCATCCCCCAGCACCCAGAAAAGAGCATCCTCACTCACAGGACCCCTGGAGGAATCAGGTGGGGTCTCTGCTAAATTTCCCAATTTCCTGGTGATACAAGAACCACAATGGTTTAAATGCAGCAACACCTGTACAGCCCAATCCACCCTGCACTGGTGGGATGGGAATCCCACAGTTCCCAGTGGAAATACCTGCACAAAGTGAGGTTTGCAGGTGTTGGCTGGAGATAAACTGGAGATAAAGGGTTTTAACCCCTCAGCTTGCACTGCCATTAATAAGAGCTGTGGGGTTAAATTCATTTGTCCTGAAGACAACTCTTAAGGCTTCTGCTCCCTGAATTTTTTTCCCATTTCGGTGGGGGAATTCTGTGAATTCTGTAAGAAGAACCAGGCTCAGCTGCACACACACACACACACGCACAAAGACTTGGTTTGCTGGGTTTTCCAAGCATCGTTCATTCCTCAAATGCCAGCAGCTCTGTGCTGAGGAATCCCGCTCCCAAAGGCAAGATCAGAGCTGGGATGTGACCCAAACAGCAAACACAACCCCCCGGGGAACAGCCGACATTCCTCTGGAGTCAGCACACAAGTTCACTTCCACATGCCCGATCAGAGAGCAATTTCCTTATTTCCAAAGAAAGATGGTGGCTGGGGTTTTTTCCAGGCTTTTCTGCAAACATTCCTGTCTGTGCTGAGCCCTGCTTCCCTGGGAGCTTTTATTGTTCCTGGGGGGAGGTGTCCAACAGGGAGGTGTTTCTGCAGCTCAGACCAGACCCATTGCCAGAGGATCCTCTCGGAGCATCTGGGCTCTTGTGAGGAAGATGAGCGAGGTTGTGCTCTGCTAAAGCACAGGACCTGGCCTGGATTCAGGAAAGCACTTAAACATATGCTTAAGCCTTCTCCCTTCCCTTCTCCTGGGATGAGTTTGTAACCAGGGCCCCCAGCAGCAACGGCTGCTGGTCCAGTTTGCAGGGGAGCGGGGGGAACTGGGAACCCCCACAGCAGGGGAACTGGACATCATCCCTGGGGAGCTGGAGCAAGTCCAAGTCTCCCCCATCCCTCAGGGGCACCCTGGTGCCCAGCACTGTTGTCCCCCACTGACCTGAAGCCTTGAACACGCCACATCCAACACCACACGGTGTTTTCCTTCCTCCCAAGAACGCCCTGGAACCCGCAGGGCCGCATTTCTAGTAAGTAACGAGGTTTTCTGCCAGTGCCTAGGAAAACATCTGATGCAGCTGAGCTTGGGAGGGAGCTGGGGCTGGAGGCAGCCGTGGTGTGTGCGCTGGCTCAGAGCGGTCATGCGAACAGCGCTGCCACCAACACCGTTCATCTGACAGCGGCCGCAGCGCCGGAGACAAAAGCACCGTGTTCCCTCTCCCCCCACGGCTGGGAAGGGAAGGGAAGGGGGAAAAAGGAAGACCGGGCACCCGAGCAGGTCTGCAAGCTCCCGATTAAATAAAGGCATCGAGCACATTCCTCCGTGACAAGCTAAATTACACGTTGCAGCGCCGAGAGGAACAAGTGCGCTCCCCGCCTGACCCGGCGGCAGCGGCCGGTCCCGCACACAGGGGCCGCTTTCTCTCCTCCGCACCGGGGCACATTTTTTCTCCCTGTTAGTCAAAGCTCTTCAAGCAGAAAGTTCAGCTCAGTTCCGGCAGAGCCACCGGCCCGTGAGGGTCTCCCCCCCTCTCCCTCTGCAGGGAGCTTCCTCCCCATCCCTTCGGCCGCATTTGGGAAATCAATGACTCAGCCCCCGAGCCTGGCACATCCCAGGCTCCCAGACAAACAGCTTCTCAGCGCAGGCACAGCTGCAGCCTTGTGGTGAGTGGCTCCAGAGCCTTTTTTCCAGCCTGTCCTCACGCCCGAGGAGCTGAGGAGCAAAATCTCCAAGGCTGCGAAACCACCTGAGCCCCCCTGCTCAGGAGTTCGGAGCGGTTTGGAGGTCTGCTGCTCCCATCCCAGATGTTTTGTGTCCCCTTGAAGAGCTCCTTCCTCCCATCCCAGCAGTCCCAGGGCTCTCAGGAGTCCCTCCAGCAGGATAACACCAGCGCCTGGAAGCAGCTGGGAAAATCTACGTCGTGACACCGGCCGGAGGACAATCACTGGAATTACCTCGGGGGCCACATTCCCACCCTCCAGCCCACAGCTGTTCCCAGCCATTTGGGAACCAAACACTTCTGGAGGAAAATAAAACACATCTAATCAGTTTTACTCTCTTTTTCCAGTGGGAAGTTTGCACCATAACACAAGACAAGCTCGCAGGTGGACGTGGGGAGTGTTTCACGAGCAGTTTAATGTGTTTATAGGCATTTTTCTTATCCAGGATCTTGCAGTTCTGCCAAATGCATAAACCCACAGACACAGGTAGATTGTGCTCGTGGCCACACACGCAGCATCCCGGGTTCTGAGAGACAGGAACTCCCAAAGCTTTGCAGACATTGCTTAGCCAAGGCTCATGTGGGTACAGCACAGAAACAGTGTCAGCTCCATGCTGGAGCTCAGGAAAGTGGGACACGAAATGGCCTCACCTCAGTACCTGGCTCAGTGTGAGACACGTGAGACCTCAGCAGAGATGGACATGGTGAAGGTTTCAGCTCCTGGATCAGAGCTTGGACCTCCACCTTCCTCTCCTGCCTCCCTGGACACACAGCTCTGCTTCCCAATGGGAACCAGATTCCCACCCGGCTGGGCTCCCTCTGCACCGGCTCAAGAGCAACCCCAGGGATCACAGCAGTCCCAGGTCCTGCCTTTGTGTTCAACTGGGCATTTGAGCCATTCCGGTGAGAAAAGCTGCTGCAAGGCCCTGCTGGGAGACAATGAGGCTCCAAAGACACTCTGTGCCTCAGTTTCCCTGGCTGCAAGACCAGAGACAGAGTAACAGCGTGCCCTGAGCGAGCCGGTGGATGCAGGGAGAGTAGGAAAGCACAGGGAGGTCTTTGGAGTGCCAGAATTCCTTCGAGGGAAGCAGGAGGGGAGGGCTGGCTGCCAGCAGCTCCTGCCCCACACGATGCCATAAACATTCCTCGATGGGAAGGTGCTCAGGGAAAGGCTCAGGGCAGGTGGGAGTCACGTTGGAACATCGTGGGGGGGAGTCACACAAGGACAACGTGCTGCAGGGAAGGGAGGTCACTGCCTGGAGAGCAGGAATCTCTCCGAGGATTTGGGTGGGATCACTCCTGAGTGGAACTGGGCAGGAGAGACCTTGATGGCCACTAAAACACTGAAAGGAAAATGATGATTTAGGCACCTAAAAGGAAGCAAAGCCACAGTGTATGCTTTGGTGGCAACTGGAAAGAGATATCCCACAAAGGGCATGGCTCCCCTCAAACACTGGACTGAGTCTCTAACTTCTGAATTCCACCAGGGTTTGCCTCTTAGGAAACACAGCTCAAATAATATTTACTTACATAGAACAAAAAAAATATTATAAACCAGTATTATTAACAGGAAAAGCTTAAATCTCAACTGCAAAAAAAACTGAAATGAAGAAATCTGTCAAAACAACAGATGTTATTCAATACTTGTCCTTTTTTAACACTTCTCCTTTTTAAAAAATTTGCATTTAGCTAAAACTTTGCATTTTTGGGGACTCTACTGAAGTAACTGCAACAGTCCAATGAATCTGATCAATGTCCCAACAATATGGGCAGAGGAGAGGGAAGAAAACTCAGCACTGGGAATGTCTGGAGATAATTCTTCAGGACAGCCAGACACCAGGGAGCTCAACTGAACACAGAAATCTCTCCTGAGCTCAGAGTTTCAGCCTTGCTTCGCTGAGCTGCAAAATCTGGGAAGAAATCACACAAAAATAAACAGGGAACCACCACAGGAAGACATTTGATATTTAACAACCACAAGAATCCACCCTAAGATCTTTTTGATAGGGGAGCAAAAGCTGTTGTCAGTTCTCACTGTGGACCTGGCTGTCTCTGCTCCTTTCAGGAGCAGATGTCAGAGCTTCCCATCCTGTAACATTTTAATTTCCACTCAAACACAGTTAGGCAAGTTGGAAATTAAGCAGAAAGAGAGAAAAGCAGTGCAGCATTTTTGAAGCCCTCTGCCCTCCCTACTTTGGCCAGAATGCCAAAAGGCTTTGGTACATTGGGAGTTTCAATCTGGTTTCTTGCCCATGCACTGAGCACTTTGGAAACATGTTTTTTGCAGATGGACAAAAAAAAAAAAAGCTGCTTTACCTACAATAGTCATTGGAAAGCTACCTCTGGACTTAGACAGGCTTAGACTGGGAACCTGAAGGAGCTCTGCTGGAAAAGGGACACACTAATGGCCTGTGGAAGAGGCAAGAGTCGTATAAACAGTTTGTGGTAATTTATTTCAATTGCTCCATTTCTTCAGCATTAAGAACAATCACAGCCAGGAAAATGCATCAGCCTGAAGCACAGGAACGTATCCTGGCCCCACAGTGCCCTCCACTCCCTCTCCAACACGAGGGGCTGTGCAGCCTGTAAGAACAGTGGGACAAGTGGGATGGGAGCAAGGATCAGCTGCGACCTGGGAAACAAGCCTGGGACCAGCCCCGTTTTGGGGGGCAGTGGGATTGGGATGCCACAGCAAACTGGGGAGAGGGTCCAGGCCCTGCCTGAGCCCCTGCCCAGGGAAGGCCCCGCCTGGCACACATTGTGGCTGGAACATTCCCAGCAGTGGGTTGGATCCGGGTGCATCTCAGCCAATATGAGAAGCAGGCCCTTGCAAACACAGCTGTGAGCAGCGTTTCAGCCGGAGGCCTCGCTCGCATGTCCGGACCTGAGAGAGGCTCAGCTCCCTCCTGTGTTTTCCCTGGAGCTGGTGTTTCCCACAAAGCCATCCCACACACCCTCTGCCACCGAGCAGGGAGAGCCAGCCCAGGGCTCAGGGCACCGGCTGCACCTCTGGGTGTGCAGGAGGAGGTTTGTAACCCCTTTGAAAGCCTTGTGATGATAGCGGTGACTGCTGCAGTCCCTGACTCCCGTGAGCGGCCGCTTCCCTCTCAGCATGGAAAGGGAATAACTTTTCCACCACTGTCTGGAGCCTGGCCACTGTCCCTCACCGTCCCAGAGCACCTGGCTCGCCCTGCAGCCCAGTCACACCGCTCTCCAGAGCCACAGCCTCTCCCCTCCTTGTTGGGACACGGCATCCACAGAACCGGCAGCCAAACCCGCGGAGCCCCCGGGAAGGATCCCGGGAGTCGCTCACTTCTATCCCCGTTTGATTTGCAGGCACCAGCCACCTCCCAGGGGAGAGCTTCTCCCAGCAGGCCCAGTTCTGCTTTCACTTAGAGTGAGGTAAACTGGGACCGGCTCCTCCGAATGACTCCACTGGTGCAAATGAGATCAGAATCTGGCACCGCTCGTCTTACTCAAAACAAGCCTAACTGGAACCAGATAAAACCAGTTCCCGTACAGAGTGGCCACCAGGATGATGATTTTTTAATTCCTGCAGGCAGAGGGGAGCTGCCTCGGATGCCAACCACGCTGGCTCTCGCCTGGCTCGGTCATTCATTACCAAACTTGCATAAAAACCCAGCACAGCGGGGTTGCGCCTGCAGGATCAGGTTCCCAGCTGCTGGAGCAAGAAGGGGAAAGAGGGAAGGAGAAAGGGGCTTGTGGATGGAGCTGTGGATCTTTCAGGATCCGTTTCCCTCTTCCTTTATACTTGTTTAGGCCGTGTCTTGGTCACAGCAGCAGAAACCCAGTGACCTTGAGAGTTGTTCTGCCCTCTTTTTGTCCCTGTTTACGCTGCACCAGCCACCTCAAGCTTTGATGACATAAACCCAAAGTCTGTGTTGTTTACACACGGCACTGACCTAAATATCTCCAACACCAAAGCATGAAAACACATGGAAGTGCAGGGCCAGAGGGATTTGGGGAGAACGTAACAGCTCACAACCCGGGGGGTGTTCTCAGTCGCCACCAAGGCCGACCTCGCACTTGACATTTAGACAGTTTCCCCTAAAACTGCAGGATTGGGCCCAGTAACCACAAGGAAATCACACTGTGACCTCAGCGCTGCTCTTTTCCCCTCTCTGGACAAGTCACCTGAGTTCTGTGCCAGAGAAGGAGGTTTAAACCACATTTGAGAGTGACCTAAGCAAGGGTTTGATCCTGATGCTGTTTCCAAAGCTCAGCTCTAAAGGCTGGAATGGGGGCAGAGGCCCAGCCCAGCTCCACAACTGGTGGAAACGGGTGCTGGGTTGCTCCTTCCCACCATCAGTGCTAATTTACACCCAGGAAAGCCCTGGCTCCCACTGTCCCACATCCCTCCCTGACCAGCTCTGCACAAGAAACAAGTCTGGGGAATGGCTCCTGCCAGGGCTAACGGGAGGTGTGGACGACAGACCACCCCTCATCCCCACTCCAGAACTCCCCCAGAAGGACAATTTTATCAGCTGTCCGGGTTTTTAAGAGGCTGATGTGTGTGAGTGTGAAGTTTCTTTGCCCCCAGCCCTCTGCTCCTCGTTTTGTTGCGGGGGATCTCCGAGCCTGGGTGACTCCGGGAGGGTTGTTTTTTCCAGCAGACTTCAAAACAAAAAGAGCAGGAGCAAGGCCCGAGGACCCGGCTCTGCCTGCCCTGCACAGCACAGGGGCTGGCAGAGGTGCTGCCAACGCTTTAATGGGAACAGCACGGATTTGGGGCAGGAATAGCTGCCCAGGAGTTCCCTCTGCTCCTCGGGCAGGTTTCCATGGCTGTGCCAACCTCACCCGCCCTCGGCGATGCCAACACGCACCGCGGGCAAAGTTACTCCAGCACGGGCAGCTCTTCAAGGCTGCTTGAAAAGCATTCTGGCTCTGGGCCTGATCCTGCACCTCCAGAGCACCCAAAATTCCCTCCAGCTCGGCGGTTTTGCTCACTCCGGAAGGAGGCGCGGGCGCTCGGGAAGGTTTTTCTCGTTTGCCCTTTTTGTGAGACCGCAGACTCCCCGAGCTGGAATCCGGCGCAGAGAGGTCACGCCAAGAGCCCGGATTCTTCTCAGGGCTGTTTGCAAACACTTGGGAGTTTTATACTGAAGGCAAATTCCATTTCCCATCCTGCGGTTTGCAAATTTGAGGCGAGCTGCCTTTTTTACGAGATGGGAGACTGCCTTCAAAGAGGCAAAAAGTGCCCCTTGTGTACAGCTGGGTTTTGGCTGGTTGGACACTGCAAAGAGGACACGCAGTTCTTTGGCTAAAAATACAAGGGAAAATCTGGGTCTCTCCGTATCTCCAGGATCTTTCCCACTTGTTTCACTAGGGTGCAGATTTTTCCCAAAGAAACCCCACTCATGGCAAAGCTGTGTCGCTTCACACGAGCTGAATTTTGAATTTGACGGGGTTAATCTTAAATGCAAAACTTAGACTGTGGAGCTGAGCAGAAGTTTCTGGTGCCCTCGTAAGAGAAATGCTAGTAGGGAATAAGGGATTGTCCAGATCAACTTTAAGGCAGCCTGAAAGCAGGCTAAAGCATGTCCTGTTCCCAAAACGTCTCCCAGAGAAAAAGAGACGTCCCCACTGAGCACAAAACACAGATATAATTGCACAGGACAACTAAGAATCTCTGCAAATACTTAGAAAAACTGAAATACTAACTTAAGACTCATGAAACAGGTAGGGATATATTGGATACGCCGCTTGTAATATTCCAGTAAGTGCCTAAATTCCTTGTAGGATACAAGGATGTAAATTCATCCCCAGGATGAACTGCTCAAGGAACAAAAGTCTACTGCTCTCCACCGGGAAAACTTCTTTCCTTTATGATCGCCGAGCTACCCCCCGGCCGCTGGTGCTGCGGGTTCCCCGACACTGCGCGTTCCCGTCCTTCCCTCTGCACTTTTTGTTCGAAACCCCAAAGCGATGGGAAGGAGGGAAGGACTCTGTACCACAGATGTGCTCCCGGCACGGCGCGGCTCCCCAGCTCCCCAGCCCTTTATTTTATTGGAGCTAAAGCGGCCGTGCAAATAAATAGTTGAAGGATTGCAGAGCGGATCCTCTCCCCCCTCCCAAGTCCGTCTCATCTGCAACCGATTTCTGCCCGTGGCACCATCCTCATCCTCCGGGCCATCAATCGCCGAGACGGGGGGGGGAAGAAAAGAAAAGAAAAGAAAAGGAAAAGAAAAGTCCGCAGAGGGAAAGAGGCGGAAAATCTGGTGAGGGGAGGAAAAAGCAGCAGGTTCGGGGCGGGGGTGGAGGGGACACAAAGCCAAGGGCTACTCACCACTCAGGCGACGGCGGGGACATCCCATGGGGTCCGGGGCCCGGCGGTGCCCGGCGGCTGCCGCATCCCCGGCGCGGCGGGGCGGCCACGGAGGGAGGCGGGAGCTGCCTCCTCCTTCCCTCCCTTCCCTCCTTCCCTCCCTTCCCTCTTTCCCTCCCTTCCCCCGGTGCCGGGCTCCGGGCGGTGCCGCCGGCCCCGCCGCTCGCGATTGCACAATCGGGGTGGGAAGGGAGAGGAGGGGAAAGGAGGGAGGGCAGGAGGCAGGGAGGGAGCGGCGGGGCTGCGCTGGGGATCGGGAGCGGAGACCCCCCCCCCCCCCGAGCTGGTTGGGAGGTGGGAGCCGGAGTTCACCCACCGTCCTGGGCAGGGAAAGCCTCGGGAAGGGAGAGAATCCCGCTGGAAACGCCCGGCCGCAGAAACGAGGGGTGTCTGGACGGCGGTGTCCGAAGGGGGTGTCCCGGCGCTTGGGGACAGTGGCAGAAACAGTCTGGGTCCGGCTCACTGAACGCTAACAATCCTTATTTAAACATAATTCTTAATGGAGAGTGTTTGGAGCACAGTCCTGGCCGCAGTGAAGACTTTGGGAAAGTTCTCCAGCGCCAGAGACGATGGTTTTCTCTTTTGCTTTTCCTTTCTTTTCCCTTCCTCTTTCTCCTCTTTCTCTCTTCTTTCTCTTTCTTTTTCTTTCCCTCTTTCCCTTTCCCATTAGAAAACTAACGGACAGACCCCATCCCAGTGACCCCCCCATTCAGGTGAGATTTCTGGGGACCGAAGGGCTCTGTTTCTGTCCAGGCACAATCAGTTTAACAGAGGCCCCCAAGTTAAACACCACCCAAATCAAAAGATACCTGCAAGGCTTGGCTGGGCTCTCTCCTGTCGGTGTGAGGATTTGCACAGAGAACAGAGAAGCAGGAAGGGGAGGTGGGTAAGAAACAGCAGCTGTGCTGAGAGAAGTGTTGGTAGTGCCCTGGCAGTGGTCCCTGGGGAGAGATTTTGGGGCTGGGTGTTCACTGAAGGAGGCTGGAGGCTGCAAGTGAGGGAATGTTTTCCTGCTGCTCGGTTCTTTCCAGCTCCTGGATAACAGGAATTGTAAATAGGATGTCAAAAGCTGCTCCCAGCATCACTTTCTTATCCTGCTCAATGCAACCTACCCAGCCCTGAATTGTGCACGCTGCTGAGCTCCAAAAGGGCCAACAACAGAGGAGCAGCCTCTAGCCATGACCACACACCCCACTGGGAGCCCAAATTCAGTTTTCCAGCATTTTCACCCACTGCTGAAACTGGGCCTTTGACTAATCCCCACCTGCTCCCCACGACCAGCAGTGAGCTCCTGCTCAGGAGGCTCCTCTATTCTGAATAGTCTGAGTGAAATAAGAGACATCAGAGACTTTGGAGCAAGTTCTCACTGCAAAAAATAAGATGTAGATACAACCAGCTGCAAAGCAGCAGACCATGGGCATTAAGGTGAAAGTCAGTCGAGTGCATCAGGTCCGTGGTTCAGTATTTGATGGTTTCTGTGGGATCCTCAGCGCTGGGGTGTGATCGCTCTGTAAGGAGCTGTGAGCCAGCGTGCAGTTCATTCACTGCTTCCTACTATTCATCCCTGTTCCAGCTCTGTAAACAGCATAAAAGGGAAGCAGCAATCTGTGACTCTGGGGGTGGGGAGGCAGGAGGAGCAGGGTTCAGGTTCTCTGGTGTCAGAAGGCACAGGCAGAGGTGCTGTAGGACAGGGCGGGTTGGCTGGAGGATGAAAGGAGCTGCCGAGAGGCTGCCAAAGCCCTGGGCCAGCACTTTCCCCCTTCCTCCCTGGCAATGGGATATCGCAGATGACCTGATGCCTGCAGATATCATTTGGACAGACTCAGGCACGGGCTGGAGGCAGCCACTCCTCAGCTGGGAGTGAGAGGGAGGGGGAGCAGGGAGACGGGAAAGGAGCCGTCCTCAGCTGTCACTGCCAGGGCCAGTGGCTTCAGCAGCATTTTTAGGCTCTTGCTGCACACATCACCCCCTTGTTTACCAGCTCCCACTCCCCACAGGCTCGGGGGGGCTTCCTGCCTGCCCCTAAAACCCCTGTGCCAAACCACACTGATGTTTTCACCCCACGTGGTGCAACATGTACAACACACCTCGCTTTTACCCTCGATGACAGCCCGTGTCATCAGCTCTTGTTTTCCACCACCAGGTACACAGAGCCTTGCTCAAAACATCCACACACCCACCCACATCTTCCCCCTCAGCCCTTTCCCCTGCTGCTGGATCACCAAGGCTTCGTGCACCGAGACACAGCAGAAACTCCCTCCTCAGTCTCCAGGATGTCCCTCCCTCGCCCACTGTTGCTGTTTTGGGTCTGCTGACAAACACCCACAGTGCCAGGGGCTCCCCACTTGTCAGGACAGGACCTGGAACTGTGGGTGTGAGAAGTAAAAGGGTGTATTTGTAAGTTAAAAATAAAACTATTTCTTTTATTTGTGTCAATGCAGATTCCAAGGCTCCCTGCCCAGTGCTAGAAAACACACGGGGGGAGGAGGGTGGGTGAGAAGAGGGAGGGAGGGTGTGTGTTTCCAGGAAGCAAAGAAGGGAAAACTTCCTTCACATATCCCACAGCTGGGCCCGAATTCCACCTTTTCTCCAGTGTTTTGTTTTCTATCCCTGAGATGTGGGGGTCCAAGGAAGTGCTGTCGGGGGATAAACCCCCTTGCATTGACCTGAGGGAGTTGGGACACTGATGTCTGGGTCTGCCGTGGACCACTCTGCCCATCTCAGATCAGTTCCCTTCACCTCTTCACATCTCCCACATGTCCCAGGTGAAGGGAGCAGCTCTCATGCCAGGAGAGAGGGAAAGATTTTACTACTAAAACACCCAGAGAATGATTTTCCATCTCCCTCCCAGGGAGGGGACAGTGATGGCAGGTAGATGTGAGCAGCACATCCTACTCTCACCTCTGTGCAGCTCCAGCACCCCTAGGCAGGGGTCAATCAGTCCTTACAAACACCATTCTTGCTTTTTAAGACTCGCCCAAACCACGTGGGTAAAATAGCCTTTCATTGCTCCTCAAACCTCCAGGTCAATCCATCCTGAGCACCCTCTGGCTTAATAACACTCAGGGGCATGAGGAGAGGTGAGAGAGGAAGGCTCAGCCAAAGGAGGACTTTGGACCACAAGCCTCCATCAGGCTTTAGGATACTCTGTGCTGAATCCCCCTGCACAGGCGAAGTGGAAAGGCACGGATCCAGGGGGAATTTGGCTCCCTGGCTTGGGCTGCAGAGTCCAGCCTGCCTGGTCTAGGGACAGACCCGGCTGGCAAGGCCCGTGCTGGGCAGTAAATGAAAAGGATTCATCACAGAGCTCATTAGAAAACATCTGGGCTCAGCAAATGACCTGGAATGCGACTCGGCAGCGGGGCGCTCCTCTCTTCCCGAGTCCCGGGAATGCAGCTCCCGCAGGGCACGACTCGAGCCAGCTGTTTCCTCTAATCCCATCAGCCTTCCCTGCCACGGGGGGCCGAAGGAGAAAGTCCCGTCCCCTCCCCTTGGTGACTGGGATTAGTGGTTTCTCTGTAGTGCCGTGCCAATGCATTTTGGGGCCCTGGGGCAGCAGGGAAACGTACCCCTCCCATCCCTGAGCAAGTCCAAGTGTGTTTAATCGCTTGATTTTCCACCTTGCCCAATCCTTCCCTGCTCCCAGGCACTCCAGGCCCCTCCATCCCTCCCTCCCTCCCTTCCCCAGCAACTCAGGTCATGCAAAATCCTTCTCTTATTCCGTTCGTGTCTGCAGGGGCAGTTTGGAGCAGGGAGGGCTGGGAAGGAGCTGTTGGGTTTCATTTGCAGGTGCCCTCGTCCCTACGAGTTCAAACAGCTTTTTTCCTTTTTACTTCAGAAATAACCATTTTCCTCCAAACTCCAGTGAAACCCTCCCTGATAACCATCTTATTTTCTGCTGCACAACTTCCCCCTGCTGCAATCACTCGTATTATATTAATTATTTTTCTTGCAGCACTGCCTGAAGGCCCAAGCCAAGCTCAGGCTTCGTCACAATAGGTGCTTGTATGTGTTTAAAGACAGTTCTGGCACCGAAGCTCCTACAAACTGACAACCAGCAGGACAAACTTAGAACATCCACATGTGTGCAAGGAACATTTTGCACATCGCTGAAAGGAAACCAGCACCCGCCTGTGAGAGGGTGACTCACGGAGCAATATTGCACTGCTCTTGCATGGGAAGAGCCTCAGGCACAAACCTGGAAGCCTTGAAGAAAAGCCTCCAACACCAAAAGTCTGAAAGGACCAGTTTTTGAAAGTCCTGCTACAGCAAGAGTCAGCATTTTTTAAAACTAGGACAACAGAATAAAAAGAGGATATATGTATTTGTTAACAAATTGCTCCCAGTCCCTCCACTTTCCAGAAGAGAAATGCAAATATAATTCTTGAAGTGATAATGTGATTTTCATGTTTTAGAGGATGTGGTTCATAAAACAAGAAATCTGGGACCCTGAGAAATCTGCTTTCGTTGCTTTTCTCTCCTCCTGCCCTGGGGTGATTTTTGAGACCACCATTGCAGCTGATGAGGAATGACAGTGGCCAGGAGCTCTCAGCTTATCACTGCTTTCCTGAACATGCTGAGACATCCGTGTTAGCCCAAGTTTTCATCATTCTGGTTTTAATTTTGGTAACAGGGGCTGCAGTGGCTGCTCCAATGAACGACAAGAGTTAAATGTGAAGCCTCAGTTAAATACTCGTGGGCTCATCCGGTGCTCGGAGGAGTCACAGTGACCTTCCCTCCATCTGCCAGCCCACCTCCATTTATACCTAATATGGATATAAAATCCATGACTTTGCAGATAGTAAACTGGAGCCTCCCCCAGGCACTGTCACCCACTAGGATGCTCCCAGAGATTTCAAGGAATTATTTCCCAGGCCTTAAAAGAACTCCATGAACTCACTTTCCCTCTGTCTGACGTGGTGCAAACAGCAGTGTGGCCATTCCAGTCCACCTCCAGTCCTATCCCACTCCTGCAGCTCCAGCCCCAGGCCTCCATCCACCATCCAGAGACACATTTATTGACATGAAATACCCCATCTCTCGACAGATTATCTACAAACCCATGTCATCTTCAGAGAGAATTAAACAAAAAATGGGCCCCGTGCCTGGAAAAAGGAGCGGGGGATGTGTTCACCCTCAAACAAACCCAAGGAAAACAGTCCAACAGGGAGGAGCTCAAGAACAAAGCAGCAGAGATCAGCACAGAAATAGGTTGTCTTCCATCTGAGATTCATGCCAGGGACATCTTCAGGGAGTGTCTAATTTGAGCTAAAAGTGTTCTGCCTTTAATTCAGACTGGATTAAGCCACAGGACAGAGACCAGGAATTCTGCAGGCAACCTTTGTGGCATAAAAGTTTTAGAGAGTTTATGGACAACAAGCAGAGTTGGATCATCTAATCTGGATCCATGTTACAGGTCATTTGATTTCATCCAGTCACTCCCTGGTGGAGCTCAGTGACTTCCATTTAAGACATGAAAGGGATGGAAAATCCTCCCATTCCTTTATCAGTCTCATCCCAGTTTCTGTCTGTAATTGTGTCTCACTGCTCATCTGCATGGGTCAAACTTCAGCCCCTGCTTCTCACTGTGTCTCTCCCTGTTAACAGCAATTCCTTCAGCTCCCAGTGTTCCATAACCCCCAAGTCTGTGCCTTCTCCACGTATGACCAGTGATTGTTGAACTTCATATCTGAAGTTCTTTCTTTTTCATTTATTGCCACCAAGTAACTGTTCTCAGCCATCATTTTTATATTTACTTCCAGATAATTAATTAAAATTACAAAAATAAGCATTGTGCTGAGTCCTGAAGGAGACACGGCATCCACAGACCCACAGACCTGTTTGTAAACCAGACATGGGGCCATCGGGACATGAAATGATTTTCTTCTCCTGTGGCCTCCAGCCTTGGGCACAGGAAGAGGCTGCTCAGGACAGAGATGGCACAGCCCCAGCTTCTCTGGGCAACCTGTGCCAGGGCCTCACCACCCTTACAGTAAAGAATTTCCTAATATCCAACCTAAACCTATTCTCTGGCAGTTTGAAGCCATTCCTTCTCATTCTGTCACTCCAGGCCTTTGTAAATACTCTCTCTCCATCTTTCCTGTAGCTCCCTCAGCTCCTGGAAGGCCAAAATGAGGTCACTCCAGAGCCTTCCCTTCTCCAGGCTGAGCAATCCCAATTCTCCCAGCCCTTCCCTCACAGCAGAGCTGCTCCATCCCTCTAAATCAACTCAGTGGCCTCCTCTGGTCTCACTCCAACAGGTCTGTGTCCTTCCATCCAAATCCTCAGGGAATGGCTCACAGGAATAATAAAGGGTTTGGGTTAAGTTGTTTCTCACTACTAACAACTTCAAGTGCAGCACCGAGGGGGAGGAAGAATATCCTCTAAAACCTCTAACAGGAAACACACTCCTTTGCATGATTTATGAACTGAATTTGAACTGATCAGGGCATGACCTTTTCCAGGAAGGGGCATCCACTCCTAACCCAGAGCTGGAGGCTTTACAAGCACCACCAATAAAGACCAGAGATGAAGAGTGATTTATTAGTCACCAACAACTTTCTCAGCATCTTTATAAGCTCCAGGAGGTGGGTATCCAGCACCACGAGGAACATCCAGCTCCAAGAGCCTGCAGCGCTGCACAGCAAAGTGCTGACAGCCAGAAGTCACAAGAGAACAGTGATCCACAGCTGAATTTCCATAAACTATGTTCCCATTTAGTTTCAATCTCAGTTAAGCATTTCTCTGTGGGTGGGCTATAGGCTGGACTCTCAGTACAGACACAGCTGCCTACGGGAGCTGCTGTGCCAAAATTTGCACCAGTCCCATTTCCAAAGGCAGGAGCCGGGTGAGAGATGAGGAGAAAGTTTATTTCTTACTGTGGGATGTGTGTGGTTTGGGGGGAAAGCAACAAAAGCCGGCCAGCTTCAAGTAAAAGAAGGGTCAGCAGTGCCTCGTTGGTTCACAACACTGCTGGGAAATGGGGTTTTCCCAGCAGGGCACTCATGGATCAGGGGTTTCCACAGGTCTCCCCCTTCCAGCTACAGCACCAACTATAGCCCATGGTAGGTCACTACTACAACCAGTTGCCTTTCCTGGTTACTTGTGCACCCACTCTTTGCATTTGCAAAGCAGCACCTTCATGATTTCTTTTGCATTGCTCCAGAAACTCTGAGGAAACCCAAGAAAAACAGCTGGGAAACCAATTTCTTCTCCTTTGGAGAATCATCCATGTGAACCTTCTGGAAGAGCTGAGTTACACCATCACTGCAGTGTTTCCACTACTGGAGAGAGAATATTTATAAGGGCATGGAAAGACAGGACAAGGGGGAATGAATTCAAACTGACAGAGACTGGATAGATTGGATGTTAGGGATAAGTCCTTCCCTGGGAGGGTGATGAGGCCCTGGCACAGATTCCCAGAGAAGCTGTGGCTGCCCTATCCCTGGAAGTATCCAAGGCCAAGCTGCAGCAACCTGGGATATTGGGAGGTGCCCCTGTCCATGGCAGGGGGTGGAACAAGACAACCTTTAAGGTCCCTTCCAACCCAAAGAATTTTGGAATTCTGGGATACTGTGGTACTGGAATGCTGCTGTCTCCTTGATAACCTCCCTCCTTCTTGATCTATTACCTAAATTCATATTTAAGGTAGATTTCCTAGGGAGATACAAAGAACTGGGAATACATTTCAGTATTTTCTCTCCTTATCAGATTCAGATTAACATCAAAGTCAGTATCACCTATCAGTGATTCCATAAGCAATCTCTCCCTTGACAGTAAAATGGAATTCCTAAAATATTGGAGATTTGCCAGCAGGAATTTGTGGCAATTTGAGGGTAGCAAAGGGTGGCAGAGCATACCCTTCTGAGGAAGCGGGCAGCCTTCCCCTGAGAATCCACCACCTGCCAAGGGAAAAACCACTCAGAAATGAAGCCAACGATGGAGCGTTGGAACCACCCGCCACATTCCCTCCACAACTTCTCCCTGACCTTGCCTACAGCTTGTCCCATCCCTAAAGTGGGAATGACAAGCCCTCCTGCCTCCCTGCAGCCCAGCTGTTTAGTTTGTAAGCTCTCCAGGGCAGAGGCTGGTTTGTGTTTGTGTGCACAGCAGCACAGCCAGCCGGGTCCCGCTCTCGGCCACGGGCTGGAACACAAAGCAATGACGGTATCTTGATCAAACACGGAGCTACTCGGGTAAACAAGGGGAAAGCAGCTTGATAGTTTTTTTCCCCGCTGTCTCTGCTTTTCCATGACTTGTTTATTCATCCCAAAGCCTCAGCAGACATCTAATCAAGCTGTTAAAGAGGCAGATTTGTGGTCAGCCCAGCACTTGGGGAGTTGTTAAACGTTCAAAACCAGTTCTAGTCAGCAAGCAGGTTTGGGTTTTTTCCTTTATTCGCTGAATCCTCACCATTTTCCTGTTAAAATCGTGATACAACTTCTCTGCTAAAAGGTCTCATGAAGTCTCTGGGAAGGGACACCTGCCTTTTTCAGGCCTATCTTGTTTGCACTTTTTGGGGCTGGTCCAAATCACGCCACGGACGACGCAATGATTTCAGCAGGCTCAAGAAAGAAGGAAAAACGTGATAGTTTCCAGATGAGTGTATTCTACTAAATTTAACATGCCTTTTGGTACTTAGAATTTCCACTTTTCCCCCTTCCATTTATGTAATTAGAAATCAAGCAGCAGGAAACTGTTCCTATTCCAACCTCAGTTGGGAATGGTATGCTCTCATTCCCAGAGGGAAAAAGGAGACTTGTCCTCACAAGATATTTTGCAGAGTTTACATGGACAGGTTCAAAAATAGGTTTGGGATAATACAACTTTAATTAAACAAAGCAAAACAAATACAAACCCTTTGTGTGGTAGTTAAATGTGCATATACATATATATAAATATCAACACAGACAACAAGAAGCAAGGCAGCTGTGAAAAAAAAAGCAAAATTAATTTTTAGCTCATTTGAGAAGCAATGACAAATTTAATTTGCATTTAAAATGGTGCCATTTTTCCACGCTCACCCTTGTTGACCTCACATGGACAAGCAAGAACATTTACTCTGATCATTCTCACTCCAGCAATAAAGGACACAGTGGGAACTGGTACCTACACTTTGTATCTCTGGGTTCCAAGGCCAGAAGAACCACTTGGTCCCAGGCCACGGTGGATCAGAGTAAGAATTAACTCTGGGAAGTCCTATTTGAGTGGAAGCAGAGAGTGTGAGGGCAGGACAACTCATTACCAGGGACACTAAATAAAAATTGAACTCCTCATCGTGGCCCAAATGACACAGCAGTAGCTGAAGCTTCTCCTGCACCTTGACAGTTGTTTTATTCAGTGTTGCCACTGCTTTTGGTTCCCCTGAGTCTTGCCCAGGCTGATATTCTTCTCTCCAGCAGATCCCACTGGCTTCCCAGCCTGCAGCACACACAGAGAGAACTCCATAAAAACCTTTTCCAAACCACAGAGGAGCTGTGGCTCCAAAGTACACAGTTCAAATTAAAAATTGGGGCCGGATAAAATGATTCAAAATGGGGAAGAAAGAAAAGATATCCTGTTTTCAAGGGGCTGTTTTGACCCAAGTGATGAATGCAGTCCAGCAAGGGAGGAGGTGGAAAAACAAGGACATGCTGGAGCAATGGCCCTGGATGGTATCATGCTCTGACAGTCCTAATGCTGCTCTGGCACTGGAGTGATTTTATTTCACAAGCCCTTTGCTCCAGGCGAGCTCCTGACTCTGGGCACAGCTCAATGTGTTTCTCCCCTGTGCAGGACTCACAGGGCAGTGCCCAGGAGAGCTGGGAATGCAGGACTTGCTGCAGCACTCAGGGCAAAGCTCAGTAAGATAAGTTGCTTCTCAAGCCCCCTGAACCTGCCCCTCAGTCCAATCCTATCCTTTTCTGGCAAGGTTTAAAAAACAAATATTGCACAACTTAATTTTTCTTTGTGTTTCCCTTATTTTGTCCCTTTTCCATCTGTCAGCACTCAACATGCAGCAGAACAGGCTTTCAATAAAGTCCCATCTCAATCCATTCCCTTTCTATCCTGGGACACGTGAATTTATTCCTTGTGCTACAGGAACCTGCAGCAGGTGTGGGACAAAGAAATGAGCCATTTTCATAGCTGGAAAATTGTGCTGAGTAAAGAAGCAGTGAAGACACCTCCTGAGTCAGGAGAGCAGCAGAGAAAATGCCAACAAGTCATCACAGGGACGGGGTAAATGGGAAAGGGAAGAGAGCACTTGGACCAGGGAGTTGCCAAGGTAATAAAGAGCTTTAAATGTTTGTGACTCACTCCCAGACACTGAAACCACGGAAGAGGGTGAAAAAACAATCAGCCCAAGAGGGAAGCTGAGAGCCAGATGGCACAAGGAGCTGTTCAATTCACCCACTACCCCAGGAAGTTTCAAACCCAGGTCACCCCATGACCCACAGCTCGTGCTCGTTGTGTCCCTCTCCCAGTCTGGATTCACCCCTTTGGATTCCGCCTCTTCCGAGAGGACCAAACTCCAATTCTAAAGGGCAACTGTACAAACAGGACACAGGAGTATTTATATTCCTCTCCAAACACCAGCCCAGGCAGCAGGGGGCTGGGGGGTGATTTATGAGGTGGGAATGCTGCTTTGAACTCTGGGATGGGGGCTGGCTCTGAGAGCAGGGGGGAGCAGACACGGCTTTGCTCGGGAGCAGTCCCAGTGGATTTGGCCCAGGTGGTCCCAGCTGCTGGGCACCCCAAGGGAGGTTCTCTCCTTCCAGTCTGTCTCTCTCACTCACAGACAAAGCCAACACACCAGCGAAGGCCATTTTTCCTTTATTTATTTCCCAGAAGAGCTCTTCCCTGCGCTTTTCAGACACCATACAAAACAAGCAACAGAACTTTGTTTCATAGACAGAAACAGTTTGTTGGAGTATAAAGAGTTACTGGTGATCGTGTTACTGAAGGATGGTGGCTTATCCAGGGGCACTTCAGTATTCCTGAGGAATAATCATTGATTTCTCCTTCCTTCCCACTGGGATAGTCTTAGCCATTAGTCACTGTTCCTGTAAAGCAAGAAGGCTTAATATTATTAAAAAGCCATTTGGGTTCCTTGCATGGAAGGTGCTGCAGGATGTAAAACAAGTCACAGAGCTTTGTAACATTTCCAGAGGGTTGGGAAATACCTTTATCCTTTGCTGGAGGAAGGAGAAATTTAGCAGCTATTTTCATGCGTAACTCCTCAATTCTGATAAACTGGGTACTTCAAAAAACCCCAACATTACTGTTAGTGGGTTATTGTTCCAGGTTGAAGAGGAATCAGACCCAAATCAAAGCCACAGAGGGTTTTCCTGTACTCTTGCACATCAATATAAACCTCACTGCTGTCACAGTGCAGGGCTGTGGGTTTTGGGGGATAATACAGGCCAAAGAACCTGAAAAATATGATATTTTCCATTTTGAAAGGAATCCTGGCCATGTAATTCACAGCCACAGCCTTGAAATAATTGCTGGATGTTGATTTTATATTCTGCTGAAATCAGTGAAATCCACTTGATCAAATTACTGAAAAAGCCCTGATTATTTGGTATCATGAAGGTTCTCTGCCTTCTTAAGAACTTGATCCTGAAGGATCAACAATCTCAACTGAATAAAACCCTGAAAAACCTGCTGTGACCTCTCAGCTGACCCCCATGACCTCCTCAAAGTCCTTTCCATCTCTAGTTCACTCTGTGATCCTGTGAACTTGACAGGCTCAGGAAACTAGAAATAATTTCCTCCAAGTTAATCCCTGTTCCATTTCTCTCTAATAAAGTTGATTTTCTTGCAGAATCTCTTGTTTTGACAAGTCAACATTTGAACAGAACTCAGTTGCAAAAGCAAGTCTTACAGAGTTTTAGTTATTACAGATTTTCTAGGAAGAAAACAGATGAGTGATAATGCAACAATATTTTCCATGTTCCTAACCAAGAGAAATGAAATAATTTGGTTGTAAAAACCCTGGAGCCATCATCCATGACATGACATTAACCATGACATGGCTTCAGCCACGTTTTCCCCTCTCTCATCACTCATGTGAAAACACAAACACCTCATTCCAGCTTCTTTTTGGAGGAAAGAATTGGGGGAATACCCTCAGGATGGTGTGCAAAGCTGACACACCCTAATGTTAACACATCTGGCACAAGAGTCCCAGAGATTTTTCACACCCCCCTCTTTTGTCTTCCAGGTATCACAATGATAAATTATCAGCAACAGCCCCAAATTTACATGTGAAAAAATTGAGAAAATATTAATATATGTTGTATTTTTGGATTTGATGCACTGCAGCCAGTTTGTGAGATCACAATGGTTCCTGCTAATAAATCTATTTCTAAATATTTTAGCAGAGTCTGTGATAACACTGAACTCACTGAAATGATCCTCTTCAAAACTTTTTAAAGTGTACAGGTTTTTTTCAGATTAATTACATTACAATCCAGCCAAACAAGCCACAAAACTTACAAGGGATCAGTGTTTTCATGTTGAAAAAACCCCCAAACTCCACAGATCAAAGATCTGCTTCCACAGCCAGATCCATCTGAACATGCCTGACATGACTCAGTTTCTCCCCAGCTCATCTCTTTCAAAGCCTGAAGAATTTTAATATTCCTTCAGTCCCCCTGTTTTTCTGACATGTGTTTTTATTCTCAGTGTTTTCAGCTTGTGGCAAAACCTACCTGCAGGATGTGTTAAACTAATCCCATGTATTCAGTCTAACAAGTTTATGGTTAAACACAGCAGTCATGAAACATTTCTGAAGAGCAGGGGAACTATCCCAGGCTTTGGCAACACAAACCTCTTGTTTCTTGTTTCCCTCCTTTGGGAAAGGCAGAGGAACATCCATGTAAATGGTGCCCAACTTGCAACCAGCTCCCAGTCAACAGCCATCAGCACTGGTACTTACTTTTACAAATTTTCCATGGAGAAGATATGGAGACTGGAAGTCATGTTGACAATTGGAATAAGCCATTCCCAACCCCATCCCTGACCCAAAGGCAAGAGGCCACGTCTTTCCTGGGGAGCAGACAAGTGCAGAAGGCAAATTAGAAGTCAAGGAAAGCTGGTGGTTATATATTGTTAGAGAAGAATAAATTACTGCAAGATGCAATTTTCAAGTCCTGAGTCCTAAAATCAGCTCCAAACCACTGCAGAACAGTGAGGCATCACATTCAGAATGTGACATTTTGGGACCAAACTAAACTAAAGACTCCATCAGTGTTAAACCCCTGGCAAGACTGGCACAAAGTGATGTGGAAAGACAGGGATTTGGCTCAGGGTCTGCTGCAATTCCAGGGTCTGAGCAGAGCCCAGAGAGGTGCCACAGGTAACACACCAGCTGGAGGTTTGGGGAGCTCCACTTCAAGGGAAAACTCAGGGCAAATTACTCAGGAATTGTCTCAAATGCTGATTTTTACACCCCTCAAAGACTTGCTGGTTTTAAGATACAACAGATGGCAATTGGGAAACCAGGCAGGTGGGCTCAGGGCAGGACTTACTTTTGAAGAAGATGACTGAGAAAACAATTCCTAATCCAAATCCAGCACCTGCAACAAGAAATGCAGAGAGTCAGGACTAAGATAATGCACAGCAAGGGAAAATTATTTCAGTTTTGACAGGAATTCTTTGTTCCAGCTCGGGAGAATCAGACTGTGAGTATCTGACTCCATGTAATTTTTGCACAACAACTCCAAGTGTTGTTAAATAGCAATCCTGAAAAGCCCAGTTCTTCTTAAGTCACTGCAAGCAGCTCATTCAGATCAGAATCCCAACCTGCACAACCAGCACATTATCAGAAAGATTTGGGAAACAAACCAGACTCTCATCCCAGGGAAAGTTCCTGAATTCCTGTCACCATCTACAAGGTGGAATTAAGATTTATTTGGCTCATTGTCAGCAAAGGAGAAACACTTAAATGAAAACTTATTGTATCCTTGAGCTTTAGATTTTTGCAGATGGATATCTGGGTGTATTTGGTTTATCTCAGCACTTTAACTGCTTCAATGTGTGTCCTGAGGGCAGCAGAACTTTGAAGCTTTGTGTTACTCTATCCCTTACAAAGAAAGCTCCAGGCTGCTTATCTTCCACATCCACAACATTCATTATGGAACATATTTAAACACATTAGGAATGAATGACTTTTCACATCCTTAGACTATATATAGAAATAACTGCAGCAGTTGAAAAAAAATAATAATAAATTATCCAGCACCATTAAAACACTTGGCATGTTTAGAAATGATTTTTGCTTTCCTTGGAAGGTGAGCTTTGGAGTTTTCTGCAAGAAGTCAGGCAAGTCTGCAAAACTCCTCTCAGGACCCAATAAATATAACAGTGAAAACTTGCAGCTGAGGGAGCAAATTCTACCTTGAATTTTATGCACCAAAGAATTTTAGATAAGGCACGGAAGTACAAAAGTTTAAAAGAGAAATAAAAAGTCAGTCATGTATGTGCTCACGGAAAAAAAACCCAACAGTTTCAGGTTTATTTTGCAGCAAACACATCCTGTTGTGGGTTTAATTCTGTCTTTGTAATACAAGAAGTGTAATTAAAGTGTAGCAAGTTTATTAATTAAACCACATCATTTTTTATATTCCTAAAAGCACGTGATCCTTGTTTAAGTTCCCATTAAGTGGGTTGAGCCCAGAACAATACCAAGGAATCCTGTGCCTTCCTGGTTTATGGAATGATGCTTTTTCAATTTGTTTTTAAATTTCTTTCTGCTCTTCAAGCCTTTTTCCTTGCAAGAAATCCATTAATGGGAGTTTCTCCTGAAGAACAGATCAGTGAAATAATGTTTAATACCTCCCATGCACCATCCAGCACATTCATGCTTTTTATTATAAATATTCAAACAGAGGGGAGCAAATCCCTTTATGTTCTCTCTCCTTAGGACTTTCCAATCTGTTTGCTGAGAGCTGGAAATCAGAGCTGAGCTGAAAACTCTTCCTTTGGCTGCACCTTCCAGCTGTGCCAGAGGGAAGGGCTTGGACCCCCCAGACATCTCAGAGCCCCAGCCCAGCTCTTCCCTCCAAGCCTCTGCACAGGGAAAGGTTGGGATCAGGGCTCTTCCCTATAATCTTTGCACAGGGAAAGGTTGGGATCAGGCTCTTCTGCACGTCACACTCCCTGGAGCTTCTCCTGCAAACCTGTCCCCCTGCCTGGTGTTCTCTACAGCCTGGAAGAGACATCAGCAATTCCTTGGATTCCCCCTGTTCCACTCCCTTGGGGACCTGTGCTGGCTCTCCCAGAGGGTTGATGTCATTAAGGATAATCATTATTCTTCTTCTCACCAGCCTGGGGGGAAACTGCTCACTTCTTTTTTTGGCTCAAGACAACCCTGCCTTAAGGAAGGAGCTGTAATTAATCCAGTTCCTTTCCCTCTACTTCCAGAAATCCTCCTTCTCTTGTGTTCTCTTCCCCCCCTCAGATGTTCCCTCACAGATTCCAGCAGTGCTGCTTCCTCCTGGCCATGGGGAGAAGCTGCAGGAGCCACTGAGGAGGTGACAAATTTATTATTCCTGTCAACTGCAATTCAGCCTGAGCCTGAAACAAGAACTGAGTCTTGCCCCACTCCAGCAGCACTGCTGAGCAGATGTGGTGCAGCAGGATGAGTGAAGAAAAACTGCTTTTCCCTAAGAAAGTTTATTTCTGAAGCACTGGGTTGGAAGGTTTTCATGAAAATGCAAATTCTGGTGCCATTTCAGAGGCTATCACTGCACACTGTTATCAATTAGTATGCAAAAAATGATGTCTCAGGCCTTGCTTTAAGTAATGAAAATGCTACAGAGAAGTGAAGATCTGACAGGTTTGGGATTGTCTGTACAAGAGCTTGAGAAACAAAGCCCAAAATGTACCTCAGAGGGAGTTTGGTTCATTCTTCCTGAGAACTGTTGTGATCAACAGCAAACACCAAATCTGTCTCCTCCCATCAGCTGGGGTTTGGGGTGGTTTTTTTAGCATTTATTCTCTTCTCCTTGGTTTCAACATTTAAAACTTGGTTTTTACTTAAAACCAGAGCCTTGAGCTACGTTTAATCCCTTGGCCTGTCTGGTTCAGAACCTCCTTCTGTGGATCCTTTGTCACTCATCCTCATTCCACTCCAAAGGATTTGTGGTTCTGTGGTCATTTCCTGTGTCTCCAGCACCAGGGGGGAGCAAAGTCCTGCATTTCCCTTTAATTCCATCTAAAGTTACCCCAGAGATAAACAAGGGCTGAGCTTTTGGTGATGACTTTTACAGGTCTGAAGGTCTCACATGCTCCATTTCCTCTGAAAGAGGGGACATGTGGCTTCCAAGAGCCTCCCACCTGAGCAGGGGACACTCCTCCCAAAGCCCAGCCCCTCCAGGCCAGGCCTGAACTTCACCACAGCAAAGGTTTCTCTTACAATAAAAACAAACCAACGTGGAAGAGCCCAGGGCTTGGGTTCCCTCCCTCCCTTTCTTGCACGACCAGACTCTTTGGAGGGAAAGGCCACAGGAAACACTACAAGGCATTTTTCACCTTCTCTGACAGTTTCAAATGTTTAACTAGAAAAACAGCCTCTTGCAGTCCCCATCCATCACCTCACTGACACTGTGCACACCTCAGTGCCCTCCCTAGCATTTGGGATCAGGCACCAAGCCCAGCCCCCCAAAAACTTGTCCAGTCTCCCGTTTTTTGGCTCCTACACCTCCCAAGAAAAGCGTGGTGGTGCTTTGGATCCGTGTGAGCCCTGGGACAGCTCGTGCCAGGCACCCACCAGGACAAAGTGCCGGGGTCTGAGGGAAACACAACCCCTCAGGATGTGGCTCCTGCCCCATAGGAACAGCTGGGAAAAGCTGCTCTCTAAATTCCATCTCCAGGAGCAACAGCACAGGGCTCTGTCCTGGGCTACTCAAGGAGCTCCAGGCTGAGGGGGCTAGGGGGGGACAACCAGGGACTCAGAAACTTCCAAATAGAAGGATTAAAATATTGAAACTTCAAACAGAAGGATTAAAACATGCTGGTTGACATCTGGAAGATGTGGTGCTGTTACTGGGGTAGCTGGAGGGTCTGCAGTGACTTTATCACACAGAAAGAAAACTTATTTTCCTTTGGTGTTCCTCACACACAGAGTTTCAGGCTCCAATCCCACTTGGAGAAGATGAACAGAGAATTGCTTTGCAAAAAATAGGGAGCCAAGCTGCCCTCACACACCAGTCAGAAACCTGAGCCCATAAAATCCCTTCTTTATGGACACAATCCATTTGAAGCAGGCTCTTAGCAAGGTCTCAGATTTTCTGCAAACACCAAGTCTGGAGCTTTCATTCTCCTCTCCCCCGTGGTGTGGATTGTTTATGGAGCAGACAGAAAAATGAGCAGGGACACTGGAAGAAAACATGGGGAAATTACATCCCAAGGACTCTGGGAAGAAGGAGAAAAAAGTGTGTTTTGGTTTCTTCCAGCATCTGAGCAGAGTAACACAGAATATTTGGGGTAACAGAATATTAATATCCAACTATAACAATCAGAGGGGAGGCCCTGGAATGGATTTCTCAGAGAAGCTGTGGCTGCCCCACCCCTGGGGGTGTCCAAGGCCGGGTTGGAGCAGCCTAGGACAGTGGGAGGTGTCAAGCAACACACTCACAATACAGAAAAGACCTTGTTCTACTGCACTGAAAACAAGAGCATTGCTAAAAAGAGAAGTTTCTCAGGAGTAAAACCAGCCACATTTAGGGCTTTTGCAGCCAAGTTCTGCCTGGCAATGATGGTGCTTCTCACCCATCCAACCCAGCCCAGCTCAGACACAGAGGGGGGATCTCACTGAGGGAAGGGCAAGGAGCCTGATCCTTCTCAAACCTCCCCCTGCTCATTTCTGTGCCAACCCCTCTGATGATGGCAGGAGCCCTGGCAGGATTCTCTCAGAGCCCTGTTTCTGATGGAACAAAGTTGTTCCCACTCCTGCTGGAACAGCCAAGGCCTGGATTCCTGAGGGTTTTGCTTCCAGGCCCTCCATTTGCAGAGGGTGGTTGTGTTCAGAGCTCTGCTCACATCCCAGTTAGGATGGTGCTGGACTGGACTGGAAGCATTTGTCCAGCTCTCCCAAATTAAACCTGTGCTGTGGACTCTGCCTCCCTGGGCACTTCTTGGGCTGCAGGACATGACCAAGAGGAGCTGGAGCTGCTGTGGGACAGAGGGAAAGGCCCTGGGGGTGCCAGCAAGGGCTGACAGCAGTTGTGTGCTCACAGAAGATCAAGGGTTCTCCAGTTTGAAACACAAAACCCCAAGGGAAGAACAAGACTGGATGGTGACACTACAAAAAAACCCACTTCCAAACAGGAATGTCAGGATTTTTGTATATTTAGACAAAGGCTAATCCAGTTTTCAGGGAGTATAACCAAGTTTTATCATTATATAGACTGACTTTATCCTATCCATAACCACGGGAAGGATTATTTAAAAATACTGACATTGCAATCCACACAATGATTCCTTCTGAAAGCTCCAATCTGGGCAATGACACAAACAACACAACTCCCCCCTTGCCATTAAGAGAAAAGCTTCTCCAGATGATGCAAGCCAGAAGAAATCATGTTAACAACTGCAGGAGGATCCAAAGTGCCCTTTTCTCTTCAGAAAATCCCTTTAAATGGAAATTAGAACATTTGCTTTTGAGATGTCAAAACAGAGATTAGAGGGAGATGAACATCCCTCCCCTGGGTTATTTACAAGCTCCCAGGCTGAATTTTGGTCAGTCCCAGACACATAGCAAAACATTTCTCTCCTCAAAAAAAAAAATTAACTTCAACAAAGCAACGTCACACAAAAGCAAAGAGCTTTCCTGGGATTACCTTCCAGTACCAGGGAATTCCAAACAACTTCCCTCCTGCCACACCAACTCTTAGTGCCTCAGAATAATAATCTGCCCCAAATCACAGCCTTGCAGCATAAACCCAGTGTTCTGTCAGTGTTTTGGGAGTAGTTGTCCTTCCAAATAAACAGACAGAACTCTCAGTCAAACAAACCAACCACCCTGTTCACAGGAGCTGCAGGAGGGATGGAAGATCCACTTGGGACTTTGGGGGCCCTCCTGGGCAGAGCTCTGCTGCTGGGCAGGAAAAAATGCTTGGGGAAGGACAGGGGAGCTTAGGAAGGAAAGGTCACCTTCCCCACATGGGAATAAATCACTGTTGTGAAAAAAAAGGGAACAAGTAGGAAAAAAATCAGTCTGCGGAAGAAAGAGGGAAGAGAAAGTTCAATTGAAGCCCCAGGATCCCACAAATTGTGACCAAAGCAAACCCAAATCAGTCCTGATAAAGAGGAGGAACTGCCTCGACAATGGCTCGGGGTTTGGGGCAGGTACCAGAACATTTCTCCCCTCTTTGGAATGAAATCCTGTCCCAACAACCCCTGACAACACTCTGTGTGTGCAGCCACCAGGAACTGAATGACAAGGTGCCCACAGGTGCTGAGCAAGGGCTCAGAAACACACCACAGCCTTTCAAGAGATGGAACACAAGGGCAATACTGATTTTGGATGGTTTAGTGGCAGGAGATCAAGGGATTGTTTTGAGTTTTTTCCCATCTCCAACTAAAACAGTGGAGCACAACCCCAAAGAGCCCCAGCAGAGTGGGAATCCTGGTCTTTAAAAGCTGATTATTGCTACTAAAGCTCCACCTCCCCTTTTCCCCCTTTTGTGTTTCCCATGTTCTCCCCCCCCAGATTCCAAGTGATCCACAGGAGTTCTCTCAGACACTGGGAAATGTCCCACAGGCAAAGCTCCAGGAATTCCCTGCTCCTCTTTATTGGGATGGGCAAACCCTGGGCTAAGGACAGGGTTTGTTTTCCCCCAGACAGTGGCTGGAAGGATCTCTGTGGTTGGAGCATCAGGAAGGAGCATTTGTGGGCAGGAAACTGCAGCCACAAAAAACCCAACAAAAAAAGTAAGAACGTTACCAGAACTAAGACCCAGGTAAGAGGCAGCTCAATTCTCCAATAAAAAAGTTGATCTTTCTCTCTCTCCAGTGTCACAACTGCCCTTTAGTTCACTGGAAACTCCAGCAGAGTTGGCAGTAAAATTACAAACCCAAGGTTTTAAGGATCATGCAGAAGAAAGAATCCTTCCCACTGGGACAGCCTGGGAAAGGGGGAGTTGTCAGCACAGCCCAGGCACCAACTGCCTCCACATTTAAAGCCCATCATCACCTTCACTCACAAACCACGGGAGCATTGGGGGTCACACGACCTCCAAAGCCCAGGGAGGAGGTTTGGCAGCACAGAAGTTGCAGTTCCTGATCAATGCAAAGCAGAAAAACACCCCCCCACACACAGAGAGAAACACATGGCCCAGCCCAGGTGTGGTGCTGAGCAACAATTCCAGAGGCAGGGCCATGGACTGGGAATCCCTCCTGGCTCTGGAGCAGCCCTGGGGATGCCAAGCTGGACGTGCCCTGTCCGTGGGCACTGGCAGCCCAGAGATCCCCCATTCCCTGGGCTGATCCCAGGGGAATTCTGCCCCTCTGCCCCCTCAGGTGAGATCCCCCTGCTCTGGGGGAGGACATGGAGCTGCTGGAGAGAGTCCAGAGGAGGCCCCAAGGATCAGAGGGATGGAAGAAAGGCTGGGAGAGTTGGGAGAGTTCAGCCTGGAGAAGGCAAGGCTTTGGGGTGACCCAATTGTGGCCTTCCAGGAGCTGGAGGAGCCACAGGAAAGATGGAAATTATTTCCAAGGGATGGAGGGACAGGAGAAGGGGAATGGATTCAAACTCCCAGAGGGCAGGGATACATGTTGGGAAGGAATTCCTGGCTGGGAGGGTGGGGAGGCCCTGGCACAGATTCCCAGAGAAGCTGTGGCTGCCCCATCCCTGGCAGTGTCCAAGGCCAGGCTGAAGCAGCCTGGGACAGTGGGAGGTGTCCCTGCCCTTGGAATGGGATGAGCTTTAAGGTCCCTTCCAGCCCAAACCAGTCTGGGATTCTGCCAAACCAGCCCTGTGCCCACTTCTCTCAGGCTCCAGGAGAGAGGATCCCCACAGACATTCCCACAGAATTCCTACAGATCCAGCTGCAGCGTGGAACAAGCCCTTGTTTATAATCTGGCAAACTTTAATACTTTATGATAAAGCCACCAAGGCTCTGGAAACATAAACAGACGGGGAGATGTTTGTCAGACAAACCTGAATAGAATTTCACAAGGAAAAACACTGCTCTGCAGCACTTGACACTTCCCAAAGGTCTGGTATAAACAATGGGAGTTTCAGTTTACTTAAAATTATTAAACATCTTTTCTAATGGAAAAGTATTAAGCAACTCAAACCCTCGGGTTCCTCCTCAGAAATAAACACTCCCGTTTCCCAGATATTCCCCAGGACACATCTGCTCCCACCTGGGATGAGCACCTTTGCTGCAGCCCCTGCTCTGCACATGGAATTTGGGGGGGCACAAGCTCTGCCTGCTGTCACTGTCACTGAGCTCAAAGCCCGAGGGAAAAACCTGAGGAATGTTTGTCCCACCGCGCACGGACCCAGCTTTAAGGACAAATAAGTAGACAAAAAAGATAAAAAAACCCCAAATCCACAGGGCCGTTCCCTCTCCGAGGGGAGCAGCCCCGCAGGGCCGGGGCAGGTCGGGGGGTCTCAAAGTCACTTTTCACACATAAAACCCCTCACGGCGCCTCTGGTTTAATAACCCCGATCCCTTCGGGCACAGCCCGTGCTCCCCCATCCCGGGCGGGACGGGTCCCACATTCCCGGGACAGCCCCGAATGATCCAACGCTCCCCAACTCCGGCAGCTCCCGCCGGGGGTCCGAGCCCTGCCCAAGGTCACCTTGCCCGGGCCGGGCTCTGGGCCGGGCGGGCCCGCGGGGCCATCGCCGGCAGCGGCCCCTCCGCACCCCCCGCGCCCCGCCCGGGCCCGCCCCGCCCTGAGGGGCGAATCCCGGGAGGACGAACCCCGGGCCGCGCACCGCGGGGACACGCATGGGGGGCGCTCCCCCCGCTCCGGAGCGCCTCGGGCGGGCCCCGGCGGCCCTTCCCCCGGCCCTCCCGGCCGGCCGAGCCCGCGCCGCCCTCACCGAGCTTCACGGCCGCGTCCGCCACACACCGGTCCCACTTCCTGCCCAGGTCGCCCTCGGCCGCCATCTTGCCCGTCCCCTCGCCTCCTCCCCCCGGCAACTCTCGCGAGAGCTGCCGCTCAGCCGCTTTGGCCGCGCGGGCAGATCTCGCGAGGTTTCCTTCCCTCCCGACCGTTGCCATGGTTGCCGGCAGGGCGTCATGGCGGCTCGGCCCGGCCTTGGGCCCGGCCCCCAAAGTCGCCTTTTCCCGGAGGATGCGGCGCTAAAGCGCCGTTCGGCCCCGGCATGGGCAGCGCCTTGAGCTCCCGCCGTGCCTCCCGGCGCCCCGAGGTCGTGGCAGCACCACGGTGCCCTCGCAGGGCCCCGCGCTGGGCCCGCAGAGCGCTCGCCTCAGGCAGGGTCAGGCCCGGGCTGGGACAGCCCCGGACGCACATTCCCGGCAGGTGTGCCCTGGGTCTGGCCCTGAGTCCTGCCCTAGATCCTGCCTAGCGCCGGCAGCGCCTCTGCGTGAGCCAGGAGTGGATGCCGAGGGGGGCAGAGCAGTGGCAGAGCTGCCCCAGAGAAGGAACGGGTTCCCTCTCTCTGCAGACATTCCAAACCCAGCCCCGGGGGCCCCCGCCTTGGCTGGAGGGTCTCCAGGGGTCCCTTCCAACCCCAGCAATGCCGAGATTTTGCCTGAAACGAGAGGTGTGAAAAAGCAGCTGTTGATCCCAGGGATCCCCTCGTTTTACCAACAACCCAGACCTCTCATGCTCTTTTTAGTTGGGAGAGTCATATCAGGATAATATCAGCAAGATCAGTCACATTCAAGGAGTTACTCTCACTGTCCTGGGTTATTCCAGCCTGGCCTTGGACACTTCCAGGGATGGAGCAGCCAGAGCTGCTCTGGGAAACTGTGCCAAGGCCTCCCCACGCTCCCAGGGAAGGATTTCTTACATGTATTTATATATATTTGTATACATGTGTGGCCTGGAAGGCTCCTCCAGAAGCCTCCTGAACAAATAGCCCGAGTTTCACTCTCCAGTGTCCCCGTTCACAGTCTGAGATCACTTTTAGCTGCAATTCCTTGGTTTGATTTCTTTAAGCTCTGGCAGCTTTCTTCATCAAGGTGGAGGAGGCTCTGCTGCTTCCCAGAACTGCAATAATTTAGTTCTTTAACTATAAAAACACCCCCTGCCCCAGCAGTTTTCTCCCTGAATGGAGCCCCCAGTGTTCCCTGAGCTGCTGCTCCAGCTTCTCCCCCCTTCCCAAAAGGCTCCTGAAACACCAGCAGCCTCCTCTAAGTCCTTCCTGAATGTTCCTCCCCAGGCCCAAATTCCTGAGGGCAGTGTCTGCAACTGTGGCTTCCCTTGGCCAGGACAAATGCTTAGGGCAGTGTCCCCTCACCCTCTTCATCCCAGGCTTTGGGGCTCCCTGGAAAGGCCTGGTTTGGGATGGAGGGAGGAGGTGCAGTGTCTGGAGGGATCCTCACAGCCTGGGGCACCTTTTTCCAAGGTGAGGATTGTTGAGAACCTTCAGCCTCCTCTGGAGAAATCCCTCTGCTGCTTTGGAGATCCCACAGTCCCTGAGGGGTGGAAAACCTTCTCCAGGAAGGATCAGGAGCACATTCCCTGTCCCCCCTCGCCAGCCCAGGAGGGAATGTGTCCAAAGACAGGCTTTTCTCTGCATTGCTCTGCTCACTTGGCAATTGGCCCTTGCAGTGCGAGTTGAGTGTTTGTTATTCTGTGGCTCCAAGGTGATGTTTAGAACCTGTGGTTTTGAAAAAACCTCCTTTGCATTTTCCAGCCCAGCATATGCTGTCCCAGGGATCCTTCCCTCCCTTCTCCCCTCCTTCCCTTCCAGTAAATAAATGGATGGGAAAAAAAAATAGATGGAGGAGGCTGAAACAAAGCCAGAAAGCTTCCAAGCAGTCTCTGGTGGAATTAAACTTTTAGGAAGTTCAGAACATCAGTTTTCTCAACTCTGTACCTGACTCAAGCTGTGTATGGAACCAGGAAGGTTCCTCCCAGAGCAGGAGTTAGATAGGTCTCAGTTTTCCAGCAGAGGGCCATGAGACAAGCCAGGGGCAGGACTGGGAATCTCAGCTGGATAAGAACAAGTTTAGTCTCCAGAATTGCTGTTCCCAGGAGTGCAGGGGCAGCACCGTCCCTCTCCATGGTGCTTCCATTCCTAGAAGGACATGGAGGGGCTGTAGAAGGGAATAGAGCTGGGAAGGGGCTGAGGGAGCTGGGGGGGCTCAGCCTGGAGAGAAGGAAGCTCAGGGGGCCCCTGGAATTCTCTGTAATCCCTGCCAGGAGGGGGGAGCTGGGGGGGGGTCGGGCTCTGCTCCCAGGGAACAAGGGATGGGATGAGAGGGAACGGCCTCAGGAAGAGGTTTAGGTTGGATCTTGGGAAATTCCTTCCTGGCAAGGGGGGTCAGGCCTTGGCAGGGGCTGCCCAGGGAGGGTTGGAGTGCCCATCCCTGGAGGTGTCCAAGGAAGGCCTGGTGGGAATTGGTCCCAGACTGGACTCGATGGTCTTGGGAGATATTTCCCCACCTGCTGATTCTGTGATTGCACAGATGCACTCAGAGGGCAGGAGCTCCTCTGGAGCCAGAATTCCAGTCTTTTCCTTAAGAACTCTTAGCTCTGGCTCGTCCATGGTGCAGCACAGGGGGAGACACCCTCACCACAGCACTTTTGGTTTTAAAACTTGCCAGCAAGTTCCTTTCAAATCCTGCTCCTTCCCCAGGCTGAGTGTATCACCTCTTATCAAAGAATCCTTCATTCCCCTCTGGATCCTCACACACTCCTGCTCCCCTCCTTTCCAGAGAACACACACACAACATCTCCCATGAACTTAAATAACACCAATCACCTCCTACACACACACTGATTATTTCTTTTCCTGCCAAGCTCTGCACAGGAAGGCAGCAGTGTAGGAGTGATCTCCTGGAAATAGTTGGACCCCACTCACTGTCTGTACTTCCACAACTCTTCTCTCCTCTTCCAGAGAGACCAGGCCTGGGCAGGAACCTCCCAATTCCCAGTTTCCACTCCAGTGTGTTGGTTTCCCCTCCATACACACACCCAAGGCACATTCCCCAGCACATCCTGATGCTCCTTTTTCTCTATGAAAACCTTTCAGCTCTCCAAGCAACAGCAAAAAAATCTGAGGAAAAAGAAACCCCTGAAATGGGAAAGGTGCCAGAGGCTCCATTAAGTCTCCTGTTGGGTCCTTATTGATTTACTGTGGCTAGCACTGGGATCCCGTGGGGATGGACAACAGTCTGAGGGAGAACAGCTTGTGCTGCAGTGAAAAAATCACAGTCCTGCTCCTCAGCACCTTGTGGGTCTGGGCTGCTGCACTGGGTGCCAGTTCTGCTGGACTCACTGTGTGCTTCTGCTTTCAGCTCTCAGGTGGAGGCAGAACTTGGAAAAAAAAGTGGAACAAGATGTGTCACAGCTCGTGGTGCTCATTCTGCTGCTTTTGCCCCCAAAATCTCTGGAGGGAAGCACCTGCGTGGAAAGAGTGACCTGAGGTTTTGCTAACTCTTAAACTCCAGGCAAAAGCACTGCTTGGACATTTCTGGTCTTTTATCTTTTGTGTGTTATTCTGTGATCTGTTTTAGAATGGTAGAAAAACTCCTTGTGAGTTGTATTGATGAGGTTTTCTAATGAATGAGCCTGTGAAAAAGTGCTGGTTTTCAGCCTTTAAGAATGTTTTTCCATTCATCCATGGCTGGGGCTAATTCCATACAGATTCTAAGCAGTGAACCATGACTATTGTATGAAGAAAAGAATCCAGGCCCTTCCAATTCTTTTGGCTGGTAAATTACAGGCTTCAAATGAAGTGCAACGTGTCAAGGAAGGAGGAAGGGAATGGAAAAGTTTGGTTTCCTTCTGGTGTATTTAATCAGCTTCTCCTCAATTCCTTTGGAATGACAGATATTATTGCTACAGTTAATGCCCAAGTTGGACAAGAATGTTCCCAATCCTCTCCCTGCTCAGGCTGCAGACATTTCTGGAAGCTCCTGTCAAGTTTTCTGGGCTGAAAATATGAAGTTGCAGGCTAAGAAAGAAGCAGCACCCTGGGATTTGCTGGAAGACTTGGGATCCCAGGAGTTCTGCACACCTTGGGTGCTGCTGGAGTGGAAAAAAGGCTGGTTTGACCTTTTTGGAGCAGGGAGGGCAATGCCTCCAGCCTCTCACTCACTGGGCAATGTGTTGGTTTTCATGAAAAGTGGTGTTTGGATTTACTCATCAGGAAATGGGGAAACTGAATTCTAAGAGCACACTGAGCAAAGCTGCTCTGGAAGTGGGATGGGAGAGGTTTGTATTGTTTGGGAGCTATTTTGACACTGTGTACAAAGATCTCCATAGTGAGAACTATCTGTGGCTTGAGCACAGAATTCCAGGACGTTGGAGAGTGTTGGAGGTACCTTTTTCCTACATTAGTTTCCAAGAAACACTGGATTTTCAGCCTCAACCCAAGTGATGCTGCTGGTTTACTGACTCTGACTAATAAAAACCAGCAAAGCTAAACTTCACCACGGCTGGAAGACTCTGGCAGCAGTAAATCCCATTTATGAGAACTCCTAATAAAAGTTTACATATCTTTCAAGTGCTGTGAAAGAAAATGGGCAATGTGACCTAAAAAAAATAAAATGTTTCTTTATTAAAAAAAACACGACCAGTTAGTGAAGCAAGAAGGTTTTCTCCAGGATTTTGTTCTTCAGCACGTTCTCAGTCACCCTTGGGCCCGGAGAAATGCTGGAATAAACAAAATAAAGAGGATGGAGGGGATAAAATAAACCCCACAAACGCTTCAGGAAGTGCTGGCTGAACATGGAAAGCACTTTGTAATGCTAATAAGTGTTTATCCCATGGCTTCCTCCAGTGTAATCAAAAGTACAGGGAAAGCACATGGATTCCAGAGCTGCTGATTGCGGGATCAAAAGGCTCCTTATTAATTGCACATGAATCCGATGTTGTTGGGCCCTTAAGTGACTTCATTGTTTGCTTCCTTTGTTTATAACCCTCCTTTCCCAGAGGGGGAGAAGCCTCTGGAGCACTTTTTCCTCTCGAGGTGGGCCATTCCAGGCCGGGAAGTTTGGGAAAGGCCCGAGGCAGCGGGAACAGCAGTGATGGATTTGTGGAAGAACCCGGAATTCCCTGGAGTTGGAGCCAATCCCCACAGACCTTCCCCGTGCTGGGATCCACTGCGCACTCCAAACTGCAGCCTGGCAGGGCCAGGCTGCTCCTCCATCCTCATCAACAGCCAAGAAGAATGCCCTGAAACACAAAACAAGCAAAGCAAAGCAGCTGGTCCTCATTTGAAAAAAAAAAAAAAAGATGTGACATCGATTTCCAAAGGAATCAGCAGATCTCCTTAATGCAAATATTTGGGGGGAAAACAAAAAGTAGCTGTTTATTCCTCTTTATACCTATGAGCAGGAAAACAAAATCCAGGATGCTTCTATTTCTTCCATTAAGAAAAACATCCTCTTGGACTCCACATTCAGCTGGATCTCAAATTGTTTAACATTTACTGCCCTAATTCTGCTCTTGCTCTGGCGAATAGGAGCTGTTTCTGTTCAAAAACTAAAAGCAGAGTTGCCACTGAACTCTTTGCACGAGTTTCGTGACAAAAATAAGAAAATTTAGAGGGGGGGTTTTCAAAAGTAGCAATTGTGGCCCCGGGGCCCCGCCTTGTGTTGGGGTGTGGAGCCCCGGGCAAAGGAACGGGGAACTCGTGTAAGGAATGAACAGGTTGGCTTTTCTTAATTAGTGCTGGCAGGCAGCTCTGAGGGAACGGAGGACCTGAGGGGTGGGAAATGGGGAGTGCTGCCCCCCACAGATGCGGTTTTTGGGGGGTCAGGCCGAGAAGAAGGGGCGAAGAATCGAATCAGAGCCTTGCGAGGAGCTGTGCACCGAGAGCCCCTGTTGGACTGTTCTGTCTCTGGCTGCTGGAGCTGAAACGTGCGGGGGGGAAAAATGGTCCATTTTGGGACAGCCTGAGCAAAGCAGGAATGATTTTGTCTGTGTATACTCCCTGGTTTCTCTGTCGCATTCAGAGATCCTGCTGCAGGGCACCTACAGGCCTTGGGGGTTTTTGATGATCTCTTTAAATACGCAGTGATTCCCTTCCTGAACTGTGTCCACACCTCCCTGGCTTCCAGAGAGCGCCAAACACTTCCCCTTCAAATTCATAATCCCTGCCCTTCAGCACTCAGAGGCCGATTGTTTTTCTGTATCGCTTTAGAACTGGTGGATGCATTACAGACACCACCAGCAGCCACATGTAAAACTCAGTTTATGAATTGTTGCCTCATCCGAGGCGCGACGACCTGGTTCGGGAACGGCACGACAGCTACTCCAAGCTGTTTGGGCCAAGCACTCACAGACACCAACGTGGAGGATGGTAGAATGGCGTTTATTAGGGGGTTTCGTGGGATTATATAGCCTAGCTGCCGGTACGTCACTTCCTCTTGCTTACATCACGAAATCTTCCGATTGCCTGTCCCTATCTACCACATCTCCCCCCTCACCTCATGACAAGCTAAGGGGTATAGAGAACAAACGAATTAACATGAGCAACGATTTAAACAATGCAAACTAAGTTAACAAGCTTATTTCAAAGCAATTGCTGTCGCTCAATAAGCAAAACATTAACTGAATCTAAGCGGCTTTTAACAAAAGAGGTTAACTTGTTTAGAATGCAAGGTCCAAAAGCTAAAGCTAGGAAAAGTATGATAATGGGTCCTGCTAGGGTAGATACGAGAGACACTAGCCAGGGTGTTTTAAAAAACCATGCATCAAGCTATCCTTGCTGAGACTCTCTTTCATTTTTTCTTTTGGCTAGCCTGTCTCTTAATTCTGCCATAGAATCTTGAACAATGCCAGTATAGTCTACGTAAAAGCAACACTCTTTGCCTAACGCAACGCATAGGCCTCCTTGTTTCATGAGCAGGAGGTCAAGGCCCCGCCTATTCTGTAAGACTACTTTGGAAAGGGATGTAATTGATTTTTCTAGAGCAGAGACGGACTTTTCTATTCTTTGGAGATCTTCGTCTATAGTCGCTTGTAGGTGGGATAGTCTTNCTTGAACAATGCCAGTATAGTCTACGTAAAAGCAACACTCTTTGCCTAACGCAACGCATAGGCCTCCTTGTTTCATGAGCAGGAGGTCAAGGCCCCGCCTATTCTGTAAGACTACTTTGGAAAGGGATGTAATTGATTTTTCTAGAGCAGAGACGGACTTTTCTATTCTTTGGAGATCTTCGTCTATAGTCGCTTGTAGGTGGGATAGTCTTTGGTGTTGGGTAATATGAGCTGAGATGCCTGTAGCGGTTCCGGCAGCGCCTAGGCCGAGGAGCACTGCTATGGAGATTCCTGTAATAATTGCTCTCTTATTGATCTTACGGGGATCTTCAGCTGCGAGGCTGTATATCTCGTCTTCTTGGTGGTACAGGATCCTGGGAACAATCATAACTTGGATACAATAGTCAGTGCGGGGATTAAATATATCAAGATTAACACAGGGGGTGAGTCCGGTAGACTGGCAGAACCACATTCCTGACTCTGATGGGACTGCCCATTTGTCAGGTTTTTGGGGTCGGGTGACAGCGGTACAGAAAGTACCTTTGCGTGAGGCAAGGGTGGCATTGCCGAGGCAAATGCCTTGGCCTGTGATTCGGCTTAGGTTAGTTTTCACGCGAGGGGCTTTGTGTTCGCATTGAGGAGGCTCATGCGTGGTGAGATATTGGAGTGAGGCATTTGTGGCTATGCCTTGAGGCTCGGGTCTGACTGGTTTAGGGCCAAAAAAGGTAGCATTCATGACTTTAAGGAATGCGCCGTAAGGGGTTCGGTTCGCTATAGGAGTTGCTTCAGGCAAAGGAAGGGCAGTGTCTGGCTCCGGGACGGGGTTGAGGGAAGTGGGTATGGTTATAGGGGTTTTTTTGACCTCAATGTTTTGCCAGTAGTGTTGGGCTGAGTTAGCCCACAGAAATGCTGACCACACTTTGCCATTGATCCAACTTTTGTTTCCCGGCCGCAAGATGATCAGCTTATAGCTTGTGCAGGTCGGGACATTTGTTTTGTCACCATTAATTAGGTACATGGGCTCATAACAGCCCAAAGGTGCGTATTCAATTTTTAGGAATGGGTCTCGCACTTCTGGTGACCATCGACTGCTCATTACAATAGTTTCGCAGCCCCAGTACCCGCAAAATCCGTATCCTGGGTAATTGCAGTAACTTTTCTTCGGGTCTGGATGGAACTGTGGACACCAATAATTCGGGAATAAGAAATTATCAGTTAACTTGGGGATTCCTTTTTCTGGGCCAGGAGCTTCGGGGAATATTTCTTTTAGCTTAATTGTAAAGGATGGACTACCTGTGGCAACCAGCTCTCTAAGGGGAACTTTGTTACCTTGATGACGAATGGTCCACTTGAATGGCTGATAGGGATAGGGCGCGGAGTCGGGCCGACACAGGTTGACAATGCTCAGGAGAAGGATCACGCATAGGCATCACGACCCTCTCTTGTGAGGGCTGCTTTGGTGCTGTTTAGGTTGAGTTGGTGTAGAAGCTTCGGGTGGGGATACCATGCTCGTGGGATCGCTGTGCG
This sequence comes from Serilophus lunatus, assembly GCA_013399895.1. Lineage (NCBI taxonomy): Eukaryota > Metazoa > Chordata > Aves > Passeriformes > Eurylaimidae > Serilophus > Serilophus lunatus. The sequence goes on from VXBA01002850.1 coordinate 133,110, forward strand.
TCACTGACGTGTATGGGTTATGTCCAAAGAGCCAATCTTGTGAACAACAGCTCACAGTTTTCATTAGCTTGACTCAGTAGCTTCGGTTTGATTGACTTTAGCGGACACCACTTTAACTTACCATCTTTTTTAACTGCTTCATACCCTCGTCCTGCTAAAACCATTTCCCACCCTTGCTCCCACTCTCCAAATTCATTTCTGACAACAGGTGGACCTTTTTCTAGAGCTCGAGTAGCCCAATGTCTTTGAGTGGGGCTATTTGTTTCATCTCCTCTGGGAAACTGATTGAGGGCTAACAGAGCGGTAGTCAACAGACGGGGTTGCTCTCCTAGGGGAATAGAATTATTAAAGCCTTCTGATTTTGCTAATATTTCTATTTTCGTCCTTAGGGTCTGGTTTGCTCTCTCTACAATCACTTGGCCTGTACTGTTGTATGGGATGCCTTGCACTAAGGTTATGCCCCATTTAGAGGCAAAAGCCTGGGTTGCTTTGGAAACAAAATTTGTGCAATTATCTGTTTTGTTTTGGAACACCAAGCCATGCCATGGCCGTTAGCTAATGCTGAATGGTTGCTTTGGAATTGGTTTTTAAGTGCTGTGTAGCTACAATTAGTCCGCTATATGTATCTACGGTCACTGCTAGCCATGTTCTGGGTTTTAAGAGTGAACACAAAGTGAAATCTGTCTGCCATATTTCTGAGGCTTTCAGGCCTCTGGGGTTAACTCTGCTCGTCCACAAGGGGCTTTTTGACAGTAAGGGCATGTTGCTACCACATGTTTGGCATCGGCTGCAGAGATACCACATTTTTTTACAAGTGCTTTAGCTCCTATATGAAGTGATTCGTGAAGCTGGCGTGCGTCCCTTAGCGTCCAGAGGCCCTTTGCCGCCGCATCTGCTTTGTCATTGCCGATTTGAAAAAAGCCTTTGACTGGGTCTTGGCTATTGACGTGAATGACTGATATGATGTCTTTTCGGGAGTAAATCGCGTCTTCAATCTGCATTGCTACTGTGGACGCTGACACTCCTGGCCTTGTCATTGATAAGCTAAGCTTGGCGACGAACAGTGAGTCAGTGACAATATTTAGGTGTTTTGCTGTGAAGAGCCCACACGCTAGCACTAAGGCTGCTGCTTCTAATTGTTGCACTGAGAGCGTGGGGTCTGTCATTTTAATATGACGCCACTCTTCTCCAGACTGCCACACTACGGCTGCTGTTGTCGTTGTCGACGAGGCATCTGTAAAGACTGTGGGCCCTGGTAGCGGTCGATCCATCACTTTCTGTGGCAGGTCAACGTCTATGATTTGGAGCAGTTGGGTCCATGGGGGTTTCGCAACATACTTGATTTCTCTGGCAAACTGGAACAGGGCTAGAGCTAAATGTTCTGTCATGGTAACCGATAAGGTGGATAGTTGTTTGCGGAATGGCAGTTATATTCTAGCAGGCTCTATTCCCAAATGGCTCAGCGCTAATTTCCTGCCTTTTGTAATGAGACGGCCAATACACTCAATGCTCGGGGTAAACGCGCGTGTAAATTTCCCTAAGGCCACCCACAGTATTGGTCTAGCCTTATCAGGGTTCCCTTGGGCTAGTGCTCCTGCCCCTCCCTGTTTTGTGAAGTGAATGTAAAGGTCAAGCGGTACGCTAGGGGTCCATCTGGAGAGCATGCTGGAAGAGACTTGATGCTCAATGAAGTCGAGTGAATGTTCTGCCTCGGGAGTGAGGGATTTCTGTTCCCAAGGGGCTTTCCCTGTCAGGAGAGCATACAGTGGGGACATAACTTCTGGGGGAATTAGGACAACATTGCGTAGCCACTGTAATGACCCTACTAGTTTTTGGGCATCGTGAAGTGTTTTAATATCTCTGTTAATGTGTATTTGGGGAGGAGTCACATAGGAGCTTGTGATTCGCGTTCCTAAAAAGGTCACACTGGGCCCCTTTTTGATTTTAGCATCTGTGATTTCTAACTTGTTTGCCTGCAAAGCCTTGGACATGGTGGATACTAACTGATCCACTTGACTTGGTGAAGGTGCTGCTATCAGGATGTCGTCCATGTACTAGATTATTATAGCAGCAGGATTTTCATGTCTAATGGGCGCTAATATTTTGCTTACCGTGGTTTGGCAGATTGTTGAGGAGTTAATCATTCCTTGTGGAAGAACAGTCCACTGGAAACGTAAACTGGGATGCTGGCCGTTTGGGAATACTATTGAAAAGGCAAACCGTTCTCTGTCATCCTTATGCGGGGGTATAGAGAAAAACCAGTCTTTAATGTCAAGTATTGCACAAGGTTGCCCTTCCAGGATCATAGAATTTGCTGGTAACAAGGTTTGCACAGGGCCCATCGGTTGGATTCTTTTGTTTACTTCACGAAGGTCGTGAAGGAGCCGGAAGCCTTTTCCGTTTTTCTTGGGGATGACAAAAACTGGGGTATTCCAGGGACTAGTAGAGGGTTCTAGGTGACCTTTCTTGAGCTGACAGTCAACTAATTCAAGGAGGGCATTCATTCGAGGCTCGGACAGGGGCCACTGCTCAACCCACACTGGGTCAGCGGATTTCCATGTTAGTTTGATTGGGGAAGGTGGGTATGCGGCAGTGGCCCTCAGGCTAAATTTGTCACCCTAACGTCTAGCTGGGTTAGGGCATCTCTTCCTAGCAGGGGTGGTACCCCTGGTATAACATATGGGAAGAGGGTGATGACTTTCTCTGGGCCTTTCTCTGTGTGGAGGGTTATCGCTAAGGGTCGAATGCTCTTCCGGGCTCGGGATGATCCTCCCACTCCACCTACCATAGGAGCTTCTTGTAGTCCCCATTGGGGAGGCCAATTTGCTTCTGGGATTACTGTGACATCTGCTCCAGTATCAATCAGAAAGGGGATGTTAATGACGGTGTTGTCTAGAGGGGGATTTTGGGTACAGATATAGGGACGACAACTCCCCCAAACTATAGGTGGGTTATTGCACTTTACTGCCAAAGCCACCCGGGGGTTTCGGCCCCCAGAGGGGATGCATGCTGGCTCGGGGCTGCTTCTGAGCTTGGTTGCGTCGTTGGGTAAACTATGGGACCAGGTGAATTTAACTGTGCTGTAGGGCAAACTGTGGGACCAACTACCATATGAGGTTGCGGGTTCGAGGAAAATCGTCCGCTCCAAGCTTGATAAGTTTGGCTGGGCCGCCCCACATTNCAGAAAGGGGATGTTAATGACGGTGTTGTCTAGAGGGGGATTTTGGGTACAGATATAGGGACGACAACTCCCCCAAACTATAGGTGGGTTATTGCACTTTACTGCCAAAGCCACCCGGGGGTTTCGGCCCCCAGAGGGGATGCATGCTGGCTCGGGGCTGCTTCTGAGCTTGGTTGCGTCGTTGGGTAAACTATGGGACCAGGTGAATTTAACTGTGCTGTAGGGCAAACTGTGGGACCAACTACCATATGAGGTTGCGGGTTCGAGGAAAATCGTCCGCTCCAAGCTTGATAAGTTTGGCTGGGCCGCCCCACATTCTGAGTGGGAGGGGGCTGTGTGCAGCCCGTTTGTCCCCTCCCTTTCCCGTTTCCCTGAAATTTTGACTTGCAATCTTTGGCAAAATGTCCCTTTTTCCCGCAGGCGTAACAGGGCCCGCTAGGGTGTTGCGAAACTCTCTGGAGAGATGGGTGTGAAGTTGCAGTTTGGGGGCATTTAGACGCTATGTGGTCGGGCTGGCCGCACTTAAAGCACGCTAACACATTAGTCATTGCAGCACAGACGGCCGCTTGTATAGGGGCTAGCTGTTCTTCTTTGACAACATGCTTTATCATGGTGACCCCGGAGGCAGTGAACGCAATATTTCTTTGGTGGCGGAATTGCATTGTTGACGCAGGCACACTGCAACAACAGGGCCTTTCGCTTCCACGGGTAGGGCGGAGTAGTCAACTGCCGCCTGAAGGCGGTCTACGAATTGGGTGAAGCTTTCGCTTTCGGCTTGGTTGTCCAAGGTGCAGCTTTAGCTACGGTTTGGGAGGCGATAGGAATGGCATCTCGGGCTGCACGGGTGGTGGCTGCTACTTCGGGGGCTCGGAGGTTCTGGGCCTGTGCTTGGGGGGTAATCATTGTTGGGTTGGTGCCCATTAACTGTTGTAAACTAGACCCGTGTAATGGATGATCGTTACCAGCTGCCTGAGCTAGTAGTTTTATGCAGCCGTCTTCCCATTCTTGTTTAAAAACAATCATCCCAGCTCCGCCAAATATCAGTCTGCATGTTTGTTTTATGTCAAATGGGAGCATGTCATCGTTTCCGAAGACACCATCTATAAGAGTTGACACCATGGCCAAATTGATCCCTTTATCTGCAATGGTTTTAACAATTGCTTGCACATCTTTGGGGTTTACCGGGGTATAGGTTCTTTGGCCTCCTTCGGCAACTCGCACTGGGAATGCTAGTGTGGCGGGCGAGGCCCAATAGGCACAGGCAACTTGTATCTTTTTCCAGTCTGTAAGGGGAGTATTTTTTACTTGTTCTTTTATTTTAGAAGTGGGGTGGTTATTGCTTTTTATCTTATATGATCTAGCTTCCTCATGTTCTGATTCTGAACTATTATCGGGGGAACTGTCTGAATCCTCATCTCCACTGGTATCTGATGTGGAGGCGGAAGTCGACTGACTAGGCAGTTCTGGATCTCTCTGCCTTTTTACCAAACTCTGCCCTCGCTCACTCCGCCCCCTTTACCTCCACCTCCCCCGACTCTGCCCTTTTTCCCTCCTTCAATGGGTGGGGCATATATCTTTCTTACAGATGCTCCACCCCCTGCCTCCCAAGGGTTTTCCCATATGAGGACATGTTTTACAGCGCGTGCTCGGATCAGTTACTCGATTTTCGCTCTCGATTTCCCCTCTCCCAAGTCCTTTTTCCGTGCCTCCTTCTTCCCGCGCTTTCTTCCCGCTTTCTGATTTCTCGCCACTTATGTCCCAACTCCCACCATACTGTTTGGCGCCATTTTGTGGGGCGTAAGGTGGCGGTCTGTCCCGAATTTCTCCAGGCTCTAAGCTAATTTCCACCCTTTTAATTTCCTCAAATATTTCATCCCCTGTGGTCACTCCCTGCTTTACGGGTGGGCAGTCGTAAGTAGGTTGGGTTGAGCATGGGGATAGCGAGGAATCATCGCGCTTGTGCGAGTCGGTAGACTTGGCAGAAAGGTTTTCTACGGAGGTCTGGGTGGTTCCTCTGATTCCTAATCTAGGGGTAGTACGCAGGCATTCTTGGGCTGCTTTCCAAGTCTCTTGCTCTTCTAGGGTGCGTTGCAGCGCCTGCATGACTCTACCCCAACATTTTAAAGCTTTCCCGCTGCCCGAGGACATAGTGTCCTCTGCTAGGGCTTTGGTACACTTCTCCCACCCCTCTCGGTGGAGTATATCTACAGGTCGGTCTATAACGCCGATCTGTAGGAGCCGAGTGGCGGCTAAACTAAAATCTTTCGATTTGCAATCAATTCCCCATTGCTTATGAATCTCTGATATGACCTTCGCGAGTGTCTCCATTGTCCTCGCTGGTCTGGGAGCATCCTCCCCGCTGAGCTGGTCCTGCCGCTCCGGCTGCTGTTCACCCATCCAGGCGAATCCTGCAACCTGGTCCTACACTCTTCGAGCTCTTGGGGGTTCCCGGGTTTCGGCACCACTTGTTGCCTCATCCGAGGCGCGACGACCTGGTTCGGGAACGGCACGACAGCTACTCCAAGCTGTTCGGGCCAAGCACTCACAGACACCAATGTGGCGGATGGTAGAATGGCGTTTATTAGGGGGTTTCGTGGGATTATATAGCCTAGCTGCCGGTATGTCACTTCTCTTGCTTACATCACGAAATCTTCCGATCGCCTGTCCCTATCTACCACATATGAATAAATCCCAGTTTACAAGTAAGGCCCAGTTTATTTGTAAAGCGCAGTTCTCAGCACCGATGAGTTTGCTACAAGTTACCTGTCCTGAGTGGCGTTTCTTTCGCTCTCAGGCCCCCTGAGGCTCGTTTAAAGGCGTTCCCCGGCCGGAGCTCCTTCCCCTCTGCCGCCCCGGCCTCGACTGAGGTCCGGCCCCGCCCCGCGCCCGCCCC
>VXBA01002850.1:139554-200905 GCA_013399895.1 Serilophus lunatus
GGAGCGGAATTGCGGGCTGTGTCCCGGAGGTGGGGATGGGGCCGGGCTGCGAGGATGTGCCGGGCCGGGCTGCGGGGATGCGCCGGGCCGGGCGTTTCGGAAGCCAGGCTGGGTTTTTGGGCGCTCTGGGATCTCGAGGGGTCCGGGACACCCCGAGCAGGAGGTGCCGCAGCCCCCAGTGCTCCTCTTCCTCCTGCTCGGAGATCGGAGCTTTCCCTGTCCGAGGATCATCCCCATCCCGCCGGGATGTTTCCCTGGATTTGCCCCGGGCACAGTCCCTTCCATCAGCTGCAGGCCGGGGCTCTGCCTGCCCGGCCAGGGGCTGTCCCAGGGGTGGGATCCCATCGCTCGGGGCTGTTTGGGGGTGTGTAACTCGGGGTTTCCAGCACAACTCCAGAGTGTCCCAATGTGTTCAGTTTGTGGAAGATCAGCCAGTGCCCAGCAGTGCAAAGGCTCTTTAACCAAACAGCTGCAATCCTTTGCTTCTTACCTTCATCCAAATCTGTGCCCTGGGATTTTCCTCTGGAGCTGGAGCCACCCGTGTCTGGCAGGATAAAGGTCTTTAGTGCCAGGGAAAGGTGGAGAACAACTGAGAGCAAAGTTCTGCTCCCCTTGGCTCCAACAGGAGCAGGTTCTGGGAGCATTTTCCTGCAGTTGCGCATCTTTAACATCCTGAAATCTGTACAGTGTGACACCTGGCTCTGCAGCTGGGATTCCAACAAACCCTCCTGGCTTCTGCCACAGCCAAACTCCTCACAGGAAGAGGTCAGGGAAAACAGGGAGGCCTCTTGTGAAATAACAACTTTGGTACCAAATTTGAGGGGATATAAAAACGTGGGGAGCCCAGTCAGGGCTTTGGTGTAACCACATCAAGTGTTTTGGAGGGGGCAGAGCACAAACCCTTTGGGAGCTCCCTGGGGGTTGAAGGCCTGTGCTGGGCTGTGGTGTTTTCATGTTTAGTCGTGCTCAGCACTGGGCGCAGGGGGAGTTTGGTCACAGCTGCCCTCAGGATGTGGTGGTTCCAATGCCCAGTGGACTTAGGGATGAACCTGCAGCCTCCAGTCCCAACCCAAGTGCAATCCTAGTGTTTGAGATGCCTCCAGGATCTCTAATTTTCCTGGTCTGAGAGCAGGATACCCCAGTGGAGCAGTGGAATGATGCAATGGCCCTTGTGTTGCAGAGAGCAGCTGGTGGTGGGGCAGGATGTTGGGATTCCCAGTGATGGGAGCCTTTGTCTCCCCAGATCCTGAGGGGAGAACTTGGAGCTGTGTCCACATTTCACTCAGGTGCTCAGTGAAATGTGGCAGGGCAGCACATGGAGCTTGAAAACTGCCTGGATGGATGTGTCTCCTGAGCTAAAAATAAATGGAATGCACTGTTCAGGGCAAAGCAGGGCTGGGGAGAGTGGATCTGCTGAGATTTCTGGAATTGTGGGCTGGGAGGGGATGGGATCCAGTGACTCTGTGGGAAATAAAACCCTTCCTGTGCAGGTTATGTAAACTGGCCTGGTCACCTGAGCAAGGATTTCCTCTGCTGTGCAACTCTTAAGGAAAAGGAGGACAATTTTAGGAAAATTTTTGGTTTATTCAGCCACAAATTGAGACAATCTAGTGTGGTGCTGGCTGTGCATCATCCCTCCGGGTCTATGAGGCAGCTGGGAAGCTCAGAGTCCCTCTGAATTTCAGGGCAGGGGTTGTTTGTCTGGAATCTGAGCCCACCTCTCCCCTGGCTGTGTCCCTTCTGCCATCCCAGTGCCCACAACAAGTCCTTTGCACCTCTGAGAAACACCAACTTCAGCTGTTTGTGGAGCCCTGGGTTTTATTTGCCAGGTGTGAGCTGAGCTGAGTATTGTCTTAAATGGTAGATTCCCAAAATAATCGAGCCAGGGGATGTCACTGGGACAGGGAATTGTGGTTTCTCAGGGAAGGGAAAGTGTTCCCAGGGTGAAGTTGTTCAAACAGGATCCCCTCAGATGGGAAATGTATGTGCTGATATGGGACTAGTTGTCATCTGGGAGTGAAGCAGAATGAAAGTGCAGCTCAGCTCTTTTGAAGGACTATTTTTAGGTTGAGAAATGACTTTCTTTGGGAAGGAGACATTGCTGCCCTGTTCAGTTCTGCTCCCACAGCTGTCAGCTCTGCTTGCCTTCCATCCCTTGCCTTCCCTGTCTGAACTCCCTGGGGAGTTGGCCATCTTCATCCAGTGCTTCCCAGTGCTCTGTACTGGGCCATTTTGGTGGTGGTGGTCATGGAATGGTTTGGGTTGGAGGCACCTTAAATCCCATCCCACCCCTGCCCTGGGCAGGGACATCTCCCCCTGTCCCAGGGGATCCAACCTGGCCTTGGGCACTCCCAGGGATGGGGCAGCCACAGCTTCTCTGGGAATCTGTGCCAGGGCCTGCCCACCCTCCCAGGGAAGGATCCCTTCCCAATATCCCACTATCTATCCCTGCTCTCTGGGAGTTTGAATCCACTCCCCTTGTCCTGTCCCTCCAGGCCCCTGTCAATAATCTCTCTCCCCATCTTTCCTGTGGCTCCTTCAGGTCACAGGGCCACCATCAGGTCACCCCAAAAGCCTTCAAACTCAAATTTAGACCCAGGATAGTTGGTTTTTTTCAGGCAAAATCTCAAAATGATATTGATCTTCTGTCTTCATCAATATTTTTTGTTCAGTCACTTTATATAAAGTGCATTATAAAATTTCCTGCTTTCCCACAAGGAATCCTGAAGGGTTTAAAAAGCCTCCACCAAACCTTTGTATCTCTGCCTAATGCACAAGGTCCAGGGCACTTCAGTTTTTCCCTAATCCTTTGCCACTTCCAGGAATAAGGGTGAAAAAAACCCCACTAAAAAACGAGATTTCAGATTTGAATTTCTTAACAGCACTGAGGCTTCATCCTTGAAGGAACAGTTACTATGTTTGACCAGCATAAGCTTTTCCCAAGGTTCCTGCTCTCTCTGGCTGGGCTTTACCCCCACTTTGGTTTGCTGAATACTTGTATTAATTAGAGCATAAAGATCAAGAACTCAGGCCAGGGCAGTGGAGCTGTGGCCACTTGAAGCTGGAGTATAAACTGATTTTTTTTCTTTTATCTTTTGTATGATACCTTCTTAAATATTTCATAGCCCTCGACTGAGGGATCCATGTGAGAATTAACCAAATTCTGTGGGTGGGGACCTGGCTGAGGGCTGGAACTGGAACTTTTGGAGAGATTGAAGCTGTTTTCACTTTCCTTGAGCTTCAATAATTCAGGATTTCTGTCATCAGTGGCCAAAATTCACTTCAGTCCTGTGTCCTAAAGCAGGATTGGGGCAGATGTGTTGTCTTGGGAAGCTGGAGCTCTTGCCTGTGTGGTAGGGGAGGTGTTTGCTTTTGAAACTTCCATTGTGAGGCACAAAAGTGGGTGGAGTAAGTTTAGAGATGTTTCCCTGTGGGTTGAGCTGAGGGGGTTTGTCATGGGAAGCAAACACAGTGCCCTTGAGGAAGGGGCCCTGCTTGTTCCCAAATTAAAATGTAATTCCCCAGAGCAGGTGCTGCCTGGGCAGGGTCAATGCTGTGGAACCCTGGGGTTTCAGATACAGGGAAGTTTTGAGTGAGGAATCAAACCCTTGTGCCCAAAATACCTTCAGCTGCATGAGGCGACACCTTGTGCTGTGTGTCTGGAGTGGTGGCCTGAGCCTTGGCACCAACCAGGGGATTCATCTCCTTTATTATCTGGTGCTGTGCCCTCCCTCCCTCTTCAGGGGTTTGGAAGGGAATCCTCAGCTCACTTTGGGCTCGTGCTCTTTGTGCTGCACCTGAAGAATTAGGGGCTGGAGTTGCAGGCACTTGACTTCCCTGGCTGCTCTGCTCAGGTATTTATTCCTGCTCTGTGCAGATCAAACCCCACTGGTTTCTGTTTCAGCAGTGTCTGTGTTATTCACAGCCCTGGCTCTGGGTTGAAGGCCCTGGGACAGCACTCCAGGTGTTTGCTGCAGAGCTTTGTCCTCGCCAGGGCCGTGTCCCTGAGGCTGGAGAGAGTGTCCTCCCTGACTTTTGGTGACACAAAGTGGAGCTGAGCTCTCTCCTGGTGCATTGACTTGGAATTTCAATCACGTCCTCCTTGCAAAGTGGGAGGGTTACCAGCCTGGGTGAAAGCAGAACTCAGGAGCTCACAATTTTAGCAGCATCAGCTGAAACAAGAGTGAAGACAGCACTTAAGCACTTGTGTGTGGAAGGAAGAAGGGTTGGGACTGCAGTGAAGGCAGAAGCTTTAGTGGTTGCCTAAAGCCACCATAAATAAAATACTCTTTATTCTCTCAGGGAATTTTGTTTGCATTTCTTCGGGTGACACTTTCTTTTCCATTAACCTGCTGGGTTTGAAAGCCATGTGCCGTTAACCTGCCCTTCCCTGGTCATCTTTTGCTTTGGGAAAGCTGAGGATTTAAAAAGCTTCTGGCAGCCCAGGTGGTGTGGACCTGGCTGTGAGCCTGGGCTGCAACCTGAGCCAGGAACAGGCTCCAGAAACAGGAGATGGGGCTTTTGGAGAGTTAATCCAAAGGAGGAGAAAGCCATGAAATGGAGGCAGGAGGTAAAATATCAGCTGCATTGTGCTGCCCATAGCAGTTCAAGCTGTGTTTGTGCACTGAGTGCTGGCACCCTGCACATTCGGGGGTCGTGGGGCAGAAGTTTGGGGGGGTCAGACCCAGCTTCACCCAGAGCTGAGCCCAGGCAGGGCTGGTCCAGAGCTGGGAAGGGGGAACTGGCCAAGGGGGATCACCCTTGGTGTTGGATGGAGGGAGAAGTCTGAGGTGGGCTGAAGGTGCCTGGGCAAGCCCTGCTCCTGCAGGAACTCCTGGAATTGATGGCAAATTTTGCAGAATGATTGTTGGATCCCAGCTGGGATTGAGGGCAGGTCAGAAGTGGCACGGGAAACACGGGAAGGCTGCAGGCATGGGAAAATCTGGGAATCACAGCAAGGACAGGAATTCTGGGGAGCACATACAGGTGGAGTTGTGTCATTCCTGTGGCCTGTATGTGTGCAAACCCATGAGCTTCCCAGGTTAGAACTGGAATTCCTGGGTCAAAGCTGGAACTTCTCAGGGCAGTCAGCAAAGTCCGTGGTGCGAGACCCAAGTGAGAGGCACATTAACCTACTTTATTGACCTTTGAGGCAACAGGAGATGCTGAGAATCCTCTGTGCCTCCTCCCTGCCTTGCCAGGCATCCCATTACTTGCCAGAGTATGTCATGAATTTACAATCCTGGCTCCCAGCCTCCAGGAGCTGGAAAGTGCTGAGTGGGCACATGGAGCACAGCACCATCCCGAGTTTGGGATGTTGGATGTGTGTGAGTTGTGTTGTCACAACCTTGTGATGTTTGCTGCCACCTTGGCAATGCAGCAGGTGCTTCCTGCTGCTCTAATAATGTGTGTTTTCTCCAGTGTTTTTGGTGTAATTTCTCATAAAATTTAAGTTGGAGTTGACTGGAAGGAGAACCTGGATGTGCCAGGCCAGGACCAACTTGCCAAACTTGGCTGTTTCTACAAAGGAAAAAACTCTCCACGTGTCAACTTCCCAAATTTTTGTGACCAGGGTGATTGGAACATGAACCAAGAGGAAAAGAGCACTTTGAAAAGGTCATTGGGCATTAGCAGGATGAAAAGAAGGCATCACAAGGGACATGTTTGCAGATGGCCAGGGTGGCAAATGGCAGCAGTGAATCTCAAGAGCTGCTGTATTTGTGGTAATTATGGTTTCAATTTAAAAAAAAAATGTAGTAATTGACTGTGTAAAAATGAAGCAGCTCTTCTCCAGGGATAGATTTGGGTGGTTCCTCAGGAATATTTGAATGGAAGGCAGGAGGACAGTGTGAAAACCAGGTCAGCAGACTTGTGAACTAACACAGACCTGCCCTGGCTGATTGCAGAGCCTCAGCTCACCCAGCTGGTTGGTTTACAGGGAAAGACTGAAGTGCTGGAGTGGGAGATGGGGCTGAGAAATCACTGCTCAGTAACTGGGATCCCTGTGTGGGGCTGAGGCTCTGAGCTGGGCAAAGGGGTCCTGCAGGGCTGGGAGCACTGGAGCTTTTCCAGAAGGGCTGGAAGGGTCAGGAAGAGGATCCTGAGAGGATTTCTGGGCATGGGCAGGGATGTGCTGGGGGTCAGAGTGAGCAGCTGGAGGGGGAAGGAGGTGGGGGCACAGGTCTTAGAAAGACAGACTTGAATGGACAATCCCTTTGGGATGTGCCAGAGGGTTTGGGAAGCCACAGAAAATTACTGGAGTCAAGTGTTAAACCCAGTCACAAGGAGACACTGAGAGGCACCTGGAGTTTTTTGAGTGGTTTCATAGCTCCTGGAGGTGTCTGTGTGTCTTTTGGATACCTCCACACTCAGCATCTCTCCTGATAGGGAAGCCCTTGGCAGATGTTGCAGCTCCCTCATGGAGTGTTTGCAAAACCAGGACGGGTTCTGGTCTCAGTGCTGTGCTGTAACACATTTTGTTAGCAAAGATTTCCTTTGTCTCTAGTTAGATCTAACAAGAAAAAAAGTTACTTTGTGTTAAACCCAGACTTAAATGGGGAGGAAAGTCCTGTTGTGCAGTAACGTCGGTAATTAAATATTAATTGTCAAAGTTGGTCAGTTCTACAGCAGAATTCAGTGGGTTTAGTCCAGTTTATTAAAAGCTGAGATGGTTTTTTTCTGCAATCTGTGCAGCTTTTCTCTGCACCCCCCACTTTCCCCTTTCATGTGGGGCTAACATTGCACAGTCACTCCCCACCACGATTTATGGGGAAGAGACTTTTTGCAAACTTTCTGCTTCACAGGAATTCTTGGCATCAGATAAAAGCCCCTAAATTGCATTGTCATGTTCAATGACAAGTTTAATAAATAAAACATCGTTTCTGTTACCCAGAAGACAAATGCTGGTGCAGAAATCATTAGTGATCCTGGCAAAAGGTCGGGATGAAAAGCTGTTCCCAGAAAGCCTTGGTGCTGCTCCATCCCTCCCTCCTCTTTTTCCTTGCACACGTGACAGGGACTTGCTTTGGATTTATATAAATTCAGGGCATAAATGGGAAATTTAGTTTTGAAAGTATCAAACAGGTGCCAGCTGGAAAGTGCACCCTTGCTGGGAAGGAGGTGGCAGGGAAATAAATGTGACTCTTTTCCCTGTGTGCTGCACATCTTTGTGGATGTGCTAACAGGAACTACATGAGAAAAAAACCCAGCTGCCTGGAGTGTGAAGCACCTGGAGAACATACTGCTGGATTCTGATTTCTGAAGCAATTAGGGAATGCAGACAAGTGTCCTGCTCCAGACTGTGAGGGGTTGTAGTTTCTCCTCCATGGATGTGAAGTGCTTTGACAAGCTGTTCCATGAGACTGAGCTGCAGGCAGCTCTGCGCTGTTACCAAACACCTTCAGCTTGTTACAACTCACCTGATCACTGTTTTAGAGCTGAGCTGGGCTGTTGGATGATGTCCTGGGGACAGAGAGCAGTGCTGGAGGTGGGGATGAGGAGGGGAAGTCAGATCCAGCATCTGATTGAAATGTAAAGCACCAACCTAAGCTTTGGCCAAGCCCTGATTGCTGAGCTCATCTGGAGCAGATCATCCCTTTGGGAGCTGCTCCTAGAAGGCCATTGCTGCTCCTTTAGTCTGCCCAGGAGTTGGCACAGTTGAGCTGTGAGCCCAAAATGGTGACGAGTGTCCCATGTCAGCAGCAGGTGCCAGGGAAGGCTCAGCTGCCTCACTTGCTCTCCTTCCCTTGGACTATTTTAGTTCCCCCACGTGAGGTGTCAGAGCAGATGGAGGAATGTTCCTGGAGAACCTCTTCACAGAAGAGATCCCTCCTGAGCTCTTGTCTCTCTGCAGACACTGTGTGTTACTCTCTGGAGCAGTGGGGAACAGAAGCTGGGCACTGACTGAGGGCTGCAGTAAACCCCCCCCATTTTTTGGCCAGTTTAGGTGCCTTTGTCAATGTGCACACACAACACTGACCAGAACTTGGAAAACAGGCTGTGAAAGTGTTTCCAGCCATTAACTGGTGTAGTGCTGCAATGTGCTCAATTACATTTAAAAGCTGGAGCAGGGCAGAATAAACCCAAGTCCTGTTGTGCTGCAGGAGGGCTGCGAGGGGGATTCGCTGACTCAAAGCTGTGACGTGACTTGTGCAACTGCTCTGTAAATAAATACAGATTACACAGGAGCTGGGGGAGACACAGCAGAGCAGCTTCTGCTAAAGCCTTCTGATCCATCACTTCTTGCTTTTATTTTAATCTCTAATCCTTCTCACTTGGTATTCGTGGAAGGAGCAGTGTCACCGCTTGGTTTGGGCTGGACCCGTTCCTGAGCACACACCGTGTCTGAGGCAATAAAAACCACTGGGTCCCATCCCAACCCAACCAGACAGAGGTGAAAGGAGCTCAGGGGAAGGAGAGTGAAGTCTGCATCAGTGTCTTGTTCTTTTAATAATCTTTGACCTTTTATGACTGTGCACAGCATAGTTCTATCTTCAGGTTTTATTGCCTTTGGTTGTTTCTTAACTGTGCTGTTGGTTTCTCTCCCCCCAGCACACCTCTGGTGTCAGGGAGCCTTGATTTATGAGCCCAGTACAAATGGGTTTTGATAGGATCTGCCAGAGGAGGGTTAATAGTCAGGGGAAAAAACATGTAGAAAACCAGATTGTGAGGAAAACATGCAGCTGATGGAAATGTCAGGAGTGCACAACTTCCCTGGGCTGTCCTGGGTCAGACAGTTACTCCCCTTCCCATCCAACATCCTGAACCCTCCAGCTTAACACACCACTGTACTTTTTATTACCCAAGGGTTCCAATAATTCAACCCTTTGCTGCAGTCCTGTTATGCCATTGTGTAATTGGAAAAGGGAGTCTTCTGCCTTTGGAGCTCTGGAAGTTGGCAGGGATTAAAATGACAAGCAGAAGGGGAAGCTGGCTATGTATTTCAATTAAAAAAGCTTAGTGTTGTAGTACCACAAAGCTGAAACATTAGTCAGACATTCCTGTTGGGAGAACTGACAGGAAATAATATGATTTACAACCCAGGGTGTGGAAGGAAAGGAAAAGGAGTCACTTGCTGGTTGTGTACTCCTGGCCCTGGGTTAGTTTACAAAGAGATTCTGCCTGTAAACTAACCAGGGACCAAAGGGATCTGATGTGTGATTGCTCCAAATTGCATCAGGTTCAGCAGATACTCTTAATTTATTTCTGTTCTCAGCATTGAGATCCCACCTTGAAACTTGGATAAGCTTTTGGAAGCCACTCTTGGGCAAAACTTGTGTGTGAAGGGCCTCCAAACCCTTTGTTTCATCTGTTGTGTGGCTTTTTCACCTTAGTCTTAATTACTGAAGCCATTTTTAGGTCAGGCAGTTGTTGTCAGCTCTCCCAGGTGGGAGAGGGGGTGGGTCACAGAGTCCTGCCTGCAGGAGAAATGTTTTACTGGGTTTGCTGGTGGAGAAGGTCTGGTGGCCCCAAGTGATTTATTCCCCAGCCAGGGCTAAACTGGGAGAAGCTGCCCCAGCTGAGTCAGGAGTTCTGCAGAAACACAGCACGGAAGTGAAACCAGCACTGCCCAACTGTTTGTGCTCAGCAAGAACACAGGCTCCATCCCAGCAGGGGTGGGAAGGAATCCACAGGGCTCTGGGATAAGTGGGAGCAAATTCCTGCAGGGTGGGAGCTTTGAGTGAAATCTTTAACCTGCTTTGAAATGGGGGGAGCTGCAGGTTGGTGTAAAATATGGAATACCAGCTAAGTCAGGTAACTGGGGGAGCTGTCAGAACTTGGGGACAGAGCCTGTGGGTTTCTCTGGGACCAGTAAAATGCCTCTCTAGAGATATAATTTAAAAGTGAAAAACATTTGTAGCAACCCCCAGGACTGGTGGTGTTGAAAAGAGCAGACCAGTGTCATTTCTGGGAGGTGTCCTGGCTCTGCCAGGGAGGGTGGGGCTGGGAGCCTCCACATGAGTGTCTTGGGCTGGGACAACTCATTTGTCCCGTGACAATTCAGTGATTTGGGGCCCTGGGCTGTGACAGCTGCTGGAGAAGCTGCTGGGCTTGTGCAAGGTTGGGGCAGCTCCTGTTTCCTGGGGTCAGCACACTTTATTTCAGCCAGGGATATTCCTGTCCCCCTCACCCCAAGGAGCTCTGAGCTTTAGGGCACTTGATGAGTGCAGGAGTCAAAAGGAAGTGCAGCTTTTTTTTGCCTATTTCAATTTTTAAAAGCAAGTTCAGCTTTTTTCCTGTTTCAGTTTCTGTGATTTCTGTATCTACAGTGACTTCCTGGGGTTTTTTTTATTTGTATTTCCTGCATTGAATGACATCTGCCCATACTCAGCCTTTAAATTAAAGTCTGTACAACTGTGCCCCTGTGCAACTTCACCTTTACAAAGTTACATTTTTTTTATTTTTAAACACTATTTTGTTTTTAATTTGAGCTTTAGCAAACAGTGCCTGAGTGACCTGTGGTTGTTGGGAGAGGTTTCTTTTTTGGAAATAAGCAAAGAGAAGAGGAAATACAGGCAAAGGAAGCTGAAACATGAGGATGTCTAGAATAATTATAACCTTTTTCCCTGTGGTAGTGCCCTGGGAATGCCATAGCAGGTGCTTAAGTGGAGATTCTAGATAGTCAAACATCTTTAGAGGAAACTTATTAAAGAGCTTTCATCTGAGCTAATATTTTCAGTCTTTGAGATTCCTGTGATCTCTAAATCCTTCAGTGACTTCAGCTGTAATGAAACTTCATTTAGACTTTCTGTCTGAACTCCCTGCTCCTCCACAGGAGTTCTGGGCTGGATGAAACAGGAATGGAGGAAAACGACCTGGTATCAAGTAAACACTGAGCTCATTAAGTCCAGTAACCTCAAAGAGCTTGGCCCAGCCTGGAGACAGCCTGTCTGATCACCTGCTCAGGGAGCAGGGCTTCCTCAGCCAGAAACTCCCTGCTAATGTTTTGGCTGGAGCTCTGTTAAGGAACCTGGTAGTCAGATTTTACAAGAGAATGAAGGGGATGGGGGATCCAGAGCAGGGGGTCAGCTCTGTCTCGTGTCCCCAAAGAACACCTTCCTCTCCCATGGGTTGTGTGAGGGCTTTGGGGGGGTTTCAGTGCCACTGATAAAGTGCTGCTCTCAAAGCTGCTCTGACATGAGAGCACTGTGTGCTGCTGGCTCCTGTCCTCTCTCTGGAACTAAAGGGTGTGTTTGACCACACACCTGGTGTGGTAAAGACCCAGAAGCAAAAGGTCCTGGTGGAATGGTCTATTCAGGATGTACCAGCTGTATCTAGTACCCCAAGGTACCACTTTGCTCTGTAACCTGGTTTTGTGTTGCCTTTTTGACATCCCAGTGACTGTAGAACCATGGATTTAGGGGCAGAACTACAGCAGAACCTGCCTTTATTTCGGTGCCTTAGGAGATCTGCTGGCAAGCTGTTTAATTACCTGAGTGCTCTGCAGGATGCTGAAGTCCTGCTGCTCAGCCTTGCTTTTACCTGCTTGATACCTGGAAAATACACTGGCAGTATTTGCTTGGATATTTTTGGTTTTCCATTGCCAGCTGTGTCTGAAGCCTTTTAAGAATCTCTACCTCAACAGTCTTTCTCATGTCATTTTACTGCAGTTATTGAATATATTGGTAAAAATGGCCAGGCCAAGTTCCTCCTGATTATTCCATAATCATGGCAAATACAGGTTCTCTTTCATCCAGTGTATTAATCTCAAAATTGCCTCACTGTAAAACATTTCTTTCAGGGTTGCAGCTTTGGTGGTGGTTTTTAACACCCTTCCCTAGGTTTTTTTTTTTCTATTAAACAATTCCAGCTGGCAGAGGAGGAAGGAGCACTTCCATAAGTGTTCCCCTGATCCACAGGTGAGGAGCACAACCTTGTGACCATGTGCCAGCTTTCCTTCCTGAGCAAAAGAGACAGTGGGAGGTCAAGATAATCCTTGGGAGGAAGATCCCATGGCTTGGCTGCTGGAGCTGGGCAGGCACAGGCCATCTGGAAAGTGTCTTTTCCAGGGAACTGGGAGTTTGGTGGCAAAGAGGGAGGAGTTTCCCTTCCCCTGGATGTCTAATGAAGATGAATACAAGGTTTTAAAGTCTTGACTTTGGTGCAGGAATATGGTGATAGTTCAGTCATTGCTTGAGGTCACTTTGCAGAATAAATTGCTTCCCTCCAGACTCATTTCAGCCAAGAATTTGCTTGTCCCATTATCCAAGTATTTGAGAGTTTGGGTGGGTTTATGTCTCTTGGCTGGGTCCTCCTTCAGTGTGTGCAGGTGCTCAGATCTTCAGGAGATACTGCAGATAAATGGGAGCTGGTGCCTGACTGGAGAGCTGGAATATTTCCCAAAGCTGATGTCCTACAGCCTAAACTGGATGAGAAATCAATATATGATCTGCCCAGACCAGGCTGTGAGTGTTTCTCTTTACTGGTGACCAGGCAGTACCTTTAAGAGCAGCTCCACAATGGATGCCCAGCACTCCCTCCTTTCCTCATTCCTAAGGTACAGCTTAATTGCAGGAAGCTTTGCTTCCTGTTTCTGCCTGTCCTGGGGGCTGCTACTTTGAATAATGGGATAATGGGACAGCTTTAGTACAGAACTTGTTCTTAAATAAAACTTTTGGGGCTTGGCAGGGCACAAGGAGGGTGAAATGAAAGGTAAACTTGTTGTGTACGAGTGGGTGGGAAGGGGAAAGAGAAAAGGGAGGAACAGTGGACACAGACTGGCTGTGCTTCACCTGACCTGTGGTCAGAGGAACTGGTGCAGGGTTTGTGTGTCTGTTTGTGTGTGTTGATGAAACCTCAGGGTTGTGCCAGGACCATGGTTCAACTCATCAGGTGCCTGTGGTACCGTGTGGGGCATGTTTTCTGACTCTGAGGTGAAGCTTAGTGGTGGATTTTGGGAGTCAGAATTGGGGTGAGACCACCTGCAATGAGCCCTTTGGAGGAGGTTGCTGTGACTTCTCTAAATAACTGAAGTCTCTGATCTGTCAGATACAGGCAGGTTTGGGGGTGTGTTTTGCAGGAAGAAGGAACTACTGGGTCATGCTTTGAGTCCTTGTTTCATTCTGGTCTCCTGGTAAAGCTGGAAGAGGGGGAGAGCTCTGTATTGGACAGCTGGTGATCTCAAGCTGATCAGTGCAAACGAGGAAGTGTTAAACCTGCTTTGGGAGAAGGGACTTTCAGTTCCCTAACCCAGGTTATTCTTGTGATAACATGGAAAAACAACACATTAAACACTTACACAAGCATGGGAAGCAGGTTTTTTTTTTCCTTCCCACCAACAGCAAAATGTTAAGTTTCCAAGTCAATAATCCACAAACGCGCAGAATTTTGTTGGTATTAACACAAAACCTGCTGCTGCTTAGAAATGGGAGCTGTGTCTTGTATCAGAGGAGGCAGCAGTCAGTGTGGGGGGGGTTTGATGTGCTCTCTGTACCTGTGCTGACAGAGGGATGTTCTTATTCCTGCAGAGTGACCAGCAGCTGGATTGTGCCTTGGATTTGATGAGGCGTCTGCCTCCCCAGCAGATAGAGAAGAATCTCAGTGACCTCATTGACTTGGTGAGTACTGGGACAAAGGCCTGGTGGGTGAGAACACTTCCTGAAGCACCTTGAAGGTGTGGTGGTGGTTTGTTTGTGTGTTGTGCCAGGGACACTTTGGGATGAAGGGCCATGAGGCAGCTCCTGAAGAACCCCCCGGGGCAGAGGCTGCTGTTTGAATTTGGAGCAGGGTTGGTGCAGCCCTGGCACCTCCTGGGTGTTATCTCCTGATAAACCACTTGTGTGGAGCCCTGGCTGGGAGGTGACACTGCTGGGAATGTCAGAACACTGGGGATCTGGAGGACACCCAAATCTAGCCATAATTTGTGCTTTAAAAGATATTCTTCAGTCCTGTGTCAAAAAAACCTAACCATCTCATGGCCAATGCCTGTTTTCCTGCTTGTCCCTGGAATTTTTGTTCTATAAACTGCTAGTAAAGGAAACTAACTTAAGAAGGGTGTGTATTCTCATTACTAGTTGCACACCCTGTGATGCACATTTGGGCTGTAATAGCCTTGTTAATGCCAACTGTCCCTTCCAACTGTGTGTGGCACAGTTGCCTCTGGAATAACTGAAGGCATTACTGAAATATGGATTAAATCTATACAGGACCTACTATTAAGAAGAGTTGTTTCTATTGTCCAGTCTAAATATGTGGCTTATTTCTGATCTAAGCTTCTAAATTTGTGCAGACAGGACATTGGAGCTGGAACAGAGCTGATAGAACTTTGAACTAAGCTTTTTGTCTTCTCTGTAGTGGGAACTACATCCCTTTTCTGTGGCAGGGCTGAATTCTGTGTGTGATGCTGACAAACCTTGTCCAAAAGACCCTGAAAATCTGATGATGCTGCACATGGAACTAGTGCCTCTTAATTAAGTAGTTTAAATAGTGCCTGAGCTGTTTGTGATCTCTGTGTGCAGAGGAGCAGCTGCTCACAAGGCACAGGTTTGGTTGGGGAGGGCTGTTCCCAAGTACTTCTGAAGCTGCTGGTGGAGAACTGTGGTCAAAAAGTTGTGGCTGACTTAAATTTATCAAACTCTAAGTACTTCTTTTACTTACATAAGCCAAGGTAAAGGTACGAAAGCTCTGGAGGTCAGGAAAGAAATTCATTCCCTGCAGGAAGGGATTATTTCTCTTTCTTGAAACCATTTAGTAATTGGCTACATCTGTGCCACAAAAACTCTTGGCAACCTAAAGCATCATTTTTGTGGCTGTTGCTGGAGGTAGGACAGGAGGAACTGAATCCCTGATGTGATCTGGGGTGACATGGTTGGTTTTTCTGATGGCACTGGGAGGGCTGAAGGATATCAGGGTTTGAGCAGCTCCCAGGACCATTCCAAACAAGGAGTTGTTTGGGGAGCCATGGGAAGCTGGACTGTGTAATTGGTATGAGGCTTTTTTAATGACTCAGAAAATTGCTGGGTACCTCTAAATGTTGGAATTACTTTTGGATGGTGCTCATTAGTGCTCTACATGCTTTCCATCAGCAGCACGCTCGCTGGGCTTCTTTTCATATTGCAAGTGTAACATGAACCAGACCAGTTGGATGCTTGTTAGAAGGTCTGTGTGATTCCCACACAGGCCATTACAGTCTCTCCTCTGGGGTAGAGATGAAATAATTTGTTAAATCCAGCCTGATTTCTTTAGTTTTGAGGCATCTGTAGGCCTGTTCTGCAGCCACTCTCAGCCTGAAGTCTACACTGCTTAGGTAAGAGCAGTGTGTGCTCTGCCACCTGTAATAGTTCCAAAAACATCACAAACCAGACTGAAGCAAATAGTTTTTTGGCAAATTTCACCCAAACCTTTACAGCTGATGTTTTGATTCTGCTTCCTGTGCCATTACCAGACAAGAACCTCCTTGAAGTGAAAGGTCACACTGCAAATGCAGGATGAGCACGAGCAGGTTCATGAAACTTGGGATGGAATTATGAAAGAAGGTGCCCTGACTGCTGGGTTTCCTTGTGCTGGGTTTTCTTGCTTCATTATCCTGCCCTGCTGGAGGAGAGGTGTAGCACAAGCTTGTGTCAGTTTTGTGGTATGAAGTTTAGGGTTGTCACTTGAAGATTCCTTGCAGCTCAGTTTGGCAGAGTCTTTTTACAGGACTCGATCTCCAGAGTGATGGTTTGCTGCTTAAGAGCCACTGAAAGGAGAGAAGGTGACTTAGAAATGGCTTTGTAGGGAGTTTTCCAGAACTAACACAGTAACTGGCATTTCCTTCCTAGGATCAGGATGCCAGGATGGCTTTGGTTGGGAGGGACCTTGAAGTTCATCTCATCCCACCCCCTGCCATGGGCAGGGACACCTCCCACTGTCCCAGGTGGCTCCAACCTGGCCTTGGACACTTCCAGGGATGGGGCAGCCACAGCTTCTCTGGGCACCCTGTGCCAGGGCCTGCCCACCCTCCCAGCCTGGAATTCCTTCCCAATATCCCGTCTCTCCTGCCCTCTGGCAGTTTAAAACCACTCCTAGGCTGATATTCCTGCTGGGAGGGATAACTACACTGAGCTCCCTCCCTGAGGTCCCTCTTACTCCATCAAAGCCATAATCTGCTGCTGTTTGCTCATAAAAGAGCATCTTTGTGCCCATCTGAATACCTGGAGTGTGTGCAGGACTGCCCAGGACTGCCCCCAAGTGTTGTTGCTGATGAGGGAAACGACCCAAACTTGAACATGAAGTAAAAGGGTGGGTGGAAGAAGAGAATTTTGGGGTCACTGGCCCCTCACCAGCCCAGACACTTTCCATTCATTAGCAGAGCAGTTTGTGGTTTGCTCTTTCCCCACAGCTGTTGTTGGGTTTTTCAGGCTGCTGGGTCTTCAATTAGAGTTCATTAGAGACCTTGTCAATCACTGCCCTCCCCAAGTCCTGCCTGAAAGAAGCTGTGCTGGGAATGGGCCTTGGCATGGAATGCTCTGCTTGGGATTCAATGAGTCCCTATTTGTAAATACACTGCTCAGAGGCTGCAAAAATGCACAACTTTGGAGGGAGTTTGAAATCTCCACAGAATGGGTTCAGTGTAAACTTTTACCTTTTTAAGGACAACTGATTTAGGTTAATTTTCCATGGGGCTCCTCTGGAAACTGGGGTCCTTGGAGCATCTTCTGTGGGCCAAGTCTGAGCTCTAAGGCAGTTCCTGGGATAATCCAAGGGACAATCCAGGGAAAGTGTCCTCCTGCTTCCCTTCTCTTAGGATCAGTTGTACAGTGAGGGTGTCCCCCTGTGCTTTTAGCTGTGTTCTCTCCAAGAGAAACCCCAAAGAAAGGATCAGCTTTTGGGCAGTGCTGCTGTGAAAAATCCCTTCCTGGGACCCCTTGGCAGCACTGGTGGGTGAGGGACAGGTGAGGTCACAGCTTCCAGAACCCTTTTGGGGTATTTTCTGCAAGACACCTTCGCTGCAATGTCATAGAGGGCTGCATCTTGGAAAAGGTGGAAGGTGGAAGCTGGATTTATTGCTCTTGTGGGCCATGTGCAACAAATAATGGGTGTGTGACAGGGTTGTCTTGGTGGCTTTGACTGGAGTGTCCTCAGTCATGGTAGAAGTGAAGCAGGTTCCTTTTGCAAGCACAAATTTCCTGCTGAGTGTTTCATTTGGATGTTTGCCTGGGTGTGTATAATACAAATTAGATGGAAAATGGAGCTGACTTGGGAAGATCAGGTGGCTGGGGTGGGGTGGGCATGGGGACTCACCCTCACAAAGAAGGACAGGCAGAGTCACCAGGAGAGGGGGGTTTGCTCACAGCCCCCACTTTGTTCCTCTCTTTTCCCAGTAGGACTGGTGTGGAAATAGCTTTCACTTCAGGGAATGAGTGTTTCCTAAAAGAGCAGAACTAAGTCATGCTGCCATGGAAGGATTAAAGCAAGAGTCCATTATAGGCAAAGCAGCCAGTAACTTTGCTGGTTATTTTTCAAAGCTCTGTTTGCAATTAAAAGATCTGGGAGGTGATCAGCTCTGCTTTCTCATCACAGGAGAATGCTGAAGTATTTTTAGTAGAATGTGTTACTTTTTAGAAAATCCCAGAGTGATGAATCTTAAAATGTATAAACTTATGATTTGAAA
Organism: Serilophus lunatus; assembly: GCA_013399895.1. NCBI lineage: Eukaryota > Metazoa > Chordata > Aves > Passeriformes > Eurylaimidae > Serilophus > Serilophus lunatus. The sequence goes on from VXBA01002850.1 coordinate 157,145, forward strand.
TATTTGAACACAAATCAGGACCTTGCTTCATATGAGCCCCCAGGCAACTCCCAAATCAAGTGAGTGAAGATATATGAAGTTAGAGAATTTATCCCCAGGCAAATGCGTTGCTTGGGCTGCATAGACCATAAAGAACATGAGAATGTGAGTGGAGCTTTTTGTGTTTGGAGTCCAAGAGCCTGAGCAGTGTGAGGCATTGAGGAGAGAGATAAAATAATTGGATGCAGATGCCCAGCTCGACGTCTAGAGAGGGTGGGAGATGTTCAAAACAAAAAAATCAGACCCAGGGAAAGCTGACAAAGGTGGTGGTGGAAGCAGAAGTGCCTTGACAGCCCCGTGGGCTCAAAGCTGAGGGTTTGACCTGCTGTTTTCCCTGGACTTGCTGACCTGTGGGATGGGCTCCCAGCCACCAGCAGTCAGGTTTCTAACACAAGGATTGTTGGCTACAGAAAGGGGCTCTGGCTCCCTGAATAAATTTATGGTGGTTGAGAGCCAGTTTTTCCATTTGGTGAGTGGCTTTTCCAGCTAGCAAAGATTACCTCTGGATATCTTGATGGTAATTGGAGATAGGAATTAATATATGTAAATTCTTAATGTGGTGCTTGGCTTAGAGCTCCCAACCTCACTCACTGGCATGAGACTGGAAAAGGGAGTTTCAATTCTGGCTTCATAGCACTGACTCTTTGTATTTTTAAGCCTTTTTGTCCTCCAGGCTCCTGCCACTGCAGTGCTGGTGTTAAGAGACCCTTAAAATGTATATTCAACTCTCTTTTGAAGGGAGTGTGTGTGAGGATCACTCAGTGAGCTTGGACCCAGTTAGGAACCTCTGCCAAGGATGGGGAGGGGGTGGAAACTGCTGGAAAGAGTCTGCCCTGCATATCCAGCAACAGTTAAAGGGTATCTCCAACACCAGCTGGACTCTGGACTCAAGCAGCCAGGACTTGCCAAGATATTGATAGGCTGTGATGGCTCCTGGGACTGGGCCCTGGTAATGAGATCCAGGAGCCTTCACCTGCAGGTCACCACTCACAGACCAGGGCAGCTGGCTGGGCCTGCCAGATGGCAGCCTTTTGTTTCTCTGAGTGGAGCAAAAGCCCTGTTTTATCCAGCAAATCACAGGGAAAAAAAAAGCCAAGGATCCTGTTTTATTAACAGTTGTCACCTTTTGAAGCTTAGTTCCTCCAGCTGAATTAAAGCATTCTGTAATTCATGTACCACCTCTGCTGTGACATTGCTAACTTGACAAACCTGGATCTTCAACCTTGCTAACCTTTGTCTTTTTTCCAGAAAAGCTGATTTGGGTTTAATTTTAGTTTTCCTAATTCTTACAGTGCTGGAATTCAACGTGAATCCAGGAATAAAAGCTGAGCTGCTTCCAGTCTCCGTTACAGCTGGTCTGGAACACAAAAGTCCATTTAAGTGTCATTTAATAAACAAAGCCTGATGATTGCATGGCCTTTGGACTTGTGGTGGATCAAATTAAGGTTTAGCAATGTGTGGATTTGTGGGAGTGACTTCATGAGTGGTTTTAGGCCCAGGCTTCCTTCTTGAGTTTCCACAACATCCGTTAGGCCCGGCAGGAACAGGAAATTCTGAGGCTGTGGAATGACTCAGAAAAGTTATATTTTATGAGATGCTGGCTCAGGAATCCGAGCTGAAGGTGGGTTGTGTGCCAGAAGAGCACCAGGGCTCTTCCATGGGCCCTTCCTGGTGTTGGAGCAGTTTTCCCCAAGCAATGGGAGTGAGCAGTGGTTCTGTCCTTTAATGTTGGAAGCTCACATGCAGTTAAAATATTGTCTTTCCTGTTGGGATGTGGCTTTTAATTAAAAACTGCTCTCGTGACATTTCGTGTTCAAACACCTGCATGTTGCAGATTCAGAACAGAGATGGATCTGAGCAACTTCTGGGCTAATCCTTTGAAGTTAGTTTTGGTTTCCCAGAATCATGGAATGGTTTGGGTTGGAGAGACCTTAAATCCCATCCCATCCCACCCCCTGCCCTGGGCAGGGACACCTCCCACTATCCCAGGTTGCTCCAACCTGGCCTTGGACACTCCCAGGGATGGAGCAGCCACAGCTGCTCTGGGAAATCTGTGCCAGGGCCTGCCCACCTTCACAGGGAGGAATTTCTTCCTAAATTCCAATCTAAACCTCCTGTCTTTCTGTTTGAAACCATCCCTCCTTGTTCTTTCTGGTTCTTTAGAAAAAAAAGGCTTACCCTTTAGTTTTGCTGCATTTGGTGTGGTTTTCCAGTGTGTGAGGTTCCTGTGGGGGTCAGTACACACTGACCTCTGAATAAACACAGAAAATGGCTATTTCCAAGGATTATTGCACTGCCAGTGGGGCTGTTTCAGTGATAGACATGATTAATTTTCAGTCACTGCTGTAGAAGAAAGCAACAACCTGAGTGTCCTCAAACTGAGTGGCTACCAAGCCCAATTTGATGCAATTCAGCAAAGCAACTTGGGAGGAGTGTGTGTAAGACATGAAGAGCTGAAGTGTTGTTCCTCTCTCCCCTGTAGGTTTTTTTAGATGCTTTTTTAATCATACCTTAAAGAATAATGCAGAAGCAATTGTTTAGTTGCTAATAAGTTCTTTTAATCACAAGGAGAGTTGAGAAGGGGTGGTTGAGTTCAGCTGCTCCAAAAAGTGTAGGGTTTCCACTTTGGCACAAGTGATTATTTGTCTTGATAGCAAAGCAGTTGATTTAATTAAAACACTGTCCACATACCTGGGCAGCTGTGCTGGAGACTAATGTTTCCCAGGACAAGAGAATCCTTGTCCAACACACTGCACTCACTTCTCAGTCAGGTTTTCTTTCCTCTGTGCTGCACATCCATTGTGTGTCTCCCTGGAAAAAAAATATCCCCCAAACACAAGTGTCCTGTTGCTTCTGAATGATGCTGCTGTTCCTTCCAGGCTGGACCCCCAGAGATCTTTCTTTTTTGGTTTTTTTTTCTAATTTGAGGGTGGTCTGGCTTCAGAACTACCCAGACAACCAGCAGAAGAGATGGTGGAGAGCTGATTTGGGGAAACACGGGTGCTCTGGGGCCCTGAGGGCCAAATTACATTAATGTCATCTTTAACTAAAGATACAAGGTGCAGATTGTATTGTGCATTTGACCTTCCACTGCTCAGAGTGGGAAAAACTTGTGTCAAAACAAAGCTGGGAGCCCAGTGTTGGCTTATAAAACAACCCTCATCCCTCCAGTGTTTGCATCACAGTGACATTTATTTATAGTGTGGTGATGAATTGGACAAAATTACTGCTTTGGCATTTCAGTTTGGCCTGAGGAGTGGGTTAATTCTTGTGTTGCTAAATTTGAGGCAAAATTCCCTGTTGGATACAAGTACTCAGGCACTTAAGAGCATTTTGGCTCCTCAGTTAACACAGAGCAAGCTTAATAAGAGCAGTTAATGCCAATCCACTGTTTCAAGCTGAGGCTCAGTTGCCTTCTAACCAGAGTTGTCTTTTCTGGGATCAGGAGATAAACTGAATTCTGCAAGAGCCTCAGTGTGCACTACATTGAAATGCTTGAAGAAGATTCAGTGCTTGACATGGAGGAGAATCCAAAGGACCTGAAAGCAGGAGGAATCAGCCTCCTGAACGTGGAGCTGAAGTGTTTAAAGCTGCAAATTACCTTGTTCAGATCACTGCCTTGCCTTGCAAGCAGTTTCCTTGAGTGGAAGAGGAAGACCAGGGTGCATAAATCTTGTGGATTTGTTCTTAGGAAGTACAGCAGCTGTTGAAAGTTGATGTAATAAATGATACAAAAATTATATTCTTGGGGGTAATGGTGCCACACTTTGATGCTTTTCCAGTAATTAGAATTACATGAGTAGTTCCATCAGCTGGAATATCTCTGTGCTTTTTATAAATACTGCTGAAATTGTCTAAGATTTCCAAAGATGAGTGGGTTTTACTCTGAAAGAAGGAGAATGGAAGGGAATAAATTGCCTGGAGTCCTGTGAAGTGTCTGTACCAGGGAAACTGTGGATATGGAGCCTGTTGTGACAATGGGGGGTTTTAATACAGTGCAGTATTATATTCTAGTAAGTGTTTGATATAATGCACTCACTGTTAGAGCTGTAAGAATAACCACAGCCCTTAGAAATTGGGAAAGTGACCCTGCTCATGGATATTTTTTGCCAAGTCATCCAGAGGTAAGTTTAGAGTGGAAATTCAGTAGGTTGCACCTTGAAAACAATGTGTTGAGTTCCTTGCAGTCCAGGTGGGATTGTGCTCTCCTGCTGAGCCCTGTGGAAACTCCACACTGGGCACCTGCTGTTCCTAAAAGAAAGTTAAATCTGAAAGTTACTTGTGTGGGGTTTTTGTAAGGGTTGTAAATTCAGGTGTTTGGGATTTTTTGCAGGGGAATCAAGTCTGCCTCCAGTTTGGGGTTTCTTGTGAAAATGCCTTGTGTGTACGTTTGGGGCTGAGGAATTGCACAAGTCCTCCCCAGCTCCCTCACACATGGGGCTGTTCCCAAGGAACTGGAATGGGAACAGAGCCTGGGGAAAACACCTCCATTCTGTTTTCATTGCTGTTACTCCCCCCAAACCCGGGTCAGAGTGAGGAGGCTGCTCTGCGTGCTGGGGGGCAGCCTGGCTGAGGAGCAGCCCCGAGGGAGGGATGCATCCTGCTGCTCCCCCTTGGAACAAGCTGGAGAGCAGCTCTCAGGTGCTTTGGGGCTGTTGTGTTGCACCTGAAATGGGAGCAGTCAGCTCCAGTTGCTGAGGGCCTGGAGGGTGAGCCCCAAGTTAATGGCTAATGGGGAAGAGAAGGAGGGGACAAAGTGGATCCAGATGGGCCCGTGGACACAGATACATCATCTGGATCAGCTCCAGGGGGATGGGGGTTGTCTGTGTGCAGGGAACAGAAAGATTGCCCTAAAAGCTGCTGCTTGCTGTCCACTTGTATTTACTGAGTGGATGTGTGGTGGGTTTGGGGCTGCTGCAGCCAGGTCTGCAGGTACCAAAGGATGAACTCAGGGACAGCACTGAGCTTTATCTCAGTCCAGGACTGCCCTGCTCAGTCTGGGCTCTCCAGTTCTCACTCATTACCATGTTACAGTGTAGAGAGCAAAGGGAAAACACTCAAACAAATATTCCAGCTTTGTCGGTCAGTGATTTTACCAACCACGTCTTGGTTTGCCTCTTGTTTTTGTGTGTTTGTGGGGTGATGATGTGGGTTAGATTTTTGTATCCCTTCGTTGCCATCTTGGAATCCCAGAACTGTTTGGGTTGAAGGGACTTTAAAGATCACCTGGTTCCACCCCCTGCCATGGGCAGGGACACCTCCCACTATCCCAGGTGGCTCCAGCCTGGCCTTGGACACTTCCAGGGATGGGAAATCCACAGCTTGTTTTGTCATCTGCCATTTGTGGGTTTCCTTGGTCTTTCACAGTCACATTGGTTCACGTGTCCCTGCTTCTTTTAATTATCATCCTCTGTAGTTACTGCCTTGTGCTTGGGATTAGGAGTGTTTTTGTTTCAGGCAGTTTGATCTCTTATGTCCCGTCTAGTGCATTAAAATAGTTTCAAGGCTGTTGCATCTCAAATTTGGTTTTTCTCCTCTAGGCTTTTCCCATGTTTTCTTTATTCCTCCTTCCCTCCCCTTTTCATTTCTCACGAGTTGTGAATTCATCACTTCATAATTAATCTTGCTCTTGATTGCCTTTTGTCCTCGTGTTCTCATCAGGTTTTCATCTCCACAGTGTATAATGAAATGTAGAAGAGATTCCACACTGGTTACTCTTATTATTGTTTTATTAGCACATTGTCACCAATTATTCAAGAACTTACCAGTTGTCCAGTGATCCTGTTGGGAAAAGGGTGTTTTGCTTTAATCCCTTTTCTCTTGCAGTGAAATCTGAAATATTTTTTCAGTGGGAAACACGGAATTTACTGATTTTTTTAATAATAACAGCTCTGAGAATGGCCCCTGGGATGGATTAGGACACAGTGCCCTGAAGGAGGAACAGGGCAGATGGAGTCTCATCTCTTTGCAGGATGTCCCAGCCTCTCTGCCCCTTCAAAAGCAGATCTTGTCTCTCTGCACATGAAGTGCAAGGAGGCAGTTTGGGGTTCTGGATCCATGAAACTCTACCTGTGCAGGAGATGTGTTGGATTGTACATGTGCACACACTTGGACACGTGTATTTTTATTGCCCAGCGTGGTCATGTTTGGCCACCTGCCTGGAAACTATTGTAAACTCAGCCCAGAGTGGGAACTTGGGAAAAACACACTGCAGCATGTGGATGGCCTGTTCCTTCAGCAGCTCCCTCCTTCCCAGTCCACTATAAATATTTACCTTTATCCATCAGTGCTGGACAATCCCTTTCCTGGCTCCTTTGGCACGGAGTGGAAACGTGGACCATGTTTTCATTGAAGTGAGCTGGACCACACCAGTGGTTGGGTGATTAAATCTGGAATCAGTGGTGGTGGTGGCACAGGATTGTGTTGTAAATTCAGTGCAGTTTGTTTTTTGGGTTTTTTTTGAGGGGGGAGATTCTGGCTTTGGGGCAGGTGTGGGGTGTCAGTAACAAAATCTGTTCTTAGGGCTGCCAGTTTCTTTTAACCTTCATGTGGTTCCCTCTCTTCCCTCCCTGTTCTTCCCCCAAACCCTCAGGTCCCCAGCCTGTGTGAAGATCTCCTCTCCTCTGTGGATCAGCCCTTGAAGATTGCACGAGACAAGGTGGTAGGAAAAGACTATTTACTGTGTGACTACAACAGAGATGGGGACTCCTACAGGTGAGTTCACAGCCCAGGCAGGGCCCTGACTGGTGCTTTCTAAGGGAGAGCTTTGTACAGGTATTGCAGGCTCTTCTCTCTCTTATTTCCAGCCAAACCCCCCAGTCTTTTAAAGATTTAAAGCCTAAAATGTACTGTTATCTTGTTAAAAGGGTGACTGATGTATTTTTCCCTTTGCTCTGTTCCAAATTAAAACCAGTCAGCTCTCCAGCAGAAATGACTGGGATGGCCTTGATATGGAATTAAACCATTGCAAGGTTATAAAATCTTTGGAGTGGATAATGACAGAAAAGAGATGATGCAAGCAGCTGGTTTAAACAAAATCATCTTCTGCTTGTGCAAAACAGGGTGGATTTGCCAGCTGGGAAAGGCTCTTTCACTCGTGTTTTGCAAAGGGTTGAGTCTGACTTTGGGCTCAATGTCATTAGTTCTGTTTGAAAAGCTTGGCCCAGGCTTTTAGCAAAGAAAAGGAATCCCTGTCTTCCAAAATAGCTGATTTATCCTGAGGACTGTAGACAAAACCAATGACAATATTTGAACAGTATAAGCTGTGTGTAATTACAAAATAATTAATTTTGAAGTAGAAGGGGCTGTAAGACTGGGATGGCACAATGAGGTTTCAGTCTGTCTTGTCATGTTTTTCCCTCAACCTTGCCAGTGGGTTGATGAGTTTTATTTATTTTTTAATCGTCCCCTCCCTTCTTTTGCATTGCCTGACTTTCCTTCATGGCTGTAGTGACAGTGGCATAGTTCCAAATACTTAATTAAGAATCACAAGCTCGTAATCCAGAAACCTTTGTGAATATTCACTTTTATTCTTTCCCTCAAGGAAGAGCCGTGAGTTAATGGCCCCCATTCATCTCCTGCCCTGAGTTACCAGCTCAGTCAAACTGCTCTTTCTGGGGGTGATTCTGAGGGTCCCACCTGTGTCTCCTTGTAGTTTCAGTGCAATAATTTACATTTTTAGTGCCTGGAAGTCCCTGCAGTGAGAATCTGCCTTTGCTCTGGGCACATTTGCTGTAGTGTTTTATGTTCATCTGGCCAGAATGTTTCAGGAATTCTGTTCCAAATTGGAATTCCAGAAAATATTTCAACAATGGCTTTTCCTTTGGCTCAGGCATCATTGCAGAAGCAGCTGAGCTTGTAAAGGATTCAAGATGAATTGGTGCAGTTGCTTTGAGTTACAGGAAAGGTCCTTCTCTCTAACCTGAAGCTTCTCTGTCTGTGGATGATTTACACAGAGAACATGCTGAGACCCATTCTGTCCTGCAAACAGGAGGAGGAGAATGGTAATGGATGCAGAGTTTGATGCTGGATTGTGGGGTTGGTTTAAATAGAACCTGTTACAGAGAAGTGAGCAGGTCTTGAAGGTGAATTGTCCCTCACGTTCTGTAGGGTACTTGTCTAACATCTTATTTAGGCTTTTGTCATGAGCATCCCTCACCTGGAAAGGCCCTGGTTAAACAGGAATGTGACCTCCTGCCATCACTAATTAACGTGTTTAATTAGGGCACGTGGCAGCCCTTTCCCTGAGGTGGGTGTCACACTTCCCTCTGAAATTTGCTCCTTCTCTTTCTGAGAAGGTATTTAAATAGTTCCAAGGGAGCAGCAGGAATTTGGTTTCTCAAATCACTTTGAAATTTTCAGGATTTGTTCAGTAATGAGGTTTCAGAAGAGCTGGTTCATCCCTTCCTATAGAACAGGCCTCGTGTGTTCATTGCTGGCATTAAAGATTCCTGTTCTGTTTGAGTCAGACTTTCTGGATTGAAGTGATTCTTCCTTCTGGAATTGATTGGTCCCAGCTCTGTTTCATGAAGCAAATTCTTTCCTTCCACACACAGCAGAAGCCTTTGAAAACCAGCCCCACTTCCCTGTGCATGTTAATCCCATTCTGTGCCTGTGTCCAGACACTTCTTCATACCTCATAAAACCTGCAGTTGTTACTGGGACGTGGCTCTCAGACTAATTTAATCAATTAGCCCAAAATTCTCTATGGTTTTAAAAGCTTTTGATATTTCCACAAACATTTTTCAGAACCACACGCTCCATTAGAAGTCCCAAGGGATCCTATTCCCTGCCTGCAACGTGCTCCAGCCCCAATTCCTGCACATTCCAAACCAAACACCTTTTCTTCTTATTGCACAGATTGCTAATTGCATTTCCTTTGATGCTAATCCAAGGATTTCAGAGCATTCTGTGGATAACTGAGCAGGAAAGGTGGGGCTGGGTAGTCAGACTTTCTCACTGGGAATCCAGGGGTTTTTTTGAGTGACTTTTACAATTTGATTGGGAATTTGCTTGGAGAAACAGCTGCTGTGGGAAGCTTGGCCCATCACAGTTTAGTCTTTCCTCACCTTTAGGCAGACACGATTTTGTCCATGTCAAACATGGATGAGACTTTCTTGGAGTCTCTCTTGGATCTTCATAAATCCAAGAGCAGTTTTTGGTGCTCAGAGTGTCACAGGCACTTCCAGGAGTGCTCCTGCTGTAGCAGAGGTTTGTGGAGGATCTCAAACAGCCACAGAACCCCCATTTTGAAGGCAGAGCTTTTATTTTCTTTAATATTAGACTTCAGGGTCCCTGACTTTGTCCATACATTTGCACTTGGAGTGTGTTTGATCACTCTGTTAAATAGAATCCTTATGGGGAATTTGGTGCCAACAACACTGAAACCTGTTAAGTGAAACAAAAACCATTCTCTTCTAGGGAAATTAGAGGTCTGACTTTGGAAATTCAAGTGCTTGTCCATCTGTGTTTCTTCAAATATCCTCCAGTTAAGTGTTTAAATGTGTTGTGAGTGCTCTTCCACAAAAATAAAAAATACAGGGTTGTGTCAGGAACTTTTTTGTCGGTAAAGTCACTCCTGGCTCTGAGTGGAATGGGATGAAAATGCCACAAAGTGCTGGCTAGAAGGGTCTGTCCCTGGGCTGCCCTTAAATCCCATTCCTGCAGCCTGATGGTGTGATGTTGGCAATTGGAGTGTGTTCACCGTGGTCCTGCAGGAGTTCTTTGCTCACCAGATTTTTGGGCACCACCTGATGGGGTAGATGAGCCTTTTGAGAACCCTCAGGGAGCACTGGGGGGGATTTTAGTGTGAATCACATCCAGCTTTTAGAGATTTTAAGTAAAGGAGTGAAGAGGGGCCCTCATGATGTGTGTCAGTGTCTGCAGGGAGGGGTCAGAACATGGACCAGGCTCTGCTGCCCAGGACACCAGGGAATGGCCAGGAACTGGTGCCCAGACAGTTCCACCCGAGCACGAGGAAGAAGTTCCTCAAACAGTCAGCAGCACATTGCCCAGAGAGTGGTGTGGAGTCTCCATCCCTGGAAATATCCCAGACCCATCAGGACACAGTCCTGTGCTGTGTGCTCTGGGATGGCCCAGCTGGAGCAGGGGGGTGGGAGCAGATGAGCCACGGGGGTCCCTTCCAGCCTGACCATTCCATGATCCTGGGCTGTAGCTGTTGACTCTTCTCCAAATCAGCCACATTTTAAGCAAAACTGTTTAAAATCACAAAATCCCTGAGGCTGGAAAAGCCTCCAGGATCAGGGAGTCCAAGCTGGGCCCCATCCCCACCTTGTGCCCCAGCCCAGAGCACTGAGGGACATCCAGGCCTTCCTTGGACACCTCCAGGGACGGGCACTCCAACCCTCCCTGGGCAGCCCCTGCCAAGGCCTGACCCCCCTTGCCAGGAAGGAATTTCCCAAGATCCAACCTAAACCTCTTCCTGAGGCCGTTCCCTCTCATCCCATCCCTTGTTCCCTGGGAGCAGAGCCCGACCCCCCCCAGCTCCCCCCTCCTGGCAGGGATTGCAGAGAATTCCAGGGGCCCCCTGAGCTTCCTTCTCTCCAGGCTGAGCCCCCCCAGCTCTCTCAGCCCCTTCCCAGCTCCCTTCCCTTCCCTGGACACGCTCCAGCCCCTCCATGTCCCTCTTGATTCAGCTTTTCCTGGGGGTCTCACCTCTGGAGTCAGATGTGGTCGGGAGGAGTGAGGGGAGCAAAGCAGAGCCTGGTCTTTGTGCTTTGCATCAAACACGTGTCAGACCTCACTGCCTTCCTGAGAAATGAGGAACAAATGATTCCTGAGGGAAAACCCTTCCACAGGGTCAGCATTAAGACCTGGCTGGAGAGGGGGTTGGAAAAGTGAGGAGGTGAAGGGTAGAGGTACCTGTCTCTAAACCAGCAGTGATATATGTGGGTTGGTTATTCCAAGGGGAGATGAAAAGCAAAATGCAGGTTTCCAGAGTGGGAATTATAAAAGCCTCCAACAGATGGGCAAAGGGTTCCATTAATCTTTTAATACCAGATCTTTCATTAAGAGCATGAAAACGCTCTTCCACACCTGCAGAAATCACAGTAAAACCTGCAACTTTACAAACCCTGCTAAATCCTTCAGACTGTTCAAAGGGTTTCCAAATGTTGTGCTAAAGATAGAGTTTATTTCAAAGCAAAATAGTGGAGGAGAATTCAGACCCTAATTGTAGACAGCACTGTTGGGCTCAAATAGTGTCAGAACCCAAATAACCTTAGTTTTATTATTAAAACATCAAGAGTGATTATTTATACAGAGAAACCTGAGGCCAGGGAATGTTCCCCAGGAGAGGTTTGAGGGGTCAGTGTCCCCTTTTTGCCAATGTTTGAAATCACAGGATATTCTGAGCTGGGAGGGACCCACCAGGTTCATGGATCCAACTCCTGGCTCTGCCCAGGACAACCCAACAGTTCCTTGGAGCATTCTCCAAGCATTTCTCGCCCTCTGGCAGGGCTGTGGCTGTGAGCAGGGTTTGTGTCCTTGTCTGAGTGTGTTTTCCTTGTCTCCTTGGCAGGTCTCCATGGAGCAACAAGTACGACCCTCCCCTGGAGGACGGTGCCATGCCATCGGCTCGCCTGCGCAAGCTGGAGGTGGAAGCCAACAATGCCTTTGACCAGTACAGAGACTTGTATGTTCTTCCCTCAGAGCCCTCTGTCCCCTAATTCCCCTCAGCAGGCACAGGGTGACACGTGGTCCCAACCCCAGGGGGGCAGAAGGAGGGGAGGCAGCGCTGGTTCAATGATCCCAAACATGATCAGATCTGTTGAGGTGCTTCCCTCCCTCCCTTCTCCAGCACACTGTCCTGGAATGACCTGTGTTCTCTTTGATCTCTGAGTTCAGTCTTGAACCATCTGCATTTTCCATTCCCTCAAGGCTGTACTCTCCAAAAATCCATATATTCAGCAGCAACTCTCATGTCTTCCAGTGAAATGAGCACTGAAATGCAGCAGTTGGACAGGGATTGATGTACTGCTGCAGGAGGCTTGTTCTGGGCTCTGCCTTGTGAGAGAGGTGTAAAGCAAAGGAATTAATAGAGCATGTGTAAGATAGATATAAATCAGGCAGTGGATTTTTTAAAGGGAATCTGTCCAGGTGATTTGTCAGTTGAACAATTTTTTTCTAACAATTTGGGTTGTCCTGGGCTTGCACTGCAGTTCCATCTGAGGGGTGGTCAGGCTTGGCTTTTTTCTTTGTAGATTGTGGTGCCCTAAGCAGTCAGGGATGGATGTAGTAAGGTTAAGTCTAAAAAAGCAAGTCAGTGTTGAAAAACAAAATGGACTCCCACATTTATCCAGTACTGGGAAACTTTCTTGAAAAAAGTACAGAAGCTTCATTGCTGCCTCATGTCCCCTAAAGATGGAGATAAAACACATCCTTAGATGTAGTTCCTCATTTTACAGTGCTGACAAAAGCACATTAAAAGCAACTTTTTGTGCTGATTTTGTGGCTTGATATAAATGTAACCTGTCCAAATGTGTAATCGTCACACTTCTGTTACAGGTATCAAATTCTCACTTCTTTCCATGCATTTTTCATAGCTATCCAACTTCTCCTCTAAGTAATAGTTGTTATTGGGATCTGAACTGACTGGAAGAAAGGAATTTTGCATATTCAGCAAAGCCAAGTTTGCAGTTACTCCCCAGATGCAGAAGAGACCAGGACCAATAAGATTTTTAATAGCCTAAGATGAAAATGAGGAGGTTTATGGAACCAAGGTTGTCTTTTTAAATCCCTCTCTGCTCAGATGACCATGAAGTCATGGCTGGATACAAAAACTTCTTTAAAAAGCTTTAATTTGCTGGAAGGAAAGTGGAGGCAGGTCACTCTGAGGGAGGGGAATCTCCTGAGCTCTGCTCAGCTTGGGGTACAGCACTACCTTAATATATTGTGTGGGGGAGAAAAAAAGAAGGTGAGATTGTGTCAAATTTCATCTTCCAGTTTGTCAGTGCAAGTTTTATTATTGTGAGGGGTCTGGGAGGATTCCTTGTGGTGTCAGCAGCCAGGAAAGCATCAGACTAGATAAGGACATCTGTCAGCACAGGACATTTTGATGTTATGATCTCAAAAACTGGGAGAGAAAAAGAGGACAAGGGTGGTTTATATTTTGCTGAGTGCTGTGAGAATTGTGGCAAGAATTTGCAAAGTTAAGGAAACTTAACCTCTGTGTCTGAAGGGTTCCTCATGCTTGGAATGGGGAATGATTTGCACTTTACCTACAACAGGGATGTGGAGAGAAACAGGCTTTTGTGCCTGTAGCTCAGCCCTGCAGTTTCCTTAATAAGACAATTGGATTTTTTGTGTTTTGACAGAGAAGCTTAATTTTTTACTTGGACATCAGAGTGGGGGAAATTCAGAGGGGGTAACAAGTGCCAGCTTCCCTCAGTGCTGCTCCTGCCAGCAGATCAGGTTGGGAATGTCTGCAACAATTCCTCACACAACAGCTGCTGGAGCCTGGAATGTGGGGAGGGTTGTAGTGGGTGATGTAATTCCCATAGTCTGGAAACCAGTAGTGGGAATGCACTGGGAGGCCAGGAGTGGGTCTGAGCCAAGTGATGGGGATGAAAAGGTGTCACTGCCCTGCTGCTCTGGCAGCTTTTAGAGCTGGGAAAGGAGGGCAGGAGGCATCAGCTCCACCACAGAGATTCCAGAGCTTTGCCAGCATTGTGAAGCATTTCAGGCTCATTGGAAAGCCTGGATGTGTTAATGAAGGAACTAAACCTTGTGCTGGCAGCACTCAGGAGTGTGTCTTCTGTGGAAACTCTGGTTTCTGGTAGATGGGGAGATGTATTCCAGATTCTCCTTCCAGGAAGAGTGATCAGTCTGTAGGCAAGATGCAGAACACCTGGATTTGGAGTTGACTTGCAGAGACTTTTGGCACCATCCCAGGTGGCTCCAAGCCCCATCCAACCTGGCCTTGGACACTTCCAGGGATGAGGCAGCCACAGCTTCTCTGGGCACCCTATGCCAAGGCCTGCCCAACCTCCCAGGGAGCAGTTCCTTCCCTATATCCCATGTAACCCTACTCTGTCAGTGTGAATCCATTCCCCCTTTGTCCTGTCACTCCAGGCCCTTGGAAACAGTCTCTCTCCATCTTTCCTGCAGGTAGGAAGGGCCACAATTAGGCACCCCTGAGCCACCTTTTTTCCAGGCTGAACAATCCCAACTGTCTGAGCCTTTCCTCACAGGAGAGGTGCTCTCAGAGATTGCTCTGCATGGGGCTCTCAGCTTTAAAATACATCTCATGCTGGTCATTCCAGCAGGGAGTGGAAGAGGAAGAAGTTGCCTTGCTATAGATAAATAAGTACTTCTGAGAGTAACTGCTGTTCCCACTCTGCTCTCTGCATGGGATCCAAACCTCCTCTGGATTATCTCCCATTTTAAGCACAGAAAAGCACAGAAAGTGCTGATATCTCACAGAATTCATCTTGGGCCTCTCCCAGCACTTGAGATCTCTGCAGTTTTTCCCCGTGTCAATCCCATTTGGCCCACACACCATTCTTTTTTAGATTTCTCCTTTAATCAGGTGTGGTGAGTGTCCACCTACGTTCAGTGAGTCACTGCATTGTATTTGCCATTCCCAAGGGGTTGGCACCTGCTGCCGTGGGTGTTTTGAGGGAAACAGCCTGTTAGGGGTTTGTTAACAATTTGTGTGAAATAATCCATTTGGATTTGCTTGATGGGGACCTTAAAATTGAGTTTTGTGCCCAAAAGCTTATTGGCCAGTGCAGTGAGTGACTGTAGTGTGAAAACAAATTTGGAGAAGCCTTGTAATGTTGCATGGAGTTGTTAAAAATCCTGAAAACTGGAGAGGAACAATTTCACTGAACCTTCAGTGCCTGTTAACTAGGGCTGAGTTGTTCTTAAGAGCCTGTTTCAATGCAGACTACCTTTAGATTTCCCACTTTTTCTTGCTGTGGAGGCATGTTCATGTTTCTTTGGGTTAAAGAATTTTACCAGGTTATCAATCCCTCTCTGTCAAACAATAAGGATATTTCTGGGTTATCTGTTTTACCAAAATACATGTCACTTCCCCAAAAAACAACTGTTCCATTTGCATCTCCTGCTGCCAGGTTTAACTCAGACATTGCCTGGAGCCAATGCCCTAGTATGTTTTTGTTCAGTAGGTTATTATTCCCAGATGGAAGTCTAATATCTTACACCACTCACTTAGAGCCTTGGCTTTCCACTTCCAATATTGTGAAGATAATTTCTTCCAACACATGGTTGTAATTTATTGCCCTTTTCTTGACGTGTGTGTGTGCACTTGATTGAAATCAAAGCATAATGAGGACCAGGGCATCTGGTTAAATCTCTTCAGTTTTAGATTCTGCCTTCCCTTGTTTTGGGTTGGAGATAATCAGGGCTTTAATTAAGTAATCTAATGGCTCTTTGTTGTCTGGAAGGACTAATTTCTGAAGTGATTAAATAGACCTCCCTGGGGAAGGATGCTGCTGATCTGTCTACAAACAGGATGAGTTTTGGCAACTTAGGACTGGTTTAGTGAGCTGACATGGTTAGAAAGCTATTCCTTCTTTTTTTTCCTTGGCTTAAATTGGATTTATTGATGCTTTTGATTTTTAACAACTTTAAGAAAAGATAAAACAGTCATCTTAATCATTCTGTTCCTGAACATGTTTGTATTGATTAAGGGTTTGAGTTGCCTCAACAGAATAAGCAATGGAACCTTTTGAACTTCAGCTTCTGTCTGTGTTTTGATGTTGATCCATTTTCAGTTTTGCTATATTAGAGCTCTGGACTTGGAATTTGGTAGGAGCAGAAGGAGCTGTGGGAGAGGATTGACCTCTAAAATGTTTTTGTTGTGTGTAATCCTTTTATTATTGAATTTTGATTGGAATCTGGGCCAGAACAGTTAGTCACTCCAGTTTTGGATAGTGCACCCCTGCCAGCCAGGCATCTACAGAGTGAAAAGAACCTGAACTGGGCATCCATCACCTGTCTCTGTTGAGCTGGAGGAGGAAAGGCTGCAGGAATTCCCTGTGTGATGTTCCTCAGGAATATGAGGATTAGGGAGCCTACAGGCACAGCAGCGAAGTCCCAAGCTGTGATGACTTTGCCCTTTCATTTTTAGAGTGCTCAGGGCTGACTTTAATTTTTATTTTTAATTATTGTGTTTAATCTCCCGGAACAGCCTGGCTTTGCTGAGCTCCAGGGGTGACTCTGACTCACTGCCACTGAACCCTGTGCCACCATCTGTACCAAGTATGTTCACAAGTCCTGTGAACTGCTGGATACCCTTCCCCCTTTTAGCTGTTACTGGCTTTTTTTCTTAGTTTATCTTGCACTGTGTGCTTGAGCCACCTCCAGTGCTCGCCCTCATCTACTTGTTTTGATAAGAAGAGATGGAAACCTCAACCAGTGATTCCCTTGGGCTTTAACCGTTTCCCAGTGCTGCTCTAGTGCCATCTAATTCCTGCTTCCCTGCCTTGGTATACCCCTTTTCCTGGTCTGGCAGACCATGGCATCCTCTGATTGGAGTTCCTGCCATTCCAGGAAATACTCTGCACTTCTCACAGTTGCTGTGTTTATCTGTTTGACCACATTTGATTTATCTTGTGCCTGGAACAGCACTGGTTCCACCACATAAAGGACAGCTCCAGGTGTGAGAGGTGGGGGTTTGGTTTCAGCACAACCTGCACTTGGCACAGGGTGCCCAGAGAAGCTGTGGCTGCCCCATCCCTGGAAGTGTCCAAGGCCAAGTTGGATGGGTTTGGAGCTCCCCAAATGTTTAGGCAGCTGTGAGCTCTTTTTATAAGCCTTGTGCCTGTGTTCAGATGTAAACCCAGTTTGCCTAAACCCATGGAGAGCTTTGAAGTGCCTTTATTGCCATTAACTCCCTGTTCCTCATTACTGCTCCAGCCCTTTGTGCTGCTTTCTCCTGGCCATGGGAGTTCCTGGGGCTTTCTCAGCGAGGGCCCTGCAGATTGAATCCAGATGCATTTGTTGTGCATCCCAGCACTAAGGAAACCTGCTTTTCCATGTCCCTGCTGGCTGGGGCTTTGCACAATAGGGTGTGACACCAGGATTATGTCATCTGGGAGATTCTTGTCTCAGGGTCAGGCTGATAGGGACAAGATGAAGTGTCCTAAACCACCAAGTTCACTGCTTTTCATGTCTCTGTGCTTTTACAATGACAGCCATGATGTTTTCTCAAGGAAATTATTTAGATGCAAGAGCAAACAGTGCAGTGTTGGGATCCCCTCCTCAACACCCTTGGGCAGCCCAGCACTCAAACCAGAATTAATAGCGGAGTTGTTGATGTGTGTTACACACATCAGAGTGAACTCTGAAGAAGGGAGTTAAAAATTAAGTGTACTGTCATGCTGGAAAACTGAATTAGTTGCTTTTCATCAGATTTTTTTCCTCTGGATGCTGCATTTGGGAGCAGCTCTGGACACACTGCATTCTTATCTTCTGAATCGAGGTAATGGGTGGAGGAGGAGATTTTCCCTTGGGTTCCCACGGTTCTCTGTGATTACATAAAATCTGAACTCTGGAGAGGGAGAGCTTGGATTAGGAGGTCAGCACTGATGATTCAGCACTATCCTCAAATACCACTCTCTGAAGGCTTTAAATCCCTGCTAAGAAATCACTCCCATGCTTTCAAAAATGAGGCTGAATTTTAGAATTTTATTGTGAGTCAGTTTATTGTGATGTGGAATTTTGGAGCTGGTTATCTCTGCTAATACATTATATTGGATCTACAGGAATCTCCCTTATGCTCCCACAGATGAACAGTGTTTTAATGATGAAAATTGAAGACAGAGTAACTTACATAAACAGCCTTGTTGTGACATACCTGATACAGGCCTGGTAGAAGAAATGATGTCACGTGAAATTTGCAGCCTGTACAGATTTAATCCACAGCACAGAAGATTCCTCTTGTCTTTCCCCCTCCTATCCACGTTTGAATTCCAGCTGGCAGAGTCTGGAAGGTGCCAGACTGTGGGTGGGTGAAGCTCTGGGCTGTCTATGCTGGCCCAAGGATGGGCATTGGGAAGGATTTGGAAGCTCTTTGGAGCTTCCTGGTGGTTAATGAGCCAGTTACTGCTTTGGACTCGTTACAGAGTGACCTGTTGTCTCTCTTGTTATGTGGCTCATGGAGCTCCTTCCAGGTGACTTCTCCAAAGGGATTTTGGTCCTTAGTTTCCATCTGCCAAGAGCAATTGGATGGGAAGGAAAATGTGAGCAGTACACGGTTTTTATTCAATAGTGAAAGGTTCCAGAAAGCACAAAACTGGTTCTGGGAGATTTTCAGCCCTCAGGATCCCATTGTTTGGATACTGTTTTCCTTCCTTGCAGAGTTCCTGCACTGCACAGTTTGAGTCATCCCACCGTGGTCCAGATGTTGCTTTTAAGTACAACTGGCATTGAAGTTACACATACCTAACTGGATTGGTATGTTTGCTCCAGGGGGTTTTGCACCTGTGTATGCTGGAAAGAATTCCTGTAAAATACCTGTACAGAGCCCCCAAGCATAATTTGGGCTGTGTTCAAGTGGGGTCCAAAGCCCTGGGTTGTATACACAGACATTTTACCTTCTGCATTTGGAGTCTGGGGGTGTTACCCAGTTGTGCTCCTGGGACCAGAGGAGAGGAATTGTAAATCACCTGGACTCAGGGCAGTGGGAGAAGTGTTAGATCCTGGTTCATTCCTGGTGCCCACCTGTCCTTTCACTGAGGGACAGGCTTGGGAAAAGGCTCATCAAAAGCTGGGTCGAGGGTGCAGGCAACAGAATTAATTAGGGACAGCTCTGATCTCCTGCAGAATTTGTTTGCCCCCCTCACTTGAGGTGTGAGATGCAGGTGCGAGTTGTGCCAAGTCACTTGGCATTCCAACCCTCTGTTTCTGTAGCAGTTGGAATGTCTGGTGCCTCAGCTCGTGGTTCAGGGGATGTTTTGGGTGGCTGTCAGACACCAACTTCTCAGATTGTGACTTTAGTCATTGTCACTCTGCTAGAAACGTGTAGCTGAAGGCTCAGTGTTTCCTTTGGGGCAGGATTTTTAAATGCCAGTTTTCTTGGAAGTCTGTTGATCTAAATAGCTGGAGACATTTCCCTTTCTATGCTGAACTTCTGGAGCTGGAAGAAATAACTGTGTGACCTTTAGGGAATAAAGAAATATATTTTTTTTCTGCTTTAAATGAGCCAGTTTGAAACCCTGTGGAGCCCTTTGGAAGGGTTTGCAGGGCCAGGATGAGATTCCAGGTGTTGGCACTTTGGCACCAGGGCTTTGTGAGAGCCATAAGCCACAGACTTTTTGTCTCTGGCTCTCAGCTACTTACTGGAAAATGCACAAATGTTTTTATGGATGAGTGATTTGGTTCTGAAGTGTAACTCAAAGTCAAAGCTTGGTTTTATTGCTGGGTGGTGGAAACTCATTTCTTCAGTCCAGGGTTCAGGAGGAGCAGAGTGTGATCAGGAAAGTCACGGGGCCTTTCCTGATCTGTCCTTCAGTGGTAAAACAAAGTGATTAATCTGTCCTCCTGTCTGAGGTCTGTGCTGGAAGCTGGGGGATTTCCTCCCCTATCACAACCCTCTTGAAGTTACAGCTTTGTTCTGGCCACAGCCTCTATTCCAGGGATACAACTCGGGCTCCTCAGACAAGTTTCCATCCTGTGTCTCCACCCGCTTCAACTTCAAACACTTCATAAAGCTTTGGATCACTCTTAGCTTAAATATTTTCTTTTATTCTTGCATTTGTAAAGTAGGTCAGTCTTAAGTGTGACATTTTTTGTATAAAACAGCTTTTTCCAGGAGTTCTGTGGTTGATGAGTAACGGATATAAAACTTCAGGGTTTGATCATGACATTAAAACTGTAATTGATTGTGAGGGAGCTGCTGTTCTGAATTCTGCAAGGAGAATGAATGATTGCCTTGGCCCTCGTGCCTTTTAAGTACTTCCCTGGGCAACCTTATAAAAAGGGATTTTCCCAGAGATGGAAGAACTGAGAGGACAGGGATGTTACTTGCTCTGGATGATCTTTTAAGGTCCCTTCCAACCCGACTGTGATACCACTTAGGAGTGTTTTGGTTGTTAATAAAGGGATGTGACAACCATAGAAATTATGTTTTTCATTGTTTTAAACAAACTTTTGTCTGTAGGTAAAACCAGATTAATCTTGATTGAAACATCCTGGACTGATCCATGTCCTTAGAAAGAAGGGGAGGGATTATTTTGCTTTGAGTTGCTGTCTTTTGAGCATGGTTTATGCTTTAGGGGTGTGTCTGAGGAGCCCCAGTACAGATTCCTGCTCTTTCAGGCCTCTTGTACATCCCCAAAGCATCTGCTGATTCCTTGGATGCTTTGGGAGAGGGCAGTTGTAGTGAGGTGGAGATCAATCTCTGCTCCCAGGGAAGAAGGGACAGGGTGAGAGGAAACAGCCTCAAGTTGTGCCAGGGGAAGTTTGGATTGGATAGTAGGAAAAAAACTTCATGGAAAGGGTGGTCAGGCACTGGCACAGGCTGCCCAGGGAAGTGGTGGAGTCACCATCCCTGGAACTGTTCACAGAACATGTGGATGTGGAACTTGGGGACTTGGGTTAGTGGAGAACAGGCAGTGGTGGTTGGACTTGATGATTGTAAAGGTCTTGCCCAACATTAACAACTCTGTGATTCAAGCTTCCAAAAGAGACAAGTTGCCTTTTCCAACTGCTCCATGAGCAGGAACGTCCAGACCAGGCCATCCAGGAAAGGGATGTTCAGTCCAGGAGCTTTGAAGTGATTTCCAAGTGTTTTGCTGCAACTCCTGCAGGTGACTTTGGGCCTGTGCTCTGCTTTGCCCATCCCCTCCTTTAACAGAGAAGATCCCAGTTTATGCCTTCCTGGAACCTTCTCCAAGCTGGTACCTCTGCTGTTTGGATTTTAATAAGTGCTGCATATTAGTCTGTGCTGGAGGGGTTTCTTGGAGGGAGTCCAGCCTTCCTGCAGCAAATCCAAGTTCATGAATGTGGATTTAAATTCCTCCCAATCTGTCTGTCATCCCGTTTTCAATTACAGAGCAGCCAATTAACCTGTGGCACCTCTTTATTTTTCTTGAAAAAAACCCCTCAGGTTTCAAGGAATGTTCCCCTCTCCAAACATTGACTTTCCTGGGCTTAGAAATCTGCTGCACGAGGAAAGGTGGGATCTAATGCAGTGATCAAAGGTACATATTTTCTCCCTGTGAAGGAGGAGTGAATTTTGGGAGTGATTCCACAGTGCTGGAGCACAGGGGAGGCTTTGGATAATGGATATCCTGGCGTGCCTCGGGTCCATACGGGTTCAATCACTGGCATTGTTGTTCCAGTCTCCAGATCCTGGCTCTGGCCATGGCAAAGCAGCTTTATTGAAATAGCATGTTGGTATTTAAAACAATATTAATACTATATTTGATTCATTAACTATCCAAAGGCCACTCAAAGCGTTTCCATGTGTGAGCTGTTAGTTCTGGCGGGAGGTTCTTCACAGGGTTTTATGTGGTTTCAGACAACATTTTAGCACATTCTTAAAATACCCACAAAAGCCTTTATGTAAAATCTCATAAAGGTGAACCACATAAAAATGATCATTTTTTTTTCCCCCTGTTTCATGTCATTAGGATCAAAGTACAGTAGGTAAGAATAAATTTCCCCAAACCTTGTTTCGGTCCCTCTCTTAATTAATGTTTCATGCTCGTGGCAAGGTCATAAAGTGGGTGATGGGGGGAACTGTCTGTGCACACTGGAGTGTTCTCAGGGGCTGCCAGTTTATTTTGAGGGAATTCACTCATTCTGTATGTGAAGAAGAATATATTATATATGTGTTTTTAAGCAGTCTTGGTCTGAAAAAGGACAGTAACTGCTGCTCTTTGGCCTTTGATTGCTCTGCCAAAGGAAGGGTCGTTTAGACTGGGGTTCACTGCAGGCCTGGAATTCCCATGAACTGCATTAACCAAAATCCATTTGTGAACACACCAGGGGACAGAAAAAGGGTGTTTGTTGGTGTGGTAGGTTTAAGCTGCCTGCTGGAAGCCTGGGTTTGGCAGGGCTGTGCAGCTTTCCTTTTCCAGTGGGGTTGGACAAATGTCACAGGATGGTGCATGTTGATCACTGAACTGCCCAGCAGAGTCACTCATTAAAAATAAAATACTTCATGTGAAGTTGTTTCCCCTTCCTGAGCACAGCATTGGTTTTGGTATAAACTTGGATGCCTGGAATTAAAGGGAACTGGGGCTCTTTGGTGACTGTGCCTTCCTGAAACAACCTCCTGGAGTGTCTGTAAGTGCAGTGTTTGTTGAGAGTTACCTGTGTTATTTGCATTATCTTCCCAAAATGTTTTTTCCTGACTTATGGGAAGTGTCCTTGAATCCACAGTACTTCAAGCTGGTACCCAGAGACCAAAATGCACAGTAAATTGAATTTTAAGTGCCATTCACAACTGGTAGGCCCATGTTTAGGAAGGAGTAGAGCCCAAAGGTGAGAAGATCCACTGAGTTCTTCACGTTGGCCCTGAGTGGTGCTTTCCTCTCTTGCAGAAGAGGAGGAGTGTGGTCACTTCCAGGTCTGTGTGACAATCATGGACCAGTTTAATGTTCCTGACTCTCTTCAGCTGCTGGGAACTGTCAGTCCTGGCAGCTCCTCATGCCTTTTGCTCTCCTCCAGACAATGAAAAAGCCTGACTGCCAGAATTGTGTGTCATTGATGAAGTTGCCTCTCCTCCTTCCACACGCAGTGAAAGTTCACCCCTGGGATCTGAGAGTTGTGCCATGGAAGAACATTCCCTTTTCCTTGATCCTCCTTAGGGCTGTTCAGTAGCTTGAGAATGGAAACAGTAGAATGCTGTGGGTTACAATTCCAGTTTTCTAGAAGCCAAAATTGCTCCTTCTGCATCTTTCTCCCAACAGTGTTGGGTTGGTACCATTATTTTAAAGTGCCTTTTCCACCTGGCACAGGAGGAGCCCAGCACTGGTGTCATCCAGAGGGAGTGGGGCTCTGCAGGTGCCATTGCTTTGTTAAGTTTTCTGGGTGCACTTCTAGCTCCCAGAAACCTGGGATTTAGGTAGTCTGGCTTATTGGATCCAGCAGGTGAAGCTGGAATAGTAAAACCTCAACACATCCCTTTTCTGAGCTCTTTGGTTTCAGCTCAGCTCCCTTTGCAGTAAATCAATAAATCAGCTTCACACAAACTTCTGAGGCGGCAACATAAAGCTACTCACTCCCTCCCTTTTGTCTTAATTAGTGAAGTTTGTTGTAAAGAACTTCCAGACTTTGTCAATAGCCAGGGAAAAGAGGGGGGGGGAAAGAGCAAACTGTAAAATAAAGCCTTTTTCTCAGCCCACTTTGTAGCTTGTGATTTTACCAGCTGTTGTAGTTAATTGGAATCAGAGGAATTGTTTGCTGGAGCCCTGTAGGAATCTGTAACCAGCTCTGGCTCTCACCAGACTTTTATTCTCCTTTTGAGAAATACACAATTCAAATCTCTGCATTATAAAATGATTTGAACTGCTGTAACTGGTGAGAGTGTGGTGTCTTGAAAGAAAAAAAGAAATCATTATTAAGACATACAAATTCTGCTTTTTAAAGATTATTATTGATACCTGACTCTGGCTTTGGCCCTGCTTGCTTTTAACATTCCACTTGGATTGTGTCCTGCAGGTATTTTGAAGGTGGAGTCTCCTCTGTCTACCTCTGGGATCTGGATCATGGCTTTGCCGGGGTGATCCTCATTAAGAAAGCTGGAGATGGATCAAAGAAGATTAAGGGATGCTGGGATTCCATCCACGTGGTGGAGGTTCAGGTACAGCCTCTGGGGCAGCTGATACACCCAAGTGAAAACAAAACCCAGTTAATTCCAGACAATTAAGGAGCACAGGTGTTCCACTGAACAATGCAATATTGTGTCAGGGCTGTAAACTTCTTTCCCTCTGTTAATTTTTGAAAATGCCCTGGAGCAATTTGGATTGAGATAAGTCAGGGCTGTAATCAAAAAGAATCCCAGAAGAATTGAAGGTATGTTACTTTCTGTGCATGTGATCCTGAGTTTATTTTTTTTTTACATAAAGCTCTACAGATAAAAATCACTAATTAGGTAATAAAAACAAGGTAATAGGTGGGTAAATTGCTCTGACTGGATTTGCTTTGGAAAATTAGAGAAAATAAGAGGAATGTGCACACTTAGAATTCTTGTTGAGAAACAGACTGTGCTGTGTGAATGGGGTTAGACTTGTCTGTCCTGATGCTTGTGGGGTCTGCCAGGCCAGCACCCATTTAGTGTTTTGGAGGGATTTGAACCTTTTTTCTCTCTCTCCCTTTTTGTTCCACTTGCAGGAGAAATCCAGTGGCCGTACTGCTCATTACAAGCTGACCTCCACAGTGATGCTGTGGCTGCAGACTAATAAAACTGGGTCTGGTACCATGAACCTGGGAGGGAGCCTTACCAGACAGGTAAGGCTGTGTCCTGCCAGGAGTGTGTGCACACCTGGGAATGCCTTTCCTCATTTACACCCCAGTCAGGACCCAAAAGTTGAGTTTGTGAGGTGTTGTATAAACATCTCTTGTCCTGCTGTTCTGCAGCCCAGTGAAATGGTAAATGCAGTGTGTAATTACCAGAAAGCCCCTTGAACTGGGCTTGACAGCAGTGGAGCTTGCAATTAAAAATATAAAACATTCAGCAGGAGTTCAGACTTGCTTTTAAGGCTTAGTTTTCCTTTCAGTGTCCCTGAACTTTTATACTCCCATCTGTGTTGCAGATATTTTTATCTGGAAGATTTGCCCACTTTCTTGCTGGAAGATTCCAACAGGACCATAGAAATACAGGATGACCTCTTCTGTAATGTCTCTTTTTAACAGCCAGCTAAACCCCTGTGAGCAAACCTGTATTTTGCAGTGACTGTAGGGATCTCTTACCCTTAAACCCATCAGTTATCTTTTAATGCCCTTCTTTACTATTTTCCTCCTGCGGTACCAGGACACTGATTTTTAAAAATCTCCTAAAGAAAAAGATAAAATCTGTTCTAAACATTTGGGGTTATCTTTTAGTATCCTTCTATAGTATTTTCCTTCTTCAGTATCAGGACTGACTTAAAAAAATCTCCTAAAGAAAAAAAAAAGATAAATCTCTTCTAAACATTTGAGACTTTTGTGCCAGTGTTAATTACTTTGATTTCCTCTGGAGAGCTGCTTTGCCACCAGGAAAGTTCCAGGCTGATGGGAATTCAGGCAGTGCTGCTGCCTGAGCCTCTGGATGTGCTGGATTGGAGTTCCTGAATGAAGGTGCTTCTGCCCCAGCCACCTGCCAAAGGCTTTGTGCTGCTGAGGAATTGGGGCTGCTTAAGATGTGGGCTGTGGAAGTCAGTGACTCGAGCAGAGTAATAAACTCTGGAGGACAGGAGGCACATTATAAGGTCATGAGTGACTGCAGAGATTGGCAGCAGCTAAAACTCCTTTATGAGCCTTCCCAGGGTAGAGGGAAGCTTTTCCATACAAAGGACAATGCAGACTCTGTTAAAAACCTCCTGGTTTTGTGCAGGTTTGAGCCAGGCAAAGGCAAGAAGGGTCTCCCCTCAGAGAGGGACTAAAACTGGCTTAGTCTTGCCCTAGACCTGAGTGATTTTTCTTTCCACGTTGTTGACTCACAGAAGAAGCTGATGGAAAAGCAGAGGAAGGAAAAAAGGCATCTGGAGGCAGTTTTGAGCCTTTTTTTTTTTTTTTGACTCTTTTAAAATGTTTGCAGTAATTACACCCCAGTTATGGTGACCCGGACAAATATTTAATCCCAGGCCTGGCTGATACTGGGAGGCAGAGCTGTGAAGTGCAGGCCAAGGGCTTGACTCTGGCTTTGGCCTCCTGGAGCATGAGCTGAGCCAAGGAAAACAGGAGTCTGCTGGAGAATGGGTGTCCTCAGTACACCTTGGCCTGGGCTGCTGGGCCTTGTTTAGTTTGACTTCCACTCTCAAAGGTTTGGTGGGGAGATTCATGCTTCTGTCATCATTTTACCAGCAGAACATTGAATTCAGATGTGATCCATTAAAGTCAGGGCCCCTTTCCAAAGTAAGTATCCATGAACCAGCCACTGGGGTGATGGTGCTCAGCTCCTGCACAAACAAGGCAAACTGGAGGGGCACATTTCAGCTTGGGGATGGGGATTTGCTGCTTGTGGAAGCCACAGAAGGCCTGATGGGACAGAATCCATGCAGTCTTCACACTGCACAGCTCCAGGCAGGGGGAGCAGGAGCTGTTTGTCCTCCAGCCCTGTATTCAGCTGGACTAAACTCCTGAGTGCTTGTGCTTTGCTCGAAATCCAGTTTGCCAAGGACTGCAAGTCTTTTTTTTTTACTGTTCATCAGCTTTTTGTAGAGTCTGCAGCAAACTTAGCCACCAGAATCAGGGTTTAGATGCCCCTTGAGTGGTGTGCTTACAGTTTCACCTTGACAGTCAGTAAATTTGGAGTGGTAAATTGTACATGGTTTTGGTCAGCTCAGCATTCAACCTACTTGACCACCTTTGATGCTAAAATGGGAATAGCAGACATCCATCCTTGTGTTTCAGAGGGAGCTTTTGAAGTGTTCACAAACGTGGTCATATCCTGGCTTAGAAACTGGTGGCAGAGGGAACCTCTCAGTGCTTGGAAAGGGGAGTCTGAGAAGAGCCATCGCTTTGAAAGCAGTTTGGCCTCGTAGCTGCCAATGGGGTATTTTTGAGTGCTGCTGGAATGATGAACTTGGTGGCCAATAGCAGACAGGCCAAAGGAAGAGCTCTGGGAGTGCCATGTGGCAGAGCTGGAGTGTGGAAATAGCTGCTCTCTGCTGTCACTTCCTACCAGTGGGATGGTGTTGCCCTGCATCCCACAGGATGGAGGGGTTTGCTGCTGTTGTCATGACTCTGGAAAAGCTCACCTTTGCCTTCCTTTTGTGCTGAGAGGTGAGATCAGTTCTCAGCCAGCTCCATGCACAGAGGATCCATAGGTCATAATTTTGGCCTTAAAAGGGAGAATTAAAGGTCAAGTGACATCTTCACACTGGTCTCTTGACTAGGTCATGGCTGAAGAAGTCCCTTTGTGTGGTAGATTTGCCATTTGCCCAGTGAGGGTTTATTCTAATTTTTGGGAGTATATGTTGCTCTACAGAAATGCACAGAGGATGCAGCCACCCCTGGTTTGACTCCAGAGGATGTTATAGAAGAACTTCTGTGGGAACTGGAAGGAGAAAGCTGATTTTAATCTTTTTTTCCCTTGCTCATGTCCTTCCCCAGTATCCTGCAGTGTCAGTTCCCTAAACAGGGAGGCTCCTCCAGACCCTGTTCTGGATTTCACTCAGGAGAGCTCAGAGCTGGAGCAGCACAGGCTGGGATGGAACTCCCAGCTCCCATCCCACAGCAGCAGGATTCAGTCAGGGCATGGACCAAGGCTGGAATTTGGGTAGGGAAGGATGGATTGGTGTGTAACACACCCTCTGTGTGCCAGGGAAGTGAGGGAAGGACGGGACATGCTGCCTCAACTTACAGCACGGGACTGGCAGGGCAGTGAAACGTGCCAGCAGCTTTTCCATTCCCTTGGCCATTCTCCAGGGGGTGCAGGTAACTCCCACCCCCTCCTGCTCCAAGCCAGATGCCTGGCAGAGGATTTTGCCTGACAGACCTGAGGCTCCCCTTTGAGTGTGCTGGGATTCCTTGTGCCCTTTTCCATGGCCAAACTCAGAGCTTTCTTTAAGCTGCACTTTTCCTTCAGGTAAGAGCAGCTGTAAGATCCTGTTTCATTTTATGCAAAGCACTGGCAAACAGTCAAAAGTGCACTTTGCTGGGTGGATTTGGGAGCCCCCTCCTTCAAAGCAAGACCAACAGGTGCCTTTCTGAGGCCTTGTGCACAAAGAACCTGTGTGTGTGTTTCCTGAGCCAGGATGGACTGAAGAAGGGCAAGGTTGGCTCCAGCCCTGTAGTTTATTTACATTTGGAGATGTGGGAAGGGAAGGATGTAAAGTCATAAGGAAGTTAGGGCTGAGATTTTGGGTTAGAGCAGCTCAGGGATGTGTTGATTGCTGAGTTTGAGGGTGGAAGGGTTTGCAGGGCTGGATGGAGGCTGGGCTGTGCAAACAGCAATCCCTGGGATGTTCCCTGGGATCTGTTTTTGCTCAGGGAAACACCAGCAGAGCTTTTCTGCCATTTGTCATCACAGGGACATCCCTGTGCTCAGCAATTGGGAGACTCATGGATTTCCATCAAGTCCTTTCATGTCAAGGCCCATCCCACCAACTTCCAGATGTTGTAACAGGAAGTGTTTTTTTCCACCACTGGGATCTTCTCTAGATCCTCGAGCCCTTCTCCAGTGCACTGAGCAGTGTTTTGGGATGCAGAGGACAGCAGGGATGGACTGGCACAGGGTGCCCAGAGAAGCTGTGGCTGCCCCATCCCTGGAAGTGTCCAAGGCCAGGCTGGAGCAGCCTGGGACAGTGGGAGGTGTCCCTGCCCATGGCAGGGGTGGCGCTGGATGGACTTCAAAGTCCCTTATGGATTTCACAGTGGTCCAGTTATATAATAATTCAGAAAAAGGAGTAGAAGAGCTGAGCAGGTCTGCCCTGGTGGCTTGTGGAGGTCACGGAGCATCCCCAGGTCTGCTTGTGGCTTTGACTGCAGTTTGGTGAAGGATGTGGGATGTCTTTGGTTACAGTGGTGAGAGTAAATCTGTGTGAAGGGGTGAGGTCAGTTCTCAGCTGGTTCCTACAACTCTTGCTGCCCCACAGAGCTCACAACCCTCAGTTATCTGCTTATAGTTGGAAATAAGTGCTGGAGAGAGAGGCCAAACTTTGCCTTACTGATATCCAAATAATTCCACATATTTTCCACCTGGAGCCTGCAGTCTGCCCACTGCCTGTGGCTTTGGGAGCCTTTGGCTCAAGTTGCTGTTTGTGTTTCATTAAAGGGATTTTCACATTGCTCCGTGGCCAGAGCAGCTGTGGATGTTGTTGGTTCTTTGGAGCAAAATGGAGGATGAGTTCCCTTTCTTACCTTTGTAGTATTTTCAGACACTTTCACTACAAAGCTAAGTTTTTCTCCAACTTAAATTCCTCTCTTTATGTTATTCCTCCAACTAATGTTTACGGAAAGCCTGTTTTATTCCATGCAGGAAACATCCAAAGTGACCAGCCAGCCATCAGGAGCTTAATATACCCAGCAGAGTGAGTTTCCCTGTGAGTCAGACAGGGAGCAGATGGCTGGGAAGGGAGGCAGGGGAGCCAAGCAGTGGATCTCCAGCGGGAGAGCAGCGACTGAGCCGTGTCCCTGGGACTTGGCTCCTCCTGGTTTTTGGCTGAGCTCAACGGGCAGATGGGGAGTGACAGTGGGGAGATGAGCTGCTTGTTAACATCAACTTACAGAGTGGAATTTCCCCCTGAAGCAAATTAACCCCTTTATTTTAGGCAGCAGAAGCGTTGCTGCTTTAGGTCCGTGCAGGAAGAGCCACCGGAAGGAACCTTTAAAAATCCCAACAACTCCACAAACCCCAACTGTCTGTAGGACAAGGCTGGTCCTGCCTCTGCACTCCATTAAACAGCCTCTCATAACATCTGGCCTTCTAGAGCACATAAAAATGTTTTCCTTCTGGCAGCAGTTTTTATGGAGATGTAATAATATACGTTTTGCAAGGAAAAAAATAATTCTATTTTCAGATCCTGCTTCTTTACTGTGGAGCTTGGCCTTTCCAGGTGTGGAGGAGGCACAGCAGGGAGCCCATGGAAGGAACTGAGCCACTGCCAGCTCCTGACTGCCCCACATTTGGGCAATTTGCTGATAGTTCCCAAACTCACCATAACGTGTAGGTGTGTGTTTGTGTCGGTCAGGTTTATATTCTCCCCCCACTGCAGCTGGATCTGTTCTCCAGGCAGTGTCTCCATTCTAGGTAAACAGTGTGACTGCAGTCTGAAGGCAAAACTCAGTGTCCTCGTGCTCCTTCTCCCCCTCTTGCAGGTTATCTGCTGCCTTCAGGGTTCCAGCTGAATTACACGCTTCCCCAAGCCTGTCAGAGCCTTGGCTTATGAGAAGAAACCTGTAGCTGGCCCAGATTTTTAAACTCTGCCCTGAGGGAGGGATAGGAACAGATGGATAAGAGAACTCAGTGGGATTAGTAAAACCCTTTGAAGGCTGTTCTTCCCACTGGGTTTTTCTCCCGGGTTTGTTTTCGTGCCGTCTCAGCACATCTTGTGGCAGTTGAGGTTTCTGGGACTGATGTTCGTTGCTCAGCAGCTTGTCCATGTCTTGGCCACAATTTTCACCTCAGGAGCTGGGGAAGATGGTCCTTTTCCTCGGCACAGATCGTGGATGGCCTCTGGCTGGGCCTCATAGGGGGCAGAGTCGCATGGAACAAAGTGTTGCATCTGCAATTCCAGCTCCTTTTTTTGTTCTTAGGGATGAAAATCTCACCTAATTCAGGGACCTGTCTCCTGTTCAGGTTCTGCCCTGAGAGGGTTGGTGTCATTGTACACCTGAGTTGTTCCAGCTCTGAATTCCTGCTGCAAAAGACACTCTTCTTTCCCTCCCTTCACACTTTGTACTATCCTTCCCCTAATAATCAGGTAAATGTTGGTTCAGCTTTTGATGTAAAAAAAAAAGCTGCAAACAGTCAAATTTCTCCTTCCACATTATTTCAGTAGTTTAAATCATCACCACCTTTGCAGGTGGTTGTAGGTTTTGCATTCCCTGCACCTTCCCTCTCCACTGGAAGGCAAACAGTGCCTGAAGAGTCTTTTCCCAGAGGATCCTGACAGAGGAGGATGTTCCCCAGGGCTGCTGGGAATTGGTGTTTGAGGTGAAGATGGAAAAAAAGGGCTGTTTTTGAGGGAGAATTCTTGTGTGCATCTGCTCAGCACCAACCTGTGATACCCTCCTGTGCTTCAGGGCAGCTTTTTGTGTTCCATATTCCCTCTAGATGTGCAGCAGGATGGAGTGACAGTTCTTAGGGCCTGGCTGCAGCAGGGTTTTATTTTGATCCATGGCTCTTATTCTGTGCCTGTATCAAGTGCAGGGGGTGTCTCAGCAGGTTACTGCTCTGTTTGCACAATAAAGGGGGTTTTGAGACCCGTTTCTCCCATCCCTCCTGGATGCACTGCCCTCAGACTTCCATGGTTTTCATGGCTGTGTGTCTTCCCTTTGCAGATGGAGAAGGATGAGACTGTGAGTGACTCCTCTCCCCACATAGCCAACATCGGGCGCTTGGTAGAGGTGAGTCCTGGCAGCAGCAGCTCCAACCTGCTGCAGGTTCTTCTGCCCAAATGTGGTCCCAAACCCAAGAAGTTTGTTGGTTTTTTACTTTGTGAACAAGTTATTTATTCCTTCTGGGATTTGCTCAGTGTGTGATGGCCCCTTACTCCTCCCAGCATCACTTCCAGCCTTTTGTGGGTACGAACCCCTCCCTCTGTCCTGCTCAGCACAGCAATAATCTCCCTGGAAAAGGAGTGCTCCTCTCCTAATGAACAATTTCCTAACCCATATTTGCCTCTGCAGTTGGTTTTGGGTACAGTTATTTAAATTAATATTTAATAAGTTGAAGTCAGGTTGTTGCACTCAGCTGTCCCCTGAACTGAGAGTTCAGTGGGTATCAACCACTTATGGAATCCCCTGGAGTTGGATTCAGTGCTGGATTTTGTGGCAGCTGCCAGTCCTGTAAGCTCAGCACTGCCCTGTATGAAGGTGTTCCCAGTTTCCTTGATTTTCAGTCACTGTGGCCAGAGAGGGGGGAATTCTCAACTAAAATAGACTATAATGCATCTTTTAAGGGAACTGGGAAACTAAAGAAAGGGCAGCTACTTCTTTTTTGATCCCTTTCCTAAGTTTTTTGCTTGAGTGAAAGCAACCTATTGAAAAAATGCTGCTTCATTTTCTTTCTCAAAACTCTCTGTCATGGAGCTGAAAGGAGCAAGTCAAAAATTCAAAGCGATCCATAAGCACAAAACTCTTGACTGCTGGTTTTCCCAAATGACTGACTTGGCACTTGGAGCCTGTTCAGTGCCAGGAAATTGTGGAGGAAGGAAGTTTGGGGTGAAATGCATTTTCCTTTCATGCAGAGACATGGATAGCTGGGGAGAAACTGCCCTCTCGTGGTGCAGAGAGACATCCCATGGCCTGGAGTGGTTAATTGGGAGGAGAGAATGTGTTTGGAATAGTAGGAATACACCAGGTTGGATCTGTGTTGTACAAGTGCTGCACCACTCCTGAAAACTCACCTGATTTCCTACTCTTTTCCAGGACATGGAAAACAAAATCAGAAGTACACTGAATGAGATTTACTTTGGAAAAACAAAGGACATCGTTAATGGGCTGAGGTAAGGGAATTCCAGCTGGGAGTGGGACCCCCTTCCCATCCCTGTGGTGCCACCCCCAGCCTTGATGTGCTTTTGTTTCCCCTCCCTGTGCTTTGGAACATTATTTGTTGTGTGGAGTTCAAGGAGCACTTGCACTGTAGAAACCTGAAGCGATGATTTAATCCCTTGTTTCCCCCACCAGGAGGAAAACAACCCAACTAACACCACTTGTATTTTCAGGATTATTTTTAATTAGGAGCTTTGTTCCTCACAGTCCTGCAAGTTGTACTTAAATTCTGTCTTCTCTTGCTGCTGTTCTTACAAACAGTCCCAGAATTAAGCCATGATGTCAGTGGTTTGTGATATTCAGAGTTTGGTTTAAATTCTGCCTTTCTCTTAACACCCCTGGTCAAAATAGAGTGTACTGGAGCAGATTGAGGCAATAAATCCCCTGTGCCTTTCTGTAGGGAAACTGTGCTGTACTTTTCAACCCCTGCCCACTCCTGGACAGGAATTTGACACAGAAATCCCAAGCTGATAATTCTCATGCTCGTGGAGGAAAATACAGAACTCTGATGGCAATTCATTTCATTTTAAGTGCAGAGAGACCTCCCAGCACAGTGTGATAATGTGGAATAAAGAAATGGCACAAATAACTGTTCTCTCACAGCCTGAGATGTGGGAGAAGATATTAAAAATGGTGCTAATTAACCACTTGGTGCTGCACCATGGGCAGAGGGAGGGCAGTTGCCGTGGGGCCTGTCCCAGAGCCAGCCTGTGTGACAGGCCTGTCCCCTCTGTGCTGGGCAGGGTTTAGCCAGGAAACACAGATTAACAAAGGAAATATGTAATAGAGCCTTTTCCCTTGTGACTGTTGCCTTCAGCTGCTGTGATTGAGTCTCTGCTGTGTCTCCCACCCCTCAGTGATCCGGGATCTGCCCAGGACTGGTAACACCCGGAGCATCGGCTCCTCCAGCCTTTCCCTGCTCCTCCTGACCCCTGTGTTTGCCCTCCTTCCTTGCCTGGTGGTTCCCAGAATCCCAGCTCTGTGTTCCTGAGTTCTTCTGACTGTTCTTTTCCCTGTTTGCTCCCTGGTTTCCCACTGCTCTCTGTAGATCTATCGATGCTATTCCCGACAACCAAAAGTATAAGCAGTTGCAGAGGGAACTTTCTCAAGTGTTGACCCAGCGCCAGATCTACATCCAGCCTGATAACTAAACCAATCCAGGTACCCCCTGCTGCCTGTGAGGTGTGAGAGCAGCACTAAACCAGGACTCACCCAGCCCAGCCCTGCATGGAACCGGGACTAACTAACCCCTAATCCCGCAGACTGAGCCGGGTTTCACCCATGGGTTGTTTCCTAATAATGCCCCAACTAAACGCTGTGGTTTTCATTTCAAAGTGTTGGTTTTGCCCACCCCCCAGTCTGAAGGCTCACGCTCGGAAATGTGGCAGGATTTACCACTTTGCACTCTGGCTTGGGAGCAGGAAAGGAGCACGTGGTCCCCAAACCTGCAGTGGGGTTGGATTGGGCTGATCTGATCCAGAGCCCCAGGATTCTGTCCCTTGAGCACAGCAGGTGCTCCACCACTTCCAGGGAGGAGCTCCCTGTAATATCAATGTCCTCCCTCAGAATGACATCTCGGGAGTCTCACAGTTGGCAAAAAACCCCGACTGGTCCTTCCCATGAGTTCAGAGCTCACCCACAGGCACATCCACCTCCCCTCTGCCTGGTGGAGCTTGAATTCCCTTGGAGCTTGAAGCCCAGTCCTGCTGGAGCTCACTCGCACATTCCCAGCCTCCACTTGCCCGTGCTCTGCACAGCCTCCTAAGGGATTGTTCCTTTGCTCTGGAGCTCTGAATGTCCAGGACTCACTGCAGTGACTAACCCTGAGCCACTTAACCCTCCACTCCACCTCCTAGTGAATTACAGATGTTGTTTGAAGCACAACAAGCTGACCAAGGGGAAAACTCACTATTTGTTGATAATGGTCAGGAACCACTTTTTCAGCCTGTGACAAATGCAAATATCAAATGTTTTTATTAAAGCAGCAGAAGTCTCCAGAGACAGGAGAGTGGAAATACTGTTATAAAAATGGTAGGAAAATAACCCCCACAGAGGGCAGCCTTGTTTACAGGAAGCAGCATCCAGGGAAAATAAGGCTTTGAATCATACAATCCCAGACTGGTTTGGGTTGGAAGGGACCTTAGAAACTCATTTATTTCCACCTCCCACCAGAGTCCTGAAAAGGCTGTGAAATATGGTTTAGGTGGGGAAATACCCAAACTGGATCCCACCACTTCTCTGTGGTAGCAGCTCTGGAAAAGTCTGATCTTACCATCCTACCAATGGTCATAATGAAAAGGGGCTTCTTTAAAAGTGGAAATTTCTTACTGTCCCATTCGAATGGGTGGTTCCTCTGCAGGGCACTGAGCCCGGAGACTCCTGGAGGATGGAGCTTCTCCTCTGTGCTTTTATCCAAAGGGAACCTCTGCAATCATCTTGTGACAGTATCTCTGTTCTTCTTCAGCTGCTTTGATCACACATTACTTAGGGAAGGTACCAAAAACGGCAAATTGGAGCCCAGAACCTCTGGCTGCTTTTCCCACTGGTACAAACTCTGGGAGGGAGTTTTGAGGCAGCTCCCCAACCCTGGGTGAACAGTCTGCAGGAGGGGCAGGGGCTCTCCCAGCCTGGCCCTTCTCCTGGGTGGATTTTCTCTGGACTTTCTGGAGAGCAGGAGCACTAACTCCCTTTGCTGGTGGGACGCTGGGCTTCTTCCAATCTGTGACATAAACCGCTGGGACTCTCCCTCCAGCAGCTGGAGCTGCTGGTGCCGTCCTTGCTGGAGTGAGTTTTGCTTTGATGTCCTCACCCAAGTGTTCACAGGCAGAGCTGAGTGTTCCCTCTGGGCCTGGGCCGAGGTGCTTCTCCTCCCTCTTCCCTCCACGACTTCCCCCACCCCCTTCCCTCCCCTCTGACCCACCTCTCCTTCTTCCCCGACAGGTCTGTGCAGACTTTTGCAGACAAATCAAAACAAGAAGCTCTTAAAAACGACCTGGTGGAGGCTTTGAAGAGAAAGCAGCAAAGTTAAACTGCTCTCCGTGCTAACCAGACCTACCATGCACTCGTTAGATTCCTTTGGTAGAGAACTCATCCCCCCCCTGCCCTTTTTTTGTTCCATCACGTCACCATTTGCATCCAATACTCTCCATGCAACGCCATCTTCTCCCCATGAATAAAGCTGTACAAACTTTTTCAGTCTCTGAGGCCTACTTTGCACCACATTTTAATATCAAGACCTTAGGCTACGTTTCTGTAGAAGTCCATGTATTATTTTTCTCTCCCTCCCCTCTCCCACCCTCCCCCATTTATATGCATCACCACGGATCATTGTTTTGTCTTTTCCTCCCTCCCTCCTGCCTTTTGTTACATTGGTGTAAAAAATGTAAAACAAAAATTTATTAAATACTGTGGTGTGTGAAAGAGGAAGAACTGGAAAAAAAAAAAGAAAAAAAAAGAAAAAAAAAAGAATCTATTCCACGTATGTTTGGGGGCTGGGAAAAGGGGCTGGCTGGTGGGAGGGAGGGAAGAGAGGGTGTTCCTTGGGGTTGTACCATAGTGACTGACCCAGATGTGCAGGAGATGGTGATTTGGAGACCTGCTGAAAGTTCTGCTCTTCTATAGCCTGGTTCCAAGGCGCTTTTCTGTCAATTTTTATGGAATGCAAAAGGGGTTTTTGTTTTGATTTTTTTGGTTTGTTTTTTTTTTTTTTGTAAAGCTTAAATTGAATCTACATCTGATACTTGAGCCTCCATACTAAAAAATGGAAAAAAAAGAAAAAAGGAAAAAAAAAAGACTAAAACAATAAAAAAATAAAAAAAATCCCAGGAAGAAGCGTGTGTGGTTGGTGTCCTTGACTCTCTTCCCTTCCTTGCTGGGGGGGGGGTTGGTTTGTTTTCTCATCCAGATGAGCTGAAATGTGTTTTGAAGAGGGTGTGATGTCCTGCTGCCCTTCAGGATGCTGCTCCAGACATCCAGCAAATATGGAACAGGTGTATTCAGAGGAGAAGGATTAACTCCAGCTTTACTGGGGGTGTGAAATACAGTTTGGGGGGTCTGTGATTCCCAACTGTGCAGTGGCAGAGGAGCAGCACTGGGCAGGTTGGGGGGGATGGTTCCACCCAGCAGTGCTGACCTGCCCTGTTCCCTGTGCCCCCTCCTGAACCCCTGGGTGGGCAGAGGGGCCTTGCACAGTTTCAGGTCTGGAATAAAATTCCTGGAGAAACCTGGACAAAACAAACACCTGCTGGGCTCTTCCTGCCCGTGGCCTTTGGAATGAGCCTTTGGGTGACCCTGTGCAAGGGGACATTGTTGGCATTGATTAATGTGCTTTAATTTTTCTTTTTGTACAAGTGTGATTTGGATACAACTGTATTTCATATATTGAATATATATATAAACTATATTACCTATATCAATACCTATATTTCATATCTCTATATATGTAATTGTTCCTCCTCATGTTTGAGGTTTTCCTTGTCCAGCTTTAAGAAAAGCCCCTGTTTGGCCAGGACATGGATAAGAATTGTCTTTCCTAGGGAAAGACAGGAGAGGGAACCCTGATGGCTTGAAGGTAAACTGAGCAGCCCCTTAACCTGGGATCCTGGAAGGGCAGAATCATGAACCAAAGGGCCCAAAGAGACTGAAAAGTACTTTTTCTTTCTGAAAGGGTCGACCCCAAATTGTAATGAACCTGCTGGTGCAGGGTGATGGGCACTGGGCTGACTCCCATTTCCAGGCTGAGCTGTGGCTTGGAGTCCTCAGTGTGACTTCCTTGGGAAGGACAAATGTCCTGGGAATCATAAATTAATGACAGTGGAACTAAAGGCAAAAGGGGCACAGCCCAGGGTATCAGGAGAGTGGTTGGAGAGGGGACAAGGGAAGGAAAAAGCTGATAGCCAGTGCAGGAAGCTCTTGTTTTCACAGTGAAAAGCTGTGCTAGTTTTTCCTGAAGGGTCTGTAAGCTTTGGTTGATGTTCTTGCTTTCCCAGTTGCTCATTCCCAGCCTCGCACATGAGGGAGCCTGGGGTGCTGGGCTGATCCCTTGCATGGCTCCACCTCTGCTCTCTCCTGCTGGGAACAGGGCTTTTCCCAAACTTTCCAGTCCTTCCAAGGACAAGGAGCCACTGCACTGGTGAGCAGGGCCCCCAGAGAGGGATAAATTCATCAAGTTGGGGATAAATTCATCAACAAGGGAGGGCAGGACTGAAAACCAGAGGGGCAGCCAGGAAACAGCCATGGAGAACTTCCCCAAGGAATCCATGCAATTAAAACATGGGTGAGGCAGAGAAATGGGACTGTGGGAGTCATCCCGAGGCAGGAGCTGCCAAGGAAACTGGGCTGAGACCAAAGGAGGCACTTGGGAAGGACGTGTTTTAGAGGCGGGTGAGTCGTGCCCATTAAACGAGGGGTGTGTGGAACCAACACTTGGTTGGTTCCTGCTCCTTCCCCACGGGATCCAGGCCCTCCATGTCTTCCAGGAGGAGCTCAGGGGGCAGTTCTGAGCCCCACAGTGGTGTCTGTGTCCGTGGCAGCTCGGCCATCCCTGTCCCCTCCCCACTCAGGCTCTTCCCAGCACTGAGGAAGCTCCAGATCCTGGGCTTGGCCGTGGGGCACCAGAGCAGCAAAGAGCAACTGAGGTATCACATCATTCCCTTTTATCCCAAAAGCATCATTGCAATCCAAGAGGTCTCCAGCAGCATCCTCTGCCCCTGTTTTAGCAGCACAACGTGTCACCCACTGGCTCAGGTCCTCTTCTCCCAGGAGCCACCAGGATGAGGGGCCGGTTTTCCCGGGGTTAAGGCCACTTGTCCTTGTCTGAACCCTCCTGCTGTCCCTCCAGGGCAGGTCCCTGTGTCAGCTGTCCAGGCTGTCACCCTGCTCTCCAAGCAGAGCATCCCTCTCCTCGTGGGCACAGGTTCCTTTCCGGTACATGAGGAACTGGAAGGAGATCTGAGCAGGCGTTAAGGCTGCTCAGAGCTGGATCCGTGTTGTACATTGGGTCTCACCACCTAAACCCCCCGTTTGTGCCAGGAGAAGTGGGAACAGGACAAGGAGCTTTAACACCCAGCAGGGGCTGAAGCATTTCAGCTGTTGGAACACCACAAATCCACTCACTGGAGTGGAGCTGAGCAACCCCTGAGCAGCATCAACTCTGTTCCAGGGCAGGATCACTCCCTGCAAGGCCCTGCTGGCGGGATGTGATCCCAGAGGGAAGTTTTGGCAGGGAAAAGGATACAACCACGTCGAGGGAAAGGACCCCCAGGCTGCCCACCAGCCAGGGCAGGTGGTGCAGGACGTAGTCACCTTCCCCCTGGCCTGGCTCAGGGTTCTTCAGCAAGACACTGAGGCCGTAGAGGGAATTCCCCAACATCACCAGGGCAAAGAGGGAGTAGGAGATCCCGGTGGTGGATTTCCTCTGGTACTGGGAAAAAGAGGGGACAAGGAGAGCAGCTCTCCTAAATAAACATTAGTCATCCTCTCCCCCCCCTCAAAAAAAAAGAGAAGAAAAAAGGTGGTGACTCAGTGCCAAGAGCTCTGTAGTTCCCCTTCTGCTTGTAAATAAGACAAAATGATGGCCCTCAAAACATGGGTATGTTAAAAGGGAAGGGAGAAAAACAAATCAGGTTTCGGACCAGAAGCACAGAAAAACAGTCAGAGATGGGGCCCTGGGACCTGTGAGCAAAGAGGAGAAGGGGGATCCCAGCTGCCCCCTTTGGTGGGAGGTGTCAGGGGCTCAGGGGTGTCCAACTCACGTTGGTGAAGATCTGGGGCACTCGGGAGCACAGGTACAGCACGGAGGACACGGAGCCCACGGAGAACCCGATGATCTCGCTCCTGGTGAAGGGCTGGAAGGCACAGAGGGGGCCAGGAGCAGCCCCCGTGGCCTCAGATGAGCTCAGCTCCCCCCCCATGGCCCCCAAACCCAACCTCTGGTCTCCCCAGCTCTCCCTCCTCTTGTAACTCCAGTGCTAATTGTAACTGCTAATTACATTTCATTTTAGCACAGGAAAATATGGAGCCCAGTTCAAGCTCCTGGAAGGGGAATTTGGTTTAATTTCATTGCTTGGAGAGGTCTTTTGCTATTGCCAGTGCAAAACCATTTTGCAAACCTATCTTCACTTTAGCCAACTGAGTTACTTTGCTGCACATTCTTTCTTTCTTTTCAATAATCTAGATGTGAAAAATTAGAAAAAAAAGTCTCTCAAATTTCCTGAAAGCACCCATTCTTTATGACTGTGGTTTAATATGAATGAATGTGGTTTAAATACATTTTCTTAGGGAATGCCCATCCTCTGCAAGTCCCTGGAATAATGTCTATCTGCAAACAGAGATCTGGGAAATGTCAAGTTTGCAGCCCTTGAAATGTCTGAAACCCTGCAGCAGCCTGTTCCTGAATTTTGGAGCAACCTTTTAAGTTCTCCTTCCAGTGCCACCTTCCTAAGACTGGAACACCCTCCTGGAGAACAATTTGCTCTCAAAAGAGGAACAGAACAGCCCCTAATCCTGAAACTTGGTGGGGTGCAAGGTGTTTTTTGGGATTGCTGGGTGAGATCACACCATCCAGGACATGCCCACGCAGACCTGATGTTTCCCACCACCCAGATTTAGGAATTGGCTCACCTTTGATCCAGGATCATCCATCTGAAGTGACAGCAGAGCCCTCCCTCTGAATGCCCCTGGAGACTCTGCTGAGATGCTGGTGCCCAGGAGAGAGAGGGTTGACACCATTCCCACAGAGAGGAACAGAAAGGCCGCATTGATTGGGGCAGTGACTGCAGGGAATCAAGGAGAGAGAACATGATTAAGGAGAACCCCATCAACCCCCAACAGCCTCAGGGCTGCCAGGACCTCTCTGGGTAAAGAAACCTTCAAGCTCTCCCTTATCTCCATAGGCACAGGGCAAGGGCTGCTGTGGGTGATTTATCTCCCAGTGGTGTGGCCAATTTGTACTTAATCAGGGAGGAAACTGCTCCTATCTCAGCTTCTTTGGGTTTGGGGGTCTTAAAAACCATCCCCTCCAGAAGATTTCACTGTTTTTGCTCACAGCAGCCACGCTCAGATCCTGCCAGAGCAAGCCCTGCTTTGGCTTATTTATTATTATTATGAATGAATTATTATTCAGTAATTATTTAGTGATTACATTCAGTAAACAGGCTCTCCAGCTTTACAAAACCATGTAGTTGATAGCCCAAATATCAATTGGTTTACCAAGTTTACATGTTTTCAGTAAGTTATCCAGGTCTCGAGGCGCCTGTTTGGAGCTCACAAAGCTGCAAAAATGCTAAGAAGTGGATTTCCTCTGTTTTCCTTGGCTGTTTAAACCTTGCAGGAACTGCTCAGGTTCCCTTTTCACCCCAGCTGAACAGGGAGGAACTTCCCTATCGTGTCAAGGCTGGAGAAGAGACCCTGAAACAGCTGGAAAACTTCCCCCTTTCCCTTACAGTGACTCAGGAGTTCTGTGGTTTCCAGCCCTGAGGTGGAGTCACTGGGGGTCAGTAATTTCTTTTTATGCCCAGTGGGACTCACAGGGGGTTTATTTCAGCCTGGGCTCCATGTAGAGGGAGGGTTTGCAGGGGCTGTACAACCCCCAGGCACAGCTTTGCTTTGGCTTTCCCTAAGGGTTCAAATTATCCAAGGAAAAAAGACCCAGCAAGCATCAAGAGGCATCCAATAACTGCATCTGCAAAGCCCCTGGGATGTCCCCGGGGGTTCCCTCCCCTCCCAGCTCTGCAGACAAGGACAAGCCACCCCCAAAAACGACCCCAGGGGAGTGCAGGGTCCCCAACTCACATCCTCCAGCCCTGTTCTTCACCTTGTAGTAGCAGTACAGGGAGAGCATCACCAGGTCGGCCAGCACGTAGTAAACGGCCGTGTAAACCTGCGGGGAGGGGACACGGCGGGACTGGGACGTGTCCAGGGAGTGGCCGGGATGAGCCAACAGCCCTGGGAGAGGAGGGAGTGACCTGGGAAGAAGAGAGAAAGGAATAACCTCGGCGTGGAAAGAGGGAGCATCCCTAGGGAAGAAGGCAGCAATCCCAGGGGAGCAGAAGGGAGCATCCCTTGGAGGTGGAAGACTGAGAGGAAGAAGGAAACTACCCTAGGGAAAGAAGGGAGCAACCCCAAGGGGGAAAGAGGGAATATCCCTGATGGGAGAAGGGAGTAAATCCAGAGGGGCAAAAGGGAGCATCCCTTGGAGCAGGGAAGAAGGGAGCAATCCTGAGAGGAAGCAGGGAGCTTTTCTAGGGGGAGAAGGGAGCAACCCCATGGGGGAAAGAGGGAACATCCCTGGAAGAGAACAGAACAACCCCAGGAGACAAGAAGGGAGCAACCCCAAGGAGGAAAGAGAGAACATCTCTGGGAGAGAAAGGAGCAACTCAGGACAGGAGAAGGAAGCATTTCCTGGTGGGGAAAGAGGGATCATTTCCAGCTGCTTGGGTCTCTGGTTCCCAGTGCTGGGTTAAGCAGCTCCCACCCCATCCCTCCTCCCTGCAGTTCCCGCAGTTTGGAGC
Organism: Serilophus lunatus; assembly: GCA_013399895.1. Taxonomy (NCBI): domain Eukaryota; kingdom Metazoa; phylum Chordata; class Aves; order Passeriformes; family Eurylaimidae; genus Serilophus; species Serilophus lunatus. The sequence goes on from VXBA01002850.1 coordinate 199,045, forward strand.
CAGCCGTGCCCCCGGGATCAGCCCGGTACCTGCAGGGGCAGCTGATCAGCCAGGAAGGAACCGATGAGGTTTAGGAGGTCTCCTCCCAGCCATCCCAGCAGGAAATATATGGAGAGAGCCCGGTCCATGATGCCTGTTTTGCAGGCTTGGTAAAACTGCCTGCAGACAATTGGGCAGAGACAAAGATCGGCCTGGGAACCATCCCCAGGATTCCCTGTCCATCCCAAAGCACTCGAGGGCGGGGGGGGGCAGGAAAAGCAGGGATTGCCCCTCGCACAGCCACGTGCTGCCCTGCAAACTGATGCCAGGGAGAACTCCCGGGGCCAGGAGCAGCTCCAGCCGCAGGATCCTCCCCTGTGGTTACGAAACACTGGAGACTGGAGCGTGACTGCCCCGCACCCCCCTCTGCCACACTTGTCTCAGCACTTCCAAGAAGCTCCAGTGCTCCTGGAAACATTCCATGCACACGTATGACTTGCCCCGACCACACTGCACTCGGCTTCCGTGGGATGGTCCAGCAACACCACACCAAACCCGGCTGGGGGCTGGCAGTCCTAAATATTCCAAAATATTCCAAACCCCGACGGCTTTGGATGGGGGGATTTAATAATTCGGGTGCTCTGTGCTTGGAGGTTGGGTTTTGTGGAGCCGAGAGAAGGGCTGGGCAGGGATTTGGGATGGGACTCACAGGCAGGGATTTGGGATGGGACTCACAGGCTGGGATTTGGGATGGGACTCACAGGCAGGGATTTGGGATGGGACTCACAGGCAGGGATTTGGGATGGGACTCACAGGCCGGGATTTGGGATGGGACTCACAGGCTGGGATCTGGGATGGGACTCACGGGCAGGGATCTGGGATGGGGCCGGGCAGGGATCTGGGATGGGGCTCACAGGCAGGGATCTGGGATGATACAGGCTGGGATTTGGGGCGATACGCACGGGAAGGAGGCGGCTGCGAAGCAGAGGATGGAGAGCAGCCCCAGGAGGACGCTGGAGATGTCCCGGCCGTCCTGGGCACACTCGTGGAACGCGTCCATCACCCAGCGGGAGCCGTTGGGACAATCGGAGAGATTCCCGAAGGGAACACCCCCCCAGCGCCGCGCTGCCATGGCCCTGGAACGGCAGGAAACCGGGAAAACCCTGGGGAGAGCGGGAGAACACGGGGCAAGGAGTCAATAAAGCCGGGACAACAGTGATCTGCAGGGGGAACGGGGCCGGGGCTTCCCCGGGTGGAGGCTGGTGCTGGAAAAAAGAAGAATTAGTGGGAAGACACCTTTGGTGGGTTTCATTTTGGGGTGGGATGAGTGGGAGGGCCGTGAGCCAGGCAGGGTTTGGCCTCGAGGGAGAAACAGAAGAAATAAAAGAAATAAGACAGAAAAAGAAGGAGGGGAAAAAGAAGAAAAAGAAGAAAAAAGAGGAAAAAAAAAAGGAGAAGAAAAAGAAAAAAAGGAAAAAATAAAAACAAAAAAGGAAAAAATAAGAAAAAAGGAAAAAATAAGAAGAAAAAAGGAAAAAATAAGAAGAAAAAAGGAAAAAAATAAGAAAAAAGGAGAAAAAAGGAGAAACAAGAAAAAGAGAAGAAAATGAAAAAAGAAGCAAAAAAAAAGAAGCTAAAAAGAAACAAAAGGAAAAAAGAAAAAAAGAAGAAAAAATAAGAAAGAAAAGAAGAAAAAAGAGAAGTAAAAAAAGAAGGAGAAAAAAGAAGAAATAAAGCGAACAAGCCGAAGCCCAGCCCGGCGCAGGAGCGGCACTCACCTCCCGCCGCCGGCCCTCGGCAATCCCTTGGAAACTCGTTCTTTTGGAAAGCCGGGGCTTTGCTCTCCCCGACCCGCCGCTCGCTCAGGAAGTTGCCCAAATCC
>VXBA01002850.1:208344-219970 GCA_013399895.1 Serilophus lunatus
AAGTGGGCAAGTTCGACTGGTGAGAGCCGTGCCCCACCCCCGCGGGCAAACCCCGCGCCCCTCCCGGGCCCGGGTGCCGGTCCGCCCTGAGCGCCGCCGCCGTTCCCCCCCCCTCAGGAGGCAGCAGTACGTGGGGAAGCTCAAGTTCGCCTCCCTCGAGGCCTCGCAGGGTTCCAAGAAGCTCGTCGTGGCCACCGAGGAGAACGTGGTGGCCGCGCTGAACTCGCGGAGCGGCGAAATCCGTGAGTGCGGGGCTGGGGTTGAACCCTCGGGCGTCGCGGTTGTGCCTTGTCGGGCTGGGGGGGCTCGGCGGGCGTTTGGTGCTGGGATGAAATGACGGTGAAGAAAGGCATGTTTGGGCACAAACGTGTCCGTGGCCGGGCTCGGTGTGTTCCAGTGTGGCGCCATGTGGACAAAGGGACCGCGGAGGGGACGATCGACGCGATGCTGATCCACGGGCAGGGTAAGGGAATGTGCTGGGAGCGCTCCTGGAATGCGGATCAACCTGATCAGCACTTCCAGGACTCGTTCCCTGTTCGAGCCCCGTGGTGAAGGCCCTGCCCTCCTTCCCTGGGCAGACGCCGTCACTGTGTCCAACGCCGGGAGGATCCTGCGCTCCTGGGAGACCAACATCGGCGGCCTGAACTGGGAGACGCCCCTGGACACTGGGAGGTGGGAATTCCTGCCCGCACTGGCTCCTCCTCCTCCTTGGAATGGAGCTCTAGGAGGGCGAGGTGGAGTTGTGGATCTCGGCTGGACTCGAAGTGTAGGGAAAGATTAGTTAGAGGTAGAGGGTCTAAAGTAAATTTTGGGTGGGTTTTTGGTGAATGCCTGAACTTTGGGCAGAATCACAGGATCACTGAGGTTGGAAAAGCCCTCCAGGATCAGGGAGTCCAAGCTGGGCCCCATCCCCACCTTGTACCCCAGCCCAGAGCACTGAGGGACATCCAGGCCTTCCTTGGACACCTCCAGGGATGGGCACTCCAACCCTCCCTGGGCAGCCCCTGCCAAGGCCTGACCCCCCTTGCCAGGAAGGAATTTCCCAAGATCCAACCTAAACCTCTTCCTGAGGCCGTTCCCTCTCATCCCATCCCTTGTTCCCTGGGAGCAGAGCCCGACCCCCCCCCGGCTCCCCCCTCCTGGCAGGGATTGCAGAGAATTCCAGGGGCCCCCTGAGCTTCCTTCTCTCCAGGCTGACCTCCCCCAGCTCCCTCAGCCCCTCCTGGGGCTCCAGCCCCTTCCCACAGGGTAAAATAAAGGAATTCCCTAATTTGTGCTCTCTGGCCTGTGCTCAGTTTCCAGGGGGCTGCTCTGGTGGGGCTGCAGGACACAGTGAAATACGTGGCAGTGCTGAAGAAGGGAGCCCTGTCCTTGCACTACCTGTCCAACGGGCACCAGAAGTGGGTGGAACACTTGCCAGAAAGGTGGGAACACATTTTAAGGAGAGCTGGATGCTCCTGGCAGAGGGAAGGGTGGCTGCCCCTGCCTTGTGCTTCTGCAAACAGCTTCAGTATTTGAGGTGATGCTTCACTGTTGCTGCCTCTCTTGTAGTGAGAGCACTCAGTACCAGCTGCTGTATTCCCATGGGACTGGAGTGATCCACGTGCTTGGAATTGTTCCCCAGAGCCACCTGAGTGTGCTGACATTCAGTGTGGAGGATGGAGAAAGGACAAAGCAGGTAGTGCTTGGTTATAGAGCCAAAATAGTGGATTTGGTGTTAACAAATGTGCTTCCAACCCAATGGGCTGTGCTGTGGTGGGCACAGAAATCACAGAGAAATTCCTTTCCACTGAGGCCTGCAGGCCAAAATATGGATTTCATGGCTGAATCCCCTGAAAGTCAAACTGAATTAGAGTGGCAGCTGTTAGTCAAGGTAATCCTACAAACCTCAGGCTGCCAGAGAGTGTCTCCCGGTCTAATTTAAATTCTTGGCCGTGTGCAGGTTGGTTCTTGGAGGATTTTGCTGTGCTGACCCCTGGATCTCTGTGTTTGTGCAGGTGACAGTGGCAGCCCCGTGGCTGCAGAGCCTGGAGGGCACCTGTGGTGTGGTTGGGGAGGCTGTGCTGGTGTGTGTGGACACCAACACCCACTCACTCCATGTCTGCTCCTTGGAGACAGAGCAGGAGATGAAGCAGATCCCACTGCAGGTGAGGTTTGCTGTTGGAATGTTGTGTGGAGTGGCTGAAGAGGTGTGTGGGGTGATGATTGAGGGAAGGGAGGCAAAGCCTTTTGTCTGTGATCATTCCTTCTGGATTGATGTGCTCAAAGCTTTGCTCCAGTGGGAGATTTGGCTGCCCCTGCTTGGTTTTCCCCTGACCCAGGGAATCTCTCCATGCAGTCGGAGAGAAGGAAGGTGTTGTGTTGGTCTCAGTGAAGAACAAGCTCTCTTGTGCTTGTCTCCCTTGCAGTCCCTGGAGCTGGAGTTTGCAGATGACTTCCAGGCCAGGATCTTGGCCACTCAGCCCAGTGTGACCAGTGCTTCCCGGCCCCAGTTCTTCCTGCAGCTCTCCCCCAGCCACTTCTCCCTGCTGCAGTACAAGCAGGGGCTGCTCAGCCACCTCCGGGACTTCCAGCAGGTACCTGACTCAAATTCACCCCTGAGAGGGACAACTGCAGCTTAAAATCCTTCAGAACTCTTAGGCCAGCTGGCAGGTTTTAAAAATCTCAGTAACTCTCTGCCAGGTCAACTGTTTCCATCTTTATGAGAAGCATTTTCAGCCCCTTTTTTTTTTTTAATTCGGGGAAACAAATACAATTTAAAATTTGGCTCTGAATGATCACCTGGTTTTAATTCCACTGTGGCTTTATTTACTTCACAAGTATTTTTGGTGGGGTTTGGGGGTTTCCTTGTTTGTTTTTATTTTTGTGATTTCCTGCCATTTCTTCCTTTCCAGGCAGCCCTGGTGAGTTTTGCAACGACTGGGGAGAAGACGGTGGCTGCTGTCCTGACGTGCAGGAGTGAACTGGTAAACACAGTTCCGGTGCTCTGGGACCAGCACAGCTCCAGGGATGTGCACTGGAGGGGGTGGTTCTGTGGCTGTTCCACAGGCCCAGGGATGGAAAATCCTGTGAAGAAGAGAAGGGTTTGAGGAGCTCCACTGGTGTTGCAATTAAGGCTTAGGCTGGGTCTGGCTTAGTGAGACCTGGTGTCCTGTTTCAGCCCTGTCAGAGGTGGGCATGTGGGAACTGGATTTACTGATCCACAGAGGATTTCAATCCTTGGGGATACCAAACTTAACAAGATCCTTTTTTTGTCCTGCCTGATTTCACAATCAAGCTAAGACTTAGCAGGTTTTTTTATACTCTTCCTGGTGTTTGCAGCCATGTTCTCTCTCTTCTCATCCTCGTTGCAGAAACCTGGCAGTGCTGATGGCCTCCCTGCTGGCAGTGCTGTGGAGGAAGCCCGGAGACAGGTATGAGGTGCTCCTGTTCCCAAGGGCAGAGGAGGTTCCTGTCAGCCCATTTTATTCCTCTGTGTGCAGGGACAGAAGGACAGAAGTGTTACAGCAGCTCCACAAATAAAACCTAAAAGTATCTTAAAGCCACAGTACTTGCTGAACATGAAACATGAACAGAATTTGAGGTGGGGGGTGTGTAACACTGTTTTCTGCCTGTTGTTCCAGGATTCCTTGACCTGCTCCAACCAAACCTACAATATTAATCTCTACCTGGTTGAAACTGGACAGAGATTGTTGGATACCACCATTACCTTTAACCTGGAGCAGGGAGGTGCCAAACCACAACAGGTGAGCAGGGAGGGGTTATTTCAGTCCTGTGGTTGCCCAGCCTTGCAGTGCCCTCCCTTCCCCAATATGGGGGGGAAAGAGCATTTTAGGGATTACATCATCCCACTGTTTGCTCTTGTTCCACCTGAGTTCTGTTTTCTGCAAGGAGATGATGGGATCCTAAACCTCACTGTTTTCCTTGCTCTTTTTTTTCCCAGCTGTACATCCAAGTTTTCCTGAAGAAGGATGACTCCGTGGGCTATCGAGCCTTGGTGCAAACAGAAGACCACATGCTCATGTTCCTCCAGCAGCCAGGTAACTTCCACAGGCAGCTTTCTCTGTAACAGTCACCAGGAGGAAACTCCCAAGTCCTGAAGGATTCTATTTTATCATTACTTTCCTTGGAAACTGGCAACATTAATTTAACTTTTCTGAGTCCTGTGAAAGACACAGGGGACTCTTTCACATCTGCCCTGAGCAAAGAGATGTGTCATGTTCTTTGTGTAGGCTCAGCCTTTGAATTTCAGGGGATTTCTGCATATTTTCAAACTTTCTGTAGGATGAGAGTGTAAGTCCTGGTGTAGATATTACCCAAAGCTTTTCAGAAAAGATCCTTATAGCAAAAACGTTAATTTGGAGAAAGGGTTCAAAGTTCAATTGTGAATTTTCTGGGATAGAAAAGGAATCCAGGAGTTCACACTAAGAATCTCATTTTAAATAGACTTAATGACTGTAACCCTTTTAAAACACGAGATTGCTTTTACTGATTCTGTGGTTTTCTTCCCCAAAGTGGCTTCAGTTGCATAAAGTGTTTGTCTCTTATGAAATATGTAATTTAATTAGATAGGTATACACTGATCTGGATTTCATTGAGGTGATTTGCATCTGAAGGGTCCATTGGAACACAGTCTGATTATGTCTATTCCCAGGTCGATTGTTCCAACATTCCACTCATTTCTTTCCAGGAAAAGTTGTATGGAGTAGGGAGGAGTCACTGGCAGAGGTGGTAAGCCTGGAGATGGTGGATCTACCTCTGACAGGGGCACAGGCTGAGCTGGAGGGGGAATTTGGAAAGAAAGCAGGTGAGTTTGACAGAATGACTTCTGTGAGTTTGTTTTTTTTCCTGAATAAATGTATTTATTGTTTTCTGAGTCCTCTGAGCTGAGAGATGAGTTCAAACCTCTACTGATGGGAATTAAAATGAGCAGAAATCAACTCTTGCTTTTAAATTTTAGAAACCCATGCCAAATGCAGATGACATGGGTAAATTACATTGCTACTTTAAAAAAGCCATTCAGCAGCAGTAGGAAGGTTTTTGGCCATCTCTCCTAAATGTTTCCTTTGACTCTTTTCTGGAAGACTCGTTTTTTATTATTTTTTTTTTTGCTTTGTTTTGTCTTCCTTGCTGTCCTGGATGCAGCCATTCAAGGTAACCCAGCCTGCATGTAGTGTGTTCTGCTCCTGCCTGGTGCCACTGGTGTCCTCTGCTTGTTCTCCCTAGGCCTGAAACAGAGTTCAAATCTGGCTGTTTTGGTTATATCAAGCAGCTAAATATAAACCCTGATGGGGCAGAATTGAGTCTTTGTTGACTTACTGAGTGCAGAGAGAGGTACAGACCTCAGGGGTGGGTGAGCTTCAGATGGGCACAGAGAAGGGTGGGCACACAATACTCTGCATGAAGGTTTGCTGAAGTTGGTAAGGGCATATTTTGGAATGAGTGTGAAGTGGGGAAAGCTTGGTAAATGCCAGAGTCTGTCATTAATGATAACATTTAATGTTATTCCAGAGCAGGAGGCAAAGAGGTTTGTGCATGGCAGCATTTCTTGTACTGGCTGACACCATGGTTCCAGTGACGTGGGTGGGACGTGGGTTTTCCCTTTTGTTGCCACTGTTGGTGTTGTTTGCAGATGGTTTGCTGGGGATGTTTCTGAAGAGACTCTCCTCCCAGCTCATCCTGCTGCAGGCCTGGACTGCCCACCTGTGGAAGATGTTCTACGACGCCAGGAAACCCCGGAGCCAGATTAAAAATGAGATTAACATTGACAATCTGGCCAGAGATGAATTCAACCTCCAGAAAATGATGGTGATGGTCACTGCCTCGGGAAAGGTGAGGAAAAAACCAGGAGAGGGATCTTCCTGGATTTTACAAGAGTCTCAGCTCTGAATTCCCAGCCCTGAGGAGAATGCCATAAGATGTTTGGTGGTACCTTTACGGAGGCATTAAGACTCTTTCTTTAGGATATGACAAAGAAAGATGCAGTGCTTGAATGTGAGAGGTGTGTTTGCCTAAACTTTGGCTTTCCTCTCTCTTTTTGCTCAGCTTTTTGGCATTGAAAGCAGTTCTGGCACCATCCTGTGGAAGCAATATCTCAGGAATGTGAGACCAGGCTCCTCCTTCAAGCTGATGGTGCAAAGAACAACAGCCCATTTCCCACACCCTCCCCAGTGCACTCTGCTTGTGAAGGACAAGGTGATGGCCCTCCACTGAACCGGGAATCTGGAAAGGGCAGGAAAAAACACCCTTTTTGGGTATTATCTGATTATCACTGAGGTGGGGATGGGAGGAGAGAGAGACCTAGAGGGAAGCTAGGATGATCAAGGTTTTTACAGGCAGATGTGGGATGGAGATTGTGTGTGTGTCTAACCAGAATATTTCCAGGATGGAATAGCTGAATCCAGTGGATAAACAGTCAACACCAGCAAGTAATGGGTAGAAAACCACTTCTTTTTTCTGCCTTAGAAAAAATTTGCCTCTTGTTTGTTTTTTAGGAAACCAGAATGAGCTTTCTGTATGTCTTTAACCCCATCTTTGGGAAGAGAAGCCAAGTAGCTCCCCCTGTTCTGAAACGTCCAATCCTTCAGACTCTGCTTCTGCCTATTATGGATCAAGACTATGCCAAAGTCCTGCTCCTGATTGATGATGAGTACAAGGTAAATGGCTTTGCCTGGGGGCAAGTTTTCTTTATGTCCCGGTTAATTATCCCCCTTCCCTTTTGGAGCAAGATGAGAAGAAAATGCCATTGGGTCACATTTCACACAAAACTATGAGGGTATTCTGGTAGGACAGACCTTAATCCTGATAAACATGTTTTGAAATTATCTTTCTGGTTCATTTTTTGTTGCTTCTTTTTTTTCCTTTCTGTGTCAGTTGGTTTCTAACCTGTGTTTCAATCCTTCTTTTCCAGGTTACAGCTTTCCCAGCCACTAAAAATGTCCTTCGCCAGTTAGAAGAAATAGCCCATTCTATCTATTTTTATCTAGTTGATGCTGAGCAGGGAAAACTCTCTGGATTCAGGCTGAAAAAGGTAGGGAAGACTCATTACAGTCCAAGTGATGCCACTTCCCTGGATAATGGTAGATCTCTTTGTTGGATTTGTGGGGTTTTGCTCGCAATAGGAACATTCAGCCTCAAAATGTGTCGCAGAAACTTTTAAAATGCAAAAGCAGAGGGAGCTGCAGGTCATTAATGGAGATAGTGTTCTTTTCAAGGACAAGATCAAAGCTCCTACTTTTTTTCCATGCAGGACCTGAGCACAGAGGAGAGCTGGGAGGTGGTGATACCCCCGGAGGTGCAGAGGATAGTGGCTGTCAAAGGGAAGAGGTCCAACGAGCACGTGCATTCCCAGGGCCGGGTCATGGGCGACCGAAGTGTCCTCTACAAGGTGCTCCTGCAACTTTGGGCTGGCTTTTTGTGGATGCATTATCCCATGGGAATATCTCAGTGCCATTTCCAGGCACTGCTTTGGGATTAACTGCCCTGTGGTGCCAGTTTCTTCCCATGACCCTCTGGAGAAGATGTGAATTTTGACAGAGATTTCTTTTGTAAAAGGTTTTCATGCAGCAATTAATTCATATTGAGGAAAAAAACTGGTTGGTTTCTTCAGGTGACTTGTGCTAATAAGGTAATTTATTACATGCCCAGTGCTAAAATGCAGAACAAGGAGCCTGTGGCACTAAAGTGGGGATGGATCTGTTATTTTTACTTCAACCTCTGAACCCAAACCTGCCCAGTGCCAGATAAAGTGCAGGAATAAGAAGCCTGTGGCACTAAAGTGGGGATGAATCTCAGTTGTTTTTTTCTTTTCTTCAGTCTCTGAACCTAAACCTGCCCATGAAATGCCAGATGCAATGCAGGAATAAGAAGCTTGTGGCACTGGAGTGGGGATGGATTTGTTCTTTTTTCTTCAGTCTCTGAACCCAAACGTGCCCAGTGCCAGATGCAATGCAGGAGTAAGAAGCTTGTAGCACTGGAGTGGGGATGGATCTCAGTTGCTTTTCTTCTTTCCTCTAGTCCCTGAACCCAAACCTGCTGGCTGTGGTGACAGAGAGCACAGACACCCACCAGGAGCGCACGTTCATCGGGATCTACCTGATTGATGGGGTCACAGGCAGGATCATCCACTCCTCAGTGCAGAAGAAAGCCAAGGGACCCGTCCACATGGTTCACTCGGAGAACTGGGTGGTGGTAAGAGCTTATTTTTGTCTTGTTTTGTATATCTGGGAGGTCAGAGCAGTTCCTGAGCCTGCCTGGAGAAGGCTTTTTGAGCATTGGTTGTGATTTCCTGCTCCCTCTGTGTTACTCATGGCCTGCCTCGTGTTCCCACCCCTCCCCTGTCATTCCAGTACCAGTACTGGAACACCAAGGCCCGTCGGAACGAGTTCACTGTGCTGGAGCTCTACGAGGGGACAGAGCAGTACAATGCCACTGCCTTCAGCTCCCTGGACCGGCCCATCCTTCCTCAGGTTCTCCAGCAATCCTACATTTTCCCTTCTGCCATCAGTGCCATGGAGGCCACGATCACCGAGCGGGGCATCACCAGTCGCCACTTGCTCAGTAAGTGCCTGCTCTGGGCTCAAGGGGGTTCAGGCAGCACTGAAATCCAAGCAAAATGCAATTTGTTGCCCAAAAGCCCTGCCTGTGGGGTGTCCTGGCCTCCTGCAAGTGCATGGATAAGCACCAAGAGAGTGTTTCTGTTGGGAAATGCTGTTGGAAGTGGCCATGGGGTGCCAGAGGGTGGTGCCTGGCTCTTTCCAATGGTGCTTAGTGAGAGCATGAGGAGAAATGGCCATGAACTAAAACACAGGAAGTTTCAGTTCAACCTGAGGAAGAACTTGCTTTCCATGGAGGGAGCAGAGCACTGGAACAGCTGCTCTGGGAAGGCGTGGAGTCTCCCTGTCTGCAGACATTCCAAACTCATCTCTGTGTCACCTGTTCCAGGTGGCCCTTCCTTGGCAGGGGGTTGGACTGGATGATCCCCAGAGGGCCCTTCCAGCCATAACTGTTCTGTGATTCTGTGATTTTGAAGATGTTTCCCTTTTTTAATGCACAGTTGGGCTTCCCTCCGGGGCCATCCTGTCCCTTCCAAAGGCTCTGCTGGATCCTCGGCGCCCAGAGATCCCCACAGAACAAACCAGGTAGGGAAGGTGTGCTGGGAAGGGGGATGTATGTTGGGTGCAATACAGGAGTGGGAAGTGGAACAACCTGTCCTGGACGGGTTCAGGGCAGTTTTTACATGGAATGAAGGGAGGTTGCTCGAGGTCAATGATCTTGGGGGTCCTTTCCAACCTGAATGATTCTGTATCCCAGTCTGTGATGATGGAATTTGTTTGCCTGTAACACAACAGGTCAATCATTGAGTAAACTTGCACTCCTAGGAAAGAACAGTCAGAGTAGCTGAATCTTTTAGAATTACACTTGTTTTTAAAACTTTAGAAGCCTGAAAGGTGGCTGCTGCAGTTTAGCCCCACTCAGCTGCTAAGTTTGATTTCCATCCTGCGGCAAAAATAAATCAGCCCAGGGGAAAAGCTCCCAGATTTGCTGTTTCAGCTCAGGCTGAGACAATCAGAGTAGGAAACACTGCTGGCATCCCCAGAGTGCTGCTTGGTTGGGATTTCATTGCTCTTTAACTGCCTTTCAGGGAGGAGAACCTGATCCCATACTCCCCTGACGTGCAGATCCACGCTGAGAGGTTCATCAACTACAACCAGACCATATCCAGGATGAGGGGGATTTACACGGCCCCCTCCGGCCTCGAGTCCACCTGTTTGGTGAGGGATTATTTAAGTGAAGCTTTTTGCCATGGATGAGGGTTTTATTTAGAGAGGGGTTATTTAAGGGGTTTTTTTTGTCATTTTACTGGGTTTTTCGAGCTGTTTAAGTGCTTTGGGGGCTACTTTATTTATTTGGGGGGAGGGCTATTTAAGTGGGTTTTTTCCCTACTTAAATGTTTTGGGAGCTATTTAAACAAGGTTTTTTACTATTTGAGTTTTTTTGCTGTTCAAGTGTTTTTGGGGGGGCTGCTTACATGGGGATTTTTGCTATTTACATGTTTTTTTGGAACTATTTAAATAGGGTTTGGAGAGCTACTTAAGCAGAGGTTTTTGCTACTTCAGTCAGTTTTCTGAAGCTGTTTAAGTACATTATGGGGGGGCTATCTAGAACCACAACCCTGAGTGAATAATTTCTGATTTTTTTAATTCCCAACTCCTCCTTTCCCCCTCTCCAGGTTGTTGCCTATGGCCTGGACATCTTCCAGACCCGTGTGTACCCCTCGAAGCAGTTTGATGTGCTGAAGGATGACTATGACTATGTTCTGATCAGCAGTGTCCTCTTTGGGCTGGTCTTTGCCACCATGATCACCAAGAGGTTGGCCCAGGTGAAGCTGCTGAACAGGGCCTGGCGCTGAGGGAAAGCTGAGCCTGGAGGAAGGCAGCTGGGATGGCATGAAAACATCAAGATTTCATTTTGCTGCCGAGATATTTGTGAGGAAAACTGAACAAAGCACACCCAGTGTGTGTGTGTCCTGTGAGGGGAATGGAAGAGATGGAAGAAATGGAAGAGATATTGGCCTGTTCTGACTGAAAAAGAACCTCCCTGACTTCCCTTAAAGCCCTAAAATCATGTTGTCTCCCTGATTTTGGTGAAGGACGTGGTGCTTTCCCTCCTGGGCTCTTCCTCGGTGCCAGCTGTGCCCCACATCTGGCAGGAGGGGAAGGGTGAGGGTTGTTGGCAGCTGTGTTTTGGGGGTGTGAGGTGACCTTGGGTGATTTAAATAAAAAAAGGTTAGAAATTGGGTGGGTGTGAAACGGCCTCCTGACCTCACTGATGAGCTGTGGGAGAAATTTGAATGTAAACTCTCTTCATGTTCATTATTTATTCTGATTATACCATCAGCTCCTGCCTGTTTGTTTGGAAATCTTCCCATATTTCTGTACGACACTGTGGGTTCAGGATGAGGAACTCTGCAGCGTTTCCCTCAGGATCAGAGCTCTCAGCTCCACGGATTTAAATTGTTAAAATCAAGTTTGGCCCATCAGACCCTCAATAAATCCACGAGTTGTGGGGCAGCCACTGGGCTGGGGCTGGTGGTGGCATTTTTTGAGTCTTGGAGTGATTTTTTTCAGTATTGAAGTGGGGTTTTGAGGCTATTTAAGTGGTATTTTGAGGGCTATTTGGGGAACTATTTAGGTGGGGTTTTTTTGGGGGGCTACCTGAGAGCTTTGTGGGGGCTGTTTAAATGGGGGGGTTTGGCTGTTTAAGGTGGGTTTGGGGGGCATTTAGGAACTTTTGGAGCTGTTTTGTTGTTTCTTGGGGGACATTTAATTTTTCGGGGGGGGGAGCTTTTTAAATAGGGGTTTTGTCTATTTTAGTTGTGTTTGTGCTAGTTAAATTTTTGGGGCTAGGTGTTTTTTTGGCTATTTCTTTTCGGTGCTATTTAAACAGGGCTATTGCTATTTTCACGCTATTTAAGTAGGGAATTTCATTGATTTTTTTGGATCTATTTTGATACTTCTTGAGGTACATTTTGTTTTCTAGGGAGCTGTTTAGGATTTTTAGGGGCTATTTAAATAGGGAATTTTCTGTATTTTACTTAAGTTTAGCCTCGGTAAATTTTTTGCGG
>VXBA01002850.1:220415-307688 GCA_013399895.1 Serilophus lunatus
ACGAGGGTGAAAGGGAGGGGGGAGTGTTTGCGCTCGGAGTTGGTCCCCCCCCTCCCGCCTGTCCTCCCCGCTCTCCAGCCCGGGGCGGCGCTGGGGGTGTCGGTGAGGGAGAAGCTGAGGGTGGGACCTCCTGGCTCGTTGTGAGGTACCGGTGTGTGAAGTACCTGGGGAGGGAGGGACAGGGGGTGTGAGGCACAGGGTGGGTGTGAGGTGCCAGTATGTGTGTGTCTGGGTGTATGAGGTACCAATATATGTGTGTGTGTGTGTGAAGTACAGGGTGTATGAGGTACCAATATATGTGTGTGTGAAGTACAGGGTGTATGAGGTACCAATATATGTGTGTGTGAAGTACAGGGTGTATGAGGTACCAATATATGTGTGTGTGTGTGTGTGTGAAGTACAGGGTGTGTGAGGCACCCGTGTGTGTGAGGTACAGGGTGTATGTGTCTGTCTGTGTGTGTGAGGTACCAATGTGAGGTACTGGGGTATTAAATTCACATTACATGTCTTTTTACAACCCAAAGACTCGAGGTGTGAATGTCACAGCTTTCTGCTCAGTTACAGAGATATAACCCGGCAACAATAAGATTTTGGGAAACAAGTAAAGGCTGCACTGAGGAAGGTGATAAAACAACACCTTGAGGTGTTTGGGTGAGGAGGGGATGGCTGAGTGTGCAGTGGATGCTGCAGAGGGTTCAGTTCCATGAGTTCTGTGCCTGTACACACAGCAGGGCTTCCCCCACAACGTGCTGGTGGGATTGGGGTGGTTTTTTTGGCCAGTCTTTGTTTTAGGGACCATTTCAGCACCACTTTTCCAGAAGGAGCTCTGCTGTCCGTGTCCCTGAAGTTCACTGGTGGAGAGTTTTCATCAGAATATCCCAGAGACACTCAGTGGATCCCCTGGAGTTCTGGAGAGGGCTGTGTCCTCCTTGGGAGGGAATAGTGCTTCTGTTTTCCCGCAGTTTGTTGCCTTTGAGCAGCACAGGCTGAGCTTGGGGTTGTGTGATCCTGCAGGATTTGGGCTCTTGCAGGATGCCAGATCTCAAAGGTTCTCAGATCTCAAAGCTTGTTCATGTTTGGGGCTGTGCTCTTCTGTGCTGAACAAGGAATCTATCTGTAGGTTTCTCATCTGAAATGCTCTATCTGTTCAAGTTATTTTTAGGAGGTGGTTGTTGAGCTCCTGGGGGTGTCAGCCAACCCCAACGTGGTTGGATTTCCCCTTCAACAAACTCGGTGCCACGACAGCGAAATCAGGAGTGTTGCTCTTTTCAAAATAAATCCATAAACTCCTTTTTTAATAACTCTCCCATTTCATTTTTAAGTTGGAGGATCATCCAGTGGCAGGCACTCCCCTGGGAGCAGAAGTGTTCAAGGGTTGATAAATTTTGTTTCTTTGACACAGTTTAGGGAAATGCTGACTTGGAAAAGTGCAGCTCAAGTGGAACAGGGAGTCTGGGACAGTCCCAGGGGGCTGGATTTTGGGGAATGGGTTTCCACAGGGCACAATTCCTGGTGTGGTGCCTTCCCAAGGAGGAGCTGCTCTGAAGAAAGGGGCTCTTTGGGATTTGGGAGCAGAGCTGGGTTTGATGCTGACATGTTACAGTTACAGGGACACAGAGGCTTCTCCCCCACCCTCAGGAGCTTCTCTGGGAAGCAACACACATTTAAACAACAACCTGCAATTCAGGAGCTGAAAGTCATCATTAAATCTCACTGTACATGCAAAATAACACTGACATAGCCCAGGCTGAGCTGTTACCTTTTATTTCTTTGCCAGGCTTGGAGATTATTTGACAGCTGCCTTCCACTTTGCACTATCACAATATTTAGTCAAACAGTTCTACTAAAACTGAAACCTCTCCTTGCCCACTCCTTGTGACATTCCCTGTCTTGGGCTGGGCTCTGCACCTCTGTGTTCTTACACCCCCTGGGCATTGTGTGCCCCTCTTGACCTGTGCAGTGATTGAGGAGCTGCCAACCTCTCCTGTACTCTGTTATTCCCAAATTGTTCCAATCTGTTCTCTTCAAACGCATCTCACACCTCTGCTGCTGCTGATTTGGGGCTGGGCCTGAGAGGAGGGTGAGCCAAAGGAGTGTCTGGGGATGAAGAGCTCAGGCTGCTCTGCATGTTCATTCCCCAGGAGCTGCTGAGGTGAAGCCTGAGGTGGTGGAGCTCCTCTTATGCTGCTGAGTATCTTCCCTCTATGCTCCTCAATTTCAGCTTTTTAAGCAGAATAAATAAAATGTCAGATCCGGGAAATCAAACTACAAAGCTGACGAGAAATGATTTTATTCCAGAGTTTCTTCTGTTTCGGCCACATCTCCCCGTTGTGACTTAGGGTGGAAAAAGGGAAGGTGACTGGGCAGGGATTGGGCTTTGCTCAGGTCAGCAGGGAATGGTGTTTCCTCCACCTCCTCCCTGCTGAAGCTGCAGCCTTGTGTGGCAGTGAGGGGGGTAGGTGGGTTCATTTTGGTGCTCCCAAAGCTTGAGAAATCATGGCATTTGGCACAGCCTGTGCCCTCTGCCCCCCACCAGGAGTGACCTCTGTCCCAGAGGTGAAGGTTGGCTGGATTTGGAGAGGAAACATGAGGCTGAGTGAAATAATCTGTTCTTCCTCCTGCTGATTCACATCACTGCTTGAAAACGTGGAAGGAAGTAACCTGAGCATTTAACAGGCAGATCCCCACATCCCTTGGTTTTGTCACAGGGACAAGCAGGGGCAGGAGGAGGTTTGGGGGCAGTTTCTGTGCTGGGACAGCACTGCAGCAGCCTTTGAACCTGCTGTGTCACCTCTGTCAGGAGCAGATCATCCCCATGGCCAGAGAGTGTCACAGAGACCTCAGGGCCTCCCCTTCCCTGCCCAGCTCCTCGGGGGCCTGTTGGGATGATGCAATTGCCTGGTTTGATCCCTGTGATCTGCAGAATTGCACAAACTCCAGCTGCCTCTGTGCCCTGCCAGAGAGGGAATGTCTGTGCTCCAGGCCTGGCAGGGCCTGCCAGCATTAGCAGAACACACAGTCCAAACACTCTGGGCAGCTCAGCTGGGAATAACTTAAAGGTTAATGAGTCCCTGGCTGGGAGAGAGGCTCTTGTTGATGCTGTAGAGGAGAAACATTTACAATATTGGGATTATTTCCTTACATTTCCTGTGTGGATAGGGATGCCAATGCCATGATCTGGCTGCTGCTGCAGGGAATGGGGGAGAGGGTTCTCAGAGCTGTTAATGGTCTTGTCTTTTCTCTGTGGATGGATGTGTTGGGTGGTGGGTGGTGCTGCTCTTTGCTGGCTCCAGGTAACACATCTCTCCCCTTCTCCCATTGCAGTGAATCTGAAATCCTGCACCACGACAAACAATATGAGCCTTTTTACTCCTCCTTCGTTGCACTTTCCACACATTACATCACCACTGTGTGTGGCCTCAGTAAGTGTTCCCCCTCCTTTGCTTCTCTTGCATTTACATTGTCATTGGGATGTAGCAAAAGTAAATCAGAACTGTTATTTTGGGGCTTTTTTGCCCTCTTGCTGAGTCAGACTTTGGGCCAGTGTTCCTGACTTTTATCCTGGCACTGTGTCAGCCCACGTGGGAAGGGGAGCTTGTGATGGGAGTGTTTGGCCACCAAGTACTGGACAGCTGTGACTTTTTTGGTTGCTTGTTCACTGGCCTGACTTGGTTTTCAGTCAAGAGAAGTGTTTAAAGCAATTTTCAGGGTTTTCAGATTATTCTTTAGCAGTTAAAACACTGCCATCATTGGGAATGTTCAAGGTCAGGCTGAATGGGGCTTGGAGCAGCCTGGGATAGAGAAAGGTGTCCTTGCCCATGGCAGGAAGGTGGAATGACATGAACTTTAAGGTCCCTTCCAGCCCAAACCATCCTGGGATTCCATAGTTATGTTACTGTTTTGGAATTAATGATCAAAACATTGTGACTCAAAATATTTTCTGTTACTTTGGTTGACAATTCAGCAATTTCAGTCAAAACCATGGGTTTTATGAACTTGTTTCTTGTTCTTCAGTGCTGCTGTCAGCATTAAATAATGTTGCTGGGGAAACTGTTTTCTCTCTTTAAATTCCCCTGTCTGGCAGAAGGAATTATCCTCAATTTACTGCCATTTCTTGGGTTCCATTGTAATGAGATTGTATTTCTGTAGCACCTGTGTGTTCAGCATGATAGATTGTGCCTGTGCCCACACTGCACAGCACTGGCAACTTAGAACACTGAATTATTTAAAAAAGCTTATTCTGAGTGCAAGAATCTGCTTTTTTCAGTACCAAGAAACCAACTGCAGTCAGTGGCAGCTGCTTGTAAAGTGCTCATTGAATTCTCCCTGCTGCGACTGGAGAACCCAGATGAAGCCTGTGCTGTTTCCCAGGTGAGCACAGATTTTGGCCAAAATTCACTTTGGGCTCTAAATCTGAACTATTTGCTCTAATGTAACATGAATAAAGCAAAATTAATGAAGCTCTTAAAATAAGTGTAACCACTTTGATAGAGACTGATACCTGCTGAGTCTTGGTTAATTCTGTTCCAGTTTCCTACACTCTGGTTTGATTTTGTGTTACGACTGAATCAAAACTATTTCTTGTGTTTTAAAAAATCAGGTTTCTTTCCTGCTTGTATTATAATCCTCTGGGAAAGCTTAAATCCATTTGGAAGAGGAAGGGCACGTGGGAAGTGTTCCCATAATGTGGTGTACCACAGGAGGGAGAGCTTTTCCAGGTGTTTCCAGTGACCTGGATTATCTGCAGTCAATAATCTGTCACGGTCTTGAGTGTGAGATCACAGTGGATTAGAGCTGCTGCAGTGGCCTTGCCAGCTGAATTTTCATTACCCTCAATCCAGCTGCTTACAGTAAATTATATGGAGGAATAACTGGAACCAAGAGAGTTTAAATTGTACCTAATGCTTTTTGTTTTTCTGTAGAAACACCTCATTCTGCTGATCAAGGGGCTGTGCACGGGCTGCAGCCGCCTGGACCGGACAGAAATCATCACCTTCACAGCAATGATGAAATCAGCCAAGCTGCCTCAGACTGTGAAAACCCTCTCTGATGGTAGGGA
Source organism: Serilophus lunatus (assembly GCA_013399895.1). Taxonomy (NCBI): domain Eukaryota; kingdom Metazoa; phylum Chordata; class Aves; order Passeriformes; family Eurylaimidae; genus Serilophus; species Serilophus lunatus. The sequence continues at coordinate 225,475 of VXBA01002850.1, forward strand.
GGGCCTTCATTGGTGTGGCTTTCACTGCAGCCCTGGAGTGAGGCACAGAAAATCCTGGGGGGTTGCTGTGTGACGTGATGTCTGTTGTTTTCCCCGCAGTTGAGGACCAGAAGGAATTGGCCTCCCCAGTGAGCCCGGAGCTGAGACAGAAGGAAGTGCAGATGAACTTCCTCAACCAGCTGACATCTGTCTTTAACCCCAGGGTCTCGTCATCACCTTCCATCACACAGGAGACACAGGTGAAAAAACCCTGAAACAGAACCAGTCTGAACATTAGTGACACAGTGCAGGGAAGGACAGAGGGCTGCAAGTGGTACTTTTTTAATACAAGTGAAAAAACCCCTAAAATAGAACCAGTCTGAATGCTAATAACAGCACAGGGAAGGATGGAGGGCTCTAAGTGGTGCTTTTTTAATAGGCATGTATAAAGAAAACTTATTCTTAAGTCTTTAAATCCAGCTTGCACGTGATAAATGAGACACAACAAAACACTGTGTTGTATTTAAAATAGTAGATTTGTTTCCCTAGTGCTGTTTTGAGTCCTGCTGCTGACACACCTGGCTTCTGCTGGGTACTGACTGCAGTACTGTGTATTTTTAGTGCCTGCATTATATATTTAGTGTGTGCTTGCTTTAGGTGGAAGGAGAGAGCGAGGACCAAGCTGCCACAGATCAAACCTCTTCAGCAAAAACCAAAAGCATTTTCATTGCTCAGAACGTGGCCAGCCTGCAAGAACTTGGTGAGAATCAGCTTTCTAAGCTTCAGGGTCAAAAAACTGCTAGAAAAATGTCTCCTCCAGTGTTACACCTCACAGATCTCTGTGGGAAGACACTCTGTGGCCTAAAGGATTCATGGTGATTGCCAAGGGAGGTTGTGGCTGGAATGGGGTTTTCATGGCAGAGATGAGCTCAGTGTATTTGTGTTTTGAAGGTAAATAAGGTGGACAGTATAAAATATGGGGTGGATTATTGAGCAGGTGTGGATTAGAATCACAGAATTGTTAAGGTTGGAAAAGACCTTTGAGGTCAAGTCCAACCAATTAGACCTGGAGTGCCATCTAACATGGACACAGAGCTTTTTGACACCCGTGACAAATAGAGGCTGGAAACTTCACCAGCTGGTTTATTTGCTGTAAACTGGTCTTTATCCTGTTGCCTCATCTCTGATGACATTTTCTCACCACAAAGACTAATTAAGTCAATTACCACTCACCGTTAGATCCGTCCTCTGACGAAACAGTAAAATAACACTGCTGTTACTTTTAATAGGTGGCTCTGAAAAGCTGCTGCGAGTTTGCCTGAACCTGCCCTACTTCCTGAGATACATCAACAGGTTCCAGGACGCCGTGTCAGCCAACTCCTTCTTCATCATGCCGGCCACGGTGGCCGATGCCACCGCCGTGCGCAACGGGTCAGTGCCACCCCTGGGGCCTTCCCACGGGTCTGGGAGGGAGGAACTGTGCTGCCAGGGCAGTGCCACTGCTTGGCTGCTCCTCTGAGCTCTGGCCATCCTACTGCTGAGCCTCGACGTGCGTCCTTCCTGCAGGTTCCATTCCCTGGTGATAGATGTGACCATGGCACTGGACACTCTGTCTCTGCCGGTGTTGGAGCCCCTGACGCCCACACGTCTCCAAGATGTGACTGTTCTTGCTCTCAGCTGTCTCTATGCAGGTGAGTGGATCTCTTGTATTTTTTTTTTTATCTCTTTGCTCTGCTTTGTGAGGCTCAGCCCACAGGCAACCTTTGTTTCTTGTGAATTTGAAAGCTGTGTGGTGACTGAGGTGATACTCAAGTTGTTACAGTGGCTCTGAAATCCTGGTACATTCTGCCGCTGTTCTTGTCAGCATGTAAGGAAAAGGCTGAGTGACTCAACACCTTCTTTACAGCCTGTGATTTCTGGGTTTTTTTGTAATGTTCAGTGCATAATATATTTTTGTAATGCTTATGGCTTCAGATTAATTGATATAGCCCCAAATCTGCCTTGTTCTCCAGGAGTGGTTCAAGCACACCAAAATCCTGAGTGTTTAATTGGCAGGGAGGAGACTTTAAAGACACAGCAGTTGAGTGTAAAGGTTGTCTTAAAAATGACACTAAATGACATGGTAAAACATTTCCTCCTTTAATAATTCCCATGTGTTTTTGTAGGACAAAACTTTCCCTTTTTGAGGGCACCTCAGAAAGGTTTTTCAATGCTGAATGCATTCCCTGCTGCATCGAGTTTACAGACACCTTTTAATGTACTAAATAGGAACCTTTTGTCCCAAGCTGGCTCTTACTAAGGCTGTTCCCTGTCCTTGTGTCCCCTGAGGTGTGAGTGTGGCCACCTGCATGGCCATCCTGCACGTGGGCAGCACTCAGCAGGTACGAACAGGCTCCACCAGTTCCAAAGAGGAAGATTATGAGAACGATGCTGCTACTATTGTACAGAAATGTGTAAGTAAAGGAGAGAGTGCTCATTGTTTGCCTTCTCAGCAAGGGAAATGCATAGAATTTGTGGGGTTTGTTTGGACTGCAATATCTTATTATTTCTGGGTATTAGCCTCGCTAGTAAAGGCATTGAAAGGGTGGCTAATTGTAGAGAGCAAAATACAGCTGTACTTTGAGTTTTCAGTTGTATGATTGCCCAGTGCCTTACCACGGCTTTGAATTTATTTGCAGCTTGAAATCTATGAAATGATTGGACAGGCCATCAGCAATTCCCGCCGTGCAGGGGGTGAGGTAAGATTTCCATCTCAGGAAGCATTTTCCCCTCTTGTTGTGACATTTGGATTAACACTATTTTGACTCGGTGCTTTTTTTCCCTTGGCTTTTGGCACGATAGCATTATCAGAACTTCCAGCTGCTCGGGGCTTGGTGTTTGCTGAACAGCCTCTTCCTCATCTTGAACCTCAGCCCCACGGCCTTGGCTGATAAGGGAAAGGAGAAGGATCCACTGGCTGCTCTTCGTGTCAGGGACATTATTGCTCGTACTAAGGAGGGTGTTGGGTCTCCCAAACTCGGACCTGGGAAAGGGTATGTAACACCCCACTGCAGGGATCATTATCCATGGATCTAACCCTGCCCAGCAAGCAGCTGCTGTAGAGTCTTGTTAGTCTCTTGAAATTGTATTTCACTCCATTTATAGTTCAAGTCTTGAGTCTTGGAAAGAAAAGTGGTTTTCTTCAGTTTTGCAAAGCAATCACTTCTCTCAATGTAATGTATATATTTTAGTTATTATTGATGGTTATTTTCCCCCTGAAATCACGTTGTGTCCTCTGTATTTCTCCAGGCACCAAGGGTTCGGTGTGCTCTCAGTGGTGCTGGCAAATCATGCCATCAAATTGCTGTCATCCCTCTTCCAAGATCTGCAGGTGGAGGCACTGCACAAGGTATGCAGGTGGCATGGACATTCTCCTGAAGCATTTTGCCCTCTCCACTGAAACACACTTTAAGTTCTGTTTTCAATTCAACTTTCAATTCTGCTCCCCAGGGCTGGGAGAGCGACGGGCCGCCGGCAGTGCTGGATATCATGGCTCAGAGCACGTCCATCCAGAGGATTCAGCGGCTCATAGACTCCGTGCCACTCACTAATCTCCTGCTGACTTTGCTCTCTACTTCCTACAGAAAGGTAGGAACTGGCACACACAGAGGACTTCTGGATCTGAACCGCTCCTAGGCATGGGAAGTTCTCATTTTGCAAACTGTGACTGTGCTGAGAAGAGCGTAGAATTCTTTCAGGAGTCATCAGCCAAGGCCTCTCTCTTCCCTCTTTTCAGAGGTTTAAATTTGACAAACTTGTCTTAGTGAAAATGAGCTTCCATAAGTTCAGTGGTATTTGTGAGTTTAATGGGAAGATGAAAAGCCTGTGTTCAAAACTGATGCTTTTATGTTGGAGCTGTTACTTCAAGTGTCACTTACAAACCTGACACAGATTATTTGTTTCCAACGATCCTGTTTAATTTTTAATGCAACTTAAAGGGGGGAAGCCTTGAAAAACTGTTAATAAATTAGTTGAGACAAACTTGCTAGAGGAAAACTAAAAGGCATGAGGAAGTGTCTCTTATTTTGGAATTCTTGTCTTTCCTAATCCTAAAATGTTCCTTGTACTGTTCCAAGGCCTGTGTCCTACAGCGCCAGAGGAAGGGCTCCATGAGCAGTGATGCCAGTGCCTCCACTGACTCCAACACTTACTATGAGGATGATTTCAGCAGCACTGAGGAGGACAGCAGCCAAGGTAACACAGTTTGCAGCAATCAGGGGTTTACACTGCCTTCCACATTCAAGGGAAACCTGGCTACTGGTCTCTGGAATGAGAGCAATGCTGAAAATACCCAACAGTTTGAAAGATCTATGTGGCAGCAGGTGCTGACTGGAGTCTGTTGTGTAAACTGAAGCCTGACTGGCTAGGATTTGGTATTATTTGCTCAAGAGGAGAGTGGCAATAATTTCTTATAAATCCCTGCTGGACCTCTGTAAAAATCCTTTGATTTGTAAAAATTCCTTTTGATTTGGAAAGGAGAAATGAAGACGGCAGATGCCTTAACTCTGCTCTCTGAAAGTCTGGTTTAGGCCTTTTTCAAGCTGTGTAGCTTTATAAAGTATTTGCTTTGATAGTCATGTTTTGTTTTTCCTGCCTCGTGCGTTAGATGACGACAGCGAACCCATCCTTGGGCAATGGTTTGAAGAGACAATCTCTCCAAGCAAAGAGAAGGTGGCCCCTCCACCACCCCCTCCACCACCTCCTTTGGAGAGCTCACCAAGGGTGAAGAGCCCCAACAAACAGAGTGGTGGAGAGAATGGGAACATCCTGGCCAGTCGCAAGGATCCTGAGCTGGTATGGAAAGGTGTTGGGGCTGTAGCATTGTTTACCTGTCAGTGAGGAGCTGCACTGACAACATGATGAATGTCAGGTATTTTAAGTGCATTGCTGATGAAGAATCAGGGAGTGTCTTGGCGTTGAAGAAAGATGTTTGCTCTGCTGTCTTTCCAGATGGAATGTGACTGGATTTGTTGCTGCCAGGGAAGCAGAGAGTGCAAGTAGTATCTATTTGGGTTACAGAGGGAGAGGGAAAATGGGGACAGAACTAAAAGGGAAATGACTTGCTGTTAGAATGCTTTTAGCTCCAACTCCATTGGGTAAAGACAAAAATAAACACTGCAACCTCCAACCTTCCCAGGGAGTTCTAGAATCAGTCCTGGTTCAGACCACAGTGCAGGGAGCTGTATTGCCATGAGCACCCCCTGTCCTCCGCTGCCAGAGGGGGAATTAAGGAACCTGCTTTATTTTGCTGGTGGTTTAGTTTTTATCTATTGTTGTCCCTCTGCTTTTGTTGCTTCTATAATGTGTTTCTCTTTCCTTTGCAGTTTTTGAGCCTGGCTTCAAACATTTTGAACTTTATCACTTCTTCTATGCTGAACTCCAGGAATAACTTTATTCGCAACTACCTGAGCGTGTCTCTGTCGGAGCAGCACATGGCCACCCTGGCCAGCATCATCAAGGAGGTGGACAAGGATGGCCTTAAGGGTGGGTAGGCCAACTTCTCTGAGAGAGAACACAGACTTGAGGGTTTTTAGGTCTGTGTTTTCTTAATTTACTGTCAAAATTTTAAATATTGGAGAGCAAAGGTGGTAAAGGGCACCCAATCCCTGTGTTACAGGCACGTCAGATGAGGAGTTTGCTGCTGCACTGTATCACTTCAACCATTCCTTGGTGACCTCAGATCTTCAGTCCCCTGCCCTGCAGGTAATCTGGGATTGGAGGTATAAATAAAGTGAAGAAGTGTTGGTGTCTGTTAATGTCCTTACATGGGCTCTCCACACCTAAGAGTAGTGTGTTGGTGATTCAGTTTGGCCCTGAGTATATTCTTTTGCAAACAGCGGTTGGAATATTTTAAGTCCAGTGGTTTGAATGACTTTTGCAGTCATTCAGTGGAAACTTAACATCTAGAGTTCAAACTAATTCACTGAACTCTGAAGGTGATGAAAGCTGAGAAGGAAATGAGTTTGTGTATTTTGTTTTGGAGAGTTGCCTCTATCTGTGAGTTTATTAAGAGACATTCCCGCAGATCTGCTTTGCTGTCAGGACCAATGCCAAAAAGCCTTGGAATTCTCTCAGGAGAGAATCAAATTAATCCTTTTGCTTTCATTTACTAACTTTGTAGCCTCTGGGTTTCTTTGCTGGGTCATGGGCTGATCTGGCTTACCCCTGTAAGTAGAGGTTACAAACCTGCTTACCCATCACTGAATTCTATCCCTATACTTTGCTGTTTTCTACTGTACCTAAACACTCTTGTTTGTTTTTTTGTGAAAGCAGTTGGACTTTTCAGCAATTTGCCTTTTAATATACTTGAAACAAATATAGCCATAATCAGTTAAAGGTCTCTTTTTCTAAATTCAGAGATACTGAACATAATCTCTCTTGCTGTGATACTGCAGTAAGTGACCAGGGCTCATTAATGCCATGTTTTGTCTGCACTGGTGTTGAGAGTTTGTTGTGTTTTAGGTGGCAAAGGGACAGCGCTGTGTCCCTCGGTAGCTATTTGAGGTTGGAGAGTTCTTGCTGTGGGAGCCCTTATGAACTGAGAGCCCTGCTATTCATTGTCTGTGTTCAGATCCTACTTTTAATTAATTAAAGCTTCACACAGGAAGCTTTTACTTCCCTTTCCAACAAGCCCCTGTTTTCTTCCAGAACACTCTTCTTCAGCAGCTGGGGGTTGCTCCTTTCTCTGAAGGTCCGTGGCCTCTCTACATCCACCCTCAAAGTTTGTCGGTGCTCTCGCGGCTTCTCCTGATTTGGCAGCATAAAGCCACTGCCCAGGGGGATTCTGATGTTCCAGAATGCCTTAAAGTCTGGGAAAGGTGAGATAATTTTATGGTGAGCTGAAAGTTAGTCATCTCTTGCCTCTCACACTTCCTGTCAAGTGAAAATTCTCTGCATGACAAGTGTGTGCTCTCTGAGCTGGGAGCTGCTTGGAGGAGCAGAGGGTCAGGCTGCTGAGTTCCTGGAGTCCTTCACCCAGAGCATAGGAAATGAGACCTAAAATCAGGATTAAAGTGGGAGGAGGCTGAATTACAGTGATGCTGGTTTTAAAAAAGGAAGAATGTCTTACTTCAGCAGGTTTCTGGTAAATTCTGTTAGGATAGGGCTGAGATTGTTCCTCTTGGCTATTACCTGGATGTGAAAGTCCCTGATAGGGTTTAGGTGACTTAAAGATCCAGTGGGAACACGTTTGAGTCCCTCTTTCTGCCTTTGAGTGATTATTCCTATTTTCCATGAGATGTATTTGCTGCTGATTTAATTTGTAGGTTTTACTGTTTGTGTAGTTTCATTCCAGGACACCATGTATTGAACAATTTATGAAATTTCCAGTATTTAAGCAAAAAAAAATACAATGACAGAAATGTTTTAAAGGGAGAGGAAAACTAAACTTTGTAAACTTCCTCTCCTGTTGCCAGGTTTGTGGGCACCCTGAAGCAAAATGCCTTGCAGGGGACTCTCCCCAGTGACACAGAAGATCTGAACGTGGAACATCTCCAGCTGCTGCTGCTTATTTTCCACAATTTCTCGGAGAGGGGCCGCAGATCCATCATGATGCTCTGTATCCAGACAATTGTGGAGCTGACAGCCAACATGGAGACCCAGCAGTGTTCTGTGCCACTCATCGTGGCACGGCTGCTCCTGGTCTTTGACTACCTGCTCCATCAGTATTCCAAAGCTCCCATGTACCTCTTTGAACAGGTAAGGCTTTGACATCGTGTTCTGGGTATTTTCTTGGTCACCCAGCAGAAATCTGTGATGTGCAATCATTGGTGTGTTGTGGTCCCTGATCTTTGGGAGAGAAGTTGGTGTTGTTACCAGCCTTTGGAGGTACAAAGCATGATTCACTATCACCAGTGGGTTCATTTGGAGTGAACATTCCTGGTGTAACCAGTGTCCTCATTCCTGGTAAGGACAGGATGACTGTCCCATCTTATCTTTCAAATATTGACAATTTGGGTATTTAGGCACCATTTCACAACTACCTTCTCTTTGCTTTAGTGTTTTACTGTTGAGGTTTTTGGGATTTTTGATTTTCTCATTAATGGGATGCTGGTGCTTTGTGCCTGACTTTTCCAGTTGTGGGAAGTTTGGCCATTGATTTAAACTGCTCACTCCATATTAAAAATCATCAGAGAGGATCCATGTCTTCCCTCAAGATGTCAAACAAGGTTGTTTCTTTGTGGTTCTTTTTCTGTGGGATGATACTTTTCCCCACCTGCCCTTCAGTGACAAGGATGCCCTGGGTGGTTTTGTGTTTGTTCATTTTTTAATTTAGGTGCAATATAATTTGCTGACTCCACCCATTGGCTGGGGGAGTGGATCCCAGGACAGTGGCAGACGAACATCTGTCCCACTTTACCATGGCTTTAAAGAAGTGGAAGAAAACTGGACCAAACACTGTTCATCAGGTAAGAAAGAAAATGGAAGGTACTTTCTATTCCCAGATTTTCTTGTGTAAATAAATGAGAGCACTTCCTGTGCCCTAGTCTGGGCAGCTTTTCCTGCTTTTAAGGGACATAGTTGGAATAGATAAAAATGCATCTAATAATGCAGAAGTTTTATTAAACAAAATTATTGTCATCTAGGACTATGGTACAAGTAATTCAAAATAGTCTGTTGTACCAGGATTGTAGGAGTAAGAAAACTTTGGCTGTGTATACCACGAGTTAGAGAACATATAATGTGTCATGGAGATTCTAAAGTCTGGTAATATCCAAAAATGTGAAAGGCTGTGGGCATGGAGGAGGGAATATGACACAATGCTGCCTAATTAAACTGTCACTCTGAATGGTATTTTCTGTTCTCACATTCCAGACTCAGTTCCACAGCCCAGGTTCTACTGCATCCTGTCTCTAGAAGCTTCTGAAGATGATTTGAACCGTCTGGACAGCACGGTATGAACACTGCTGGTTTAGAGGCCTTTCTGTCAGTCTGCACAAGGCCATGTGGATTTGAAAAGTGCCAGGGAGAATAGGCAAGAAGGAAAGACTTGATTAAGCAGAGAGGGACCAGAAATTTTTCACTAAGTGGAGTGGCTGGATAAGATAGTGGGGGATTCCTTTTTACACCTTGTAGCTTATCAGGGAAGTCAGTGAGGATGTGCTGGACTACTTGTGGGAGTGCTTGGGATTCAGTGCTCTAAGAGAGAGCCCAGCTCTGTCCACACTTGCTTTTCATTGCTGCTCAAACACCTGAGATAGAGACATGTGGCATTAGAGTTGTTTTCTCACCACTTTCCTCCATGTTCTTCCTGGGATTTGCTTCCTCGCTAAACTTGTTGCCATCAGGGTTATTATGGGTTTGCTCTCGTGCAAGCTCATTGATTATCCAGCAGAGGAGAGAAATACCCAATAGAACTCACTTCCTGAAGGTTTATCTCACTTAGTTTTGGGCTCTGTGTAATCTGGATACTTAAAATAAGAGCTTGGCTGTATCTGTGCCTTTGCAAAGGAAGGATCCTGACTCGTCTTCTCCTGCAGGTTTGTGAGGTCCTTTTCTCCAGGGCTACGAAGTACGATGAGCTTTACACAGCCCTGACCTCCCTCCTTGCAGCTGGGTCACAGTTTGACACCCTCAGGAGGAGGGAGAACAAAAATGTCACGGCACTGGTAAGACTGTGTTGAGAAATAATGAGTTTGCAAACTTAATATTTTCCAGCAAAGTATTTAACCAAAGTATTTTGGGCAGTGGTTGGAGTCACGGGGAACTTACAAATCCCATAATCCATAATGTGTATGGTGGCTGCACATCCCTTGAGTTTTTAATTTTTAGTATGTTTTAGACTTGCTGTAAGTCCCTGATAATTCCAGGAGGTCTAGCTAGAACGTGATTAAATAGGAGAAATCTTTCCTTTTTCTTTTCTCGTTCCTCTTGAATATTTTGTTGTTTACTGTGACAGAAACTCAGTCCAGAATGTGTCCATTTTATTCGGCACATCTGCAGGAGTCTGTGAGATCATTTCAGAACCTGTTATGATGGAAACTGCAATCTTTCTTTACCAATTTGTCCAACTGTCTCTCTGTGTAGGAAGCCTGTGCCCTCCAGTACTATTTCCTGATTCTGTGGCGGATACTGGGGATTCTGCCCCCCTCCAAAAGCTACATGCACCATTTGGCCATGAACACCCCTGAGATGAGTGACTGTGACCTCCTGCACACCCTGCGCTGGTCTTCCCGCCTCCAAATCCCTTCTTATGTCACCTGGATCAAGGTACAGCCTCATCTGTTCAGGGGTATTTTGAGGTGTGGATAATAAGGATGTCAGTCTCTTCCAGGGATTTGTTCTGTGGGCACAATGGGGAGAAATGGGAACCTGTGCCTGTGTTTTCTCAAGTGTTCTAACCTGATGATTGTCAGAGTGGATAATTGCAGAGCACTCCTAAAGTGTGATGGGTCTGTTTTTTGGCATCTCTAGGATCACCTCATCAAGCAGGGCATGAAAGCTGAACATGCTGCTCCTCTCATGGAACTGACCTCCAGCAAATGCATCTCAGTGAAGTACGATGTGGAAATAGCAGAGGAATACTTTGCTCGGCAGGTGAGGTGGTAGGAATGCAACTGTGCACCTGGAACTTGGATTTTTGTGGGATGATTTGCACTCATTGTTCCTCCCCTCTGGATTTTCAGATATCTTCTTTCTGTGCTGTCGACTGCACAACTATTCTCCAGCTGCACGAAGTTCCCAGTTTACAATCCATTTACACCCTTGACGCTGCAATTTCCAAGATTCAGGTTTCTCTAGACGAGCACTTTTCCAAGTTAGCTGCAGAAACTGATCCCCACAAATCCTCAGAGATAACCAAGAACCTCCTTCCAGCTACCCTGCAGCTCATTGATACCTATGCTACGTTTACCAGGTACAGTCCTTGGGATCTCCAGCAGGAACACAATTCCCTGCTGTGCATTTTGCTTTCTTTGCACTTTGTGTGTTGTTTTCTTAGAGGTGCCTGGGGTTTTTGTAGTCCAGTGTAATTACTTTATGTCCTCTGGAGTGTCCATTGTTTTAAAAGAGGAATAAAAAGTATCTTTTCAAGCCATGCATAGGAAGTTGTTGTTTCTAAGTAACCTCCTTGTCTGATCTTCCAAGCCCTCCTTGCAAGTTTGCAAAACCAGCTTTTCCTCCAAAGATAAAACCACTCTCTAGGATAGTGCTGCTTAAGGTTATTTCTCTGGGATAATATTGAGGCTGTCAGACCATCAAGAAGGAGAGGGGGGTTAATTCTTACATTAAGAGTCTGAAGTCTTCTAAACTCTCGTTAGAACCTCCGTGGAAAAAAGCAGAAGTAAATCAGCTTTTTCTTTGGAATGGGCACTTCTCATAAGTAGCTTAGAGGGGATAAAAGCCCACAACTCCCTTAGTGCTATAAGATGAAGTACAGGGCAGAGCTTCAGAAGTTTGTGTTTATCTGTCGCTGTATTGACAGACTTAGTTCTGAAATGCAGAGCTGATTGCTGAATAAATCCTTCTCATCCTGAATGCAGATCTTACCTGCTCCGGAGCCTGTCTGAGGAGGGCTCCACAGACAATAAACCCTCTGAGGAGAAGCTCCAGGGTTACGCTGCTGTCCTGGCCATCGGCTCTGCCCGCTGCAAGTCCAACTCTTTAGGTGAGGTGCTGGAGAGCTCCCACTGCATTCTCTCTGCAGGTGAAGCTTTCTACAAGGCTGCCAAAACTCAGTTTCAAAGCTAGTGTGTTCTCCAGCACTCTGCTCAAATGAGTGAGTTACCTTGCCAGCAGCAAGAATGGGGAGTCTGTTCCTTTTAGTATCCTGAAAACTGAAAAAGCCAGGCAAAGCTTGAAAGAGTAGCTGGCCTGTGGATTTATCTGGATTATTGAAATGTTTTTATAGCCATGGTGGAGCTGGTGGAATGGAATAATAAGGGGAGTTATGAAATGTTGCTACGTTGAAGACTACTGTGAATTAGTATTTGTGTTGGTTTTCTGTTGTTTTAATAAAGTGGAAGAAGCTGGGAAGCTCTCGCAAACTTAGGGATAATTTTGACTTGTAAAAAAGCTTGAAACTAGCCCTCAGCAGAATGACAGCTCAGTTGGGCTAAGTCGTGCCTTAAATAATGACAATAATTTTAAAAAATTACAAAAAAAAAGAAAAAAATCCCTCTGTAGAAGCACTCTGGATTCCAACAGTGCCTGATGATTCTGTGTTAACTGCAGGTCCAGCACTTGTTCAGAACCTGCCATCAGCCGTGCAGACTCTTTGTGAGTCATGGAACAACATCCACACCAACGAGTTCCCAAACATTGGCTCATGGGTGAGTGAAGCCTGGTGTGATCCTCACCCCCTGGGTTGCTGGGAATGGTGGGCAGGGTGTTTTCCTTTCCAGGCTGGCTGGTTCTGATATGTGTGTGTGTGTGTCTCTCCCCAGCGCAACGCCTTCGCCAACGACACCATCCCTGCGGAAAGTTACATCAGCGCCGTCCAGGCCGCACACCTGGGCACCCTGTGCAGCCAAACTCTGCCTCTTGCAGCCTCCCTGAAACACACCCTGCTCTCCCTGGTCAGGCTCACTGGGGATCTCATTGTGTAAGTGGTGGAGTTGATGTTACATCCTGTATTGTGTTATGGATCCGTCCGCTCTTCTCTTGTCTGACTTCGTCAGGTGGAGCCTACTGTCTGGTGCTGTATTTTGAGCTAAACCTTTTAGTTTGGAGTTCTGAGTTCTAAATGAATGAAGGATAGTTTTTCTGTCATCATCTGATACCTCCAAAAGTCAGACTTCTTGAGAGTCTGACTCCTTATTTCTTTTTTTGTGGAGATTTGAAGAAACTGGGATATAGGCAAGAATATGGACTTGAAGACAATGAGATATAAACAAGACAATGTGGCTGTAATTAGTTAACTTCTGCTTTTTTCCTAATTAGTTTTATAATGTTTTCTCAAAGCATGAAGAAAGAGTGAAATGCAATTTTTTTTTCAGAGACTTACTCAAAAATACTCTTAAAATCAAGAAATAGTTGTTGACACTGTAGACAAGACCAAAAGCCACACTGTGTGGTAGTGACTCTAGGAAAATGTTGTAACTGTGTATATGCAAAAGTAACATGTAGAGTTTTCCAAATGAAAACTATTTTTCTGAGCCTATGTAGTTATCCCAGCTTTCTGAAAAGGTTTTATCACTGACTTCCATCCAGATTTGTGCCTCACTTGTGTGACTTCTCATTACCAATAAGGATGTTCTCAGTACACCATGCAGAGAAATAATTGTTTGCTTTTCTTTTCAAGCTGGTCAGATGATCTGAACCCACCCCAGGTGATCCATTCCCTGCTGCCCCTCCTTCTGGAGACCAGCACAGAGAGTGTGGCAGAAATCAGCAGCAACTCCCTGGAAAGGATCTTGGGCCCTGCAGAGTCAGATGAGTTCCTGGCACGTGTTTATGAGAAGTTGATCACAGGATGTTACAACATCCTGGCCCATCACTCTGATCCGAACAGGTAAAGGAGCTGTGGGGATTGTAAAAAGAGCAGCTACTTATAGGAATTTGTGTGGGAGATGTCTGGAAGGTCTGGGTTTCTGCCTTACAGCATCATGTGTCCCTTTTTTCTGAACATTTGGTGGATTCATTGGTGTTTTCTGTGTGGTTGTTGATCAGTTATTTTTCACCTTCCTTGTGAAGAGATGCTTTCAATTGATGGAAAGTTTATTAGAACTGTAATAGCAAAATAGATCCCTTGGCTCTCAGAGCTGTTGTAATTATTGAAATTGCTCTCATATATTCTTATTTGATTCATATATTCCTCTTGATCCTCAGTGGTCTGGATGAGTCCATCTTGGAGGAATGTTTGCAACATCTGGAGAAGCAGCTGGAGAGCAGCCAGGCCAGAAAAGCCATGGAGGAATTCTTTTCAGAAAGGTGAAGTCACCCTGGAAGTTGTAGCCCAAGAACTTTATTTCTCATCCTTTTTCTGTTTGCTTGTGTCACTGTAGACACCAAGGTGATGTTGATGCCATTGCACAGGAAAATGCAGATCTGTGTAAAGATAGGATCTCCTTCAGGTAGTGCAGGAGAGTGGGAAAAGACTCTGAGTCTTTGTCACTCCACATAAAATAGTGAGTCCTCAGAGCGATCATCAGGGAAAGACGATTCTTTTGTCAAAGGAGGTTTTTGAGAAGTGCTGGTCCATGAGGCGCACCAAACTGCAAAATCCCAAGTTCTCTCAGTGCTTCCTTGGGACAGTAGGTTGATAATTTTAAGGTGGAGTGTTGGCCTGACTTAGAAATATGAAGACCAATTGTGATAGAAACAGTACAGCACAACAACAGTGTTCTGAATATGGAGGTGAACTAGAGGAAAGGTTTTCTCTTTTAGAAAGCCAACCTTTGTCTGGTTTGTCTCTCTACTTATTCAAAAGTTCAAAATGGAAGCAGTCTGGTGAGTGTACTTTGTTAGTAGAGAAGGGAAAAATAGGCAAGAAAATCTTGCCTTTTGGTTTAGAAATCAGTTCAGGCCCTTTTGTGGCTTGTTATGTGGAGAATACTGAAATGCATCTGAGGAGCCCATGAGATTTATGAGTTTTAGTGTGAGTTTGCTGTTTGATTGAAAGCAATCTCAGCAATTGGCTGCTGAGCAATATTAGTACAAACTGTTACCAGTCTGAAGTGTGAGGGCAGATAGAAGTGGAAAAAAAGGAATGGGTCATCTTTGACAAAACTGATTTAATTTCCTTCTCTATAGTGGAGAGCTGGTCCAGATCATGATGGCAACAGCCAACGAGAACCTCTCAGCCAAGTTCTGTAACAGGGTGCTGAAATTCTTCACCAAGCTCTTCCAGCTGAGTGAGTGATGGTCAGATCTCCCCTGTCCTGCCTTTGTCCACTTTATACTGTTCTTGTATTGGTCTAAGACATGAAGATGCTTTAAAGAAAAGCTGTAGGAGGGAGTGGAATCACAGCTTCACACTTTTAATGAAAGCAATTTTCCAAATGTTTGCTGTGGATCTGTCACTCACAGTAACTTTCCTCCCCAGCTGAGAAGAGCCCCAACCCCAGCCTGCTGCGCCTCTGTGGCTCGTTGGCTCAGCTGGCCTGTGTGGAGCCTGTCAGACTCCAGGCCTGGCTGACCAGGATGACCATGTCCCCACCCAAAGACTCAGACCAGTTGGACGTTGTGCAAGAGAACAGGCAGCTCCTGCAGCTCCTGACAACTTACATTGTTCGGGAAAACAGGTAAAGCACAGCCCTGTGTGTGCTGTTCATGCCCTTCCTGCTCCAGAGGTGCAAATTTCATGAGCTGCTGAGTTGTGAGTCTCTGAAACTCTCTTGTTTTTGCTCAGCCAAGTGGGAGAAGGTGTGTGCACTGTCCTGCTGAGTACTCTGATCCCAATGGCAACAGAGATGTTGGCCAACGGGGATGGCACAGGCTTCCCTGAACTGATGGTCGTGATGGCGACTTTGGCCAGTGCAGGACAAGGTGCAGGACACCTCCAGCTTCATGGTGCTGCTGTGGATTGGCTGGGCAGATGGTAAGAGCAAACTTTATTCTGTTATTTGTTCATTTGCATCACTTATACTGATGTTTTTATTATTGTTTTTACTGATGATATAGTGATCAGTGTTTACTGATATTCACTTATTTTTTTAGATTGTTGTTTGGATTATAAAGTGGTCTATATTTCCCCCCTCCCGCCCCATTAAGAACAACCTTGTGTTGTCTTTATCTTCTCCACTCTGGATGTTTTAATTGCTGCATTTATACATTCCCTGTTTTTAATCTAAAGCAAACTGAATGCTTGAAGCTGTCGGTCAAGAATCTGTTCACACTTTGCAAAGGTTATTAGCTCTAATGAGAGGTTGTGGATTCCCTCTCCCTGGAAGTGTTCAAGGCCAGGGCTTGGATCATCCAGGTCTAGTGGAAGGTGTCCCTCCCCATGGGAGGGAGTGGAACTGCATGAGCTCTGAAGTCCCTTCCAACCCAAACCGTCCTGGGATTCTGTGGTTCTATAATAATTTCCACTGTTTTGGGTTACAGCAAGAAATACCTGTCTCAGAAGAACGTGGTGGAAAAAATGAATGCCAACGTCATGCAAGGGAAGGTAAGCCTTGCAGGAATAACCCCAAGGCAGGAGCTGCTCAGCTCTCCTGTTCTGGGAGCTTTAAACATCTTGCTCAGGGGGAACTATTCATTTTTTTTCCCCTGCAGCAGCTATTATGGGATGTGAGTAGTGCCTCTAATTGTCCCTCCTGTCTGCCTTGCAGCATGTGACCATCCTGGAGTGCACGTGCCACATTGTCTCTTACCTGGCTGATGTCACCAATGCCCTGAGCCAGAGCAGTGGCCAAGGGCCCAGTCACCTGTCTGTGGATGGGGAGGAAAGGGCCATCGAGGTGGATTCTGACTGGGTGGAGGAGCTGGCAGTGGAGGAGGAGGATTCCCAGGCTGAAGATTCGGTAGGCAACACTCCCAGCAGGTGCTGCAAAGGGTTATTTCACAGCTTCCAAATCAGAATCACTCAGATTGTAAGTGGAAGTTTTGTTGTTTATTCCTAATGTGAGTGAAGAAAATTCTGGAAGAGAGTATCTGTCATTTGTTGACTTTGTGATGTCAACAAAAGTTAAATATTCATATTTTTAATAAAAAAAGGAAGAAATGGAGTGAGATGGGTTTGTTCCTACTGGTTTGTCAATTATACACACACACCCATTTATATGTATATGTATATAATCAGCAAGCAGCTTAGAAGTGCTTAGAAGCAGACTTTTAGATGCTGCTGGTGGGGGAAAAAAGGTGTTAAAATATATTCTTTAAAATCTATTTTCTCCATTTTTTTTACTGTTTCTTTTTCTTGTTACTTGTTAACCCTTTTATGTTACTATAATGCGTCACCCTCTCTTCTTTCACGTGGTTTGATACCTGCTGCCTTCTAGCTCAGTGTAGTTACAACTTGCTATTCTGGAGCTGCAGTTACAACACTTTTCTGAAGCAGTTTTCTTCTTGATAGGATGAAGATTCTCTCTGTAATAAACTCTGTACCTTCACCATCACACAGAAAGAATTCATGAATCAACACTGGTAAGAACCTCAAATTTGTGTTCAGACTTTCAGCCTGATATTTCTGGCCGTTGAGAAGGAAACCACTGTAGTTTGTGAAACTTTCATAACTCACCTGCTTTATTTTGGGCAGGTACCACTGTCACACTTGCAAGATGGTTGATGGGGTTGGTGTTTGCACAGTTTGTGCCAAAGTTTGTCACAAGGATCATGAGATTTCTTACGCCAAGTATGGATCATTCTTCTGTGACTGTGGAGCCAAGGAAGATGGCAGCTGCCTGGTAAAGTGTCCTCATTTCTTCAGCTCTTACAGGCTTTTACAGTTTTCTGTCTGCAGTGAGTAATGTCAGGTTATGAGGGTGCAAAAGGGCTAAGACTTGAAGGTTTTGTCTCTATAATAAACCCTCAGAATTTACAGCTTGCCTGGAAATTAATTTTTTTGCACCAAATAAGAGCATCTGTCTTAGTAATTCCAGCTGCCTTGGGATTCCGCTTACCCTTATGTAATTTGCTATACAACAATCAACACCTCGTCTCATGTTTTCCAGTAGCAGCAAACAAAATATATCCTAAATGCAGCAGTTTCCTAATACTTGGGTGGATGCTGTTATGTCATTTCTTTAAAATTGCAGTCTGAGAGACTTGCACTTTAAAATTACATTAACCTTGCTGCTCTTACAATCTGTGTTCATTTCACTAGTGATCACATTGAGTCTTGTTTGGACTCTTAGCAGTCTGTGTCATTCCCAGGCTTTGGTGAAGAGAACTCCCAGCAGTGGGATAAGCTCTACCATGAAAGAATCCGCCTTCCAGAGCGAGCCCAGGGTGCCTGAGAGTGTCATTCGCCATGCCAGCACCTCCCCTGCTGAGAAAGCCAAGGTCACCATCAGTGAGGGGAAGGGTCCTGATGAAGAAAAACCCAAGAAGAGCAGCCTGTGCAGAAATGTCGAGGGCTGTCGAGAGGAGCTGCAGTCCCAGGTATGACCATCTGTTAAGCAGAGGTGGTTTATGATGAGGCTCTAAATGTGTTGGTTATCACCCAAGCTGGTCGATTTTTATGATAAGAGGGGGTCATAGAAGTGATGTCAGGCTTTAAAAAGCAGTTCTTATGAAAGCTTCTATCAGGGGCATCTCATTCCTCACTTACCTCTTTCATGTAGGCCAACTTCTCCTTTGCACCTTTGGTGCTGGAGATGCTGAATTTCCTGATGGATGCCATCCAGATCAACTTCCAGCAAGCTTCAGCCATGGGCAGCAGCAGCCGTGCCCAGCAAGCTCTCAATGAGCTCCATACTTTGGACAAGTCCGTGGAAATGACAGACCAGCTGATGGTACGGAACTGAATGACTGATGGAGGTGATGGATAGCAGAGTGAGGGGGGAGTCACTTAGAGCCATTCCAAGCGATCTCTTTTGGATACTTTTTACCCAGGTGCCAACTCTGGGCTCTCAGGAAGGTGCCTTTGAGAACGTGCGCATGAACTACAGCGGGGACCAGGGCCAGACGATCCGGCAGCTGATCAGCGCCCACGTGCTGCGGCGCGTGGCCATGTGTGTGCTGTCCTCCCCCCACGGCCGGCGGCAGCACCTGGCCGTGAGCCACGAGAAGGGCAAGGTGAGCCCTCCAGCCCTGCTGGGAGCCCTGCCTGCCCAGGGGAAAGGGAACGGCGCCCGGCAGCGGAGTCACGGGATGAACTCGGTTGGAAAAGACCTCTGAGATTGAGTCTGACCTATTATCCGACACCATCTCACCCACTAAACCACTTAGTACAGTCTTTTTTTAACCACTTTCAGGGATGGTGAGCCCACCACCTCCCTGGGCAGTCCATTCCAGTGCCCAATCACTTTCTATGAAGAATTTTTTCCTGACATCCAGCCTAAAATTCCCTTGGTGTAGCTTGAGACTGTGTCCTCTCATTCTGTCACTGGTTGCCTGGGAAAGGCACAGTGGGTTTGGTTCTGCCTGTCCTTCTGACCTCATAGCTTAGAGAAACCTCTTTTAGGAAAAAATTCTTCAGGGAAAAGAGCTCTTGCTGCGAAAATAGAACAAATCGCTGCAACTACCTGGAAGGAGGTTGGAGTGAGGGGGGGGTCCATCTCTTCTGCCGTGTCACATGAAAGGATGAGAAGAAATGGCTGTAAGGTGCACCAGGGGAGGTTCACATCAGTTGCTGTAAAAAAAAAAAAATCACTGAAGGAGTGGTCAGGCATTGGAAGTGTTTGAGAAGTGTCCGATGTAGCACTTGAGGATATAGTTTAGGGATGATGATGGTGGTGCTGGGGTGATGTTTGGATCTTGCAGATCTCTTTCAACCTTGATTCTGTTACTCAAATTCTGTAACTGGGGGGACACAGAGAGCTGGAATTCAAGTGCCTTTTCCCCCTCAGTTATCAATTTGAATAACTGGGTTCCTCTTGTGGTGCAGATCACAGTCCTCCAGCTCTCAGCATTGCTGAAACAAGCCGACTCCAGCAAGAGAAAACTGACCCTCACTCGCCTCGCATCCGCCCCCGTTCCCTTCACTGTCCTGAGCCTCACTGGGAATCCCTGCAAAGAGGACTACCTGGCTGTGTGTGGACTCAAAGTGAGTACCTCCCAAACACTTTCCCAGGCAGCTGGAAATGTCAGCTCAAAGCCAGCTGTGTTTCTTTCCACTGAGGAGCTGGGACAGAGCTGGCTCCAAAGTTCTGCCACTAATTTAGCTCCTGAATCACTTTCTTGCTAGATAGATGAAATAAAAGCAGCAGGACCTGTATGAATAATATAATAAATGAGACAGTGCCTTGAAATAGTACTTCTTATTGTATTTAGGCCAATTTTAATTTAAGAGAAGAGCCAAGGTTTAGTCATGTCAAACTTGGTGTTTTAAAACTAGTCTGTAACAATTACTGTTCTTTGGCAAGGACTCCTCTTCTTTGTGTTCTCCCAAATTTAGATTCAGCTTTCCCAGTGCAGAATCCACAAATCTGTTACTTAGCTGAGAAATGGCTGCAGTCTGTGTGGTTTTGGGTTTGTGTTTTTCTTCTTTGCAAACCTTCATGTCCGTCAGCTTTAATGCAGGGATTTTAGATTCTCATTCTCTGAGTCATTATTGGCACTAAGAGAAATGCTGACTTTTAACTCCGTTCTTGGCTTCAAATGTTTATAAATGCTTTGTTCTAATATTTGACCAATTTTTTTTTGTTACTCCAGGACTGCCATGTGTTAACATTCAGCAGCTCTGGATCAGTCTCTGATCATTTGGTGCTTCATCCCCAACTGGCCACTGGGAATTTCATCATCAAAGCTGTGTGGCTGCCAGGATCTCAAACAGAGCTTGCCATTGTGACTGCAGACTTTGTGAAGGTATGTCTGCTCATAAGACATTGATGGTGTATCTTCTTTCAGTCACTGGAGTCTGGATCTTTTGGAGTTGCGTGTGGAAGAATGCGAAATAAATTGGAAGTATAACTTTGGTGTGTTTTGCTGCTGTTATTGCAGGAAAAAAGCAAAACCAAAGCACCCAAAGAGCAGAAAAATGAACTGTAACATCTAATGGGGATTCCCTTGTCTCAGCTCTTGTCCTCTTTTGTATCATAGTAGTTAATTATTGCCTAAATTCTTCTGTGTCATAGTAATTATTGCCTTGGTTCTTCCCACAGATTTACGATCTCTCTGTAGACGCCTTGAGCCCAACTTTCTACTTCCTCCTACCAAGTTCCAAAATCAGGGATGTGACTTTCCTTTTCAATGAGGAGGGGAAGAACATCATAGTGATCATGTCCTCAGCTGGGTACATCTACACCCAGCTCATGGAGGAGGCCAGCAGTGCCCAGCACGGGCCATTCTATGTCACCAATGTGCTTGAAGTCAACCACGAGGACCTGAAGGTGCTGGTGACTTCCCTTTCTCTCTGTTGTTTTTTTTTTTTACATCTTGTGTTTGAATGCAGAAGTTTCCTTTTTTTTTTTTCCTTCTTTTAAACCCCCTGATCTAGATCAAGGAGCTTGCTTATTCCTCTAAGGAGAGAAATATCCTCGCAGTGAAAGGGGGTGGGGGTGAAAATTAAACCCCTTGATCCTTTCATCTAGAAAATGGAGCACGTTTTCCATGGCTGGCTCTGAAGTCATGCCCAGCAGGATTTCTCAGCAGGGAGATGGCTTCAGAGCACTGCTGTTCTCAGAGGGAGGCACTCCAAAGGTGCAGGAACAGAATGGATAAGTCACCATTGCTGGGGCTGTAGAGCTGGAATGAGCCTTTTTTGCTGGTCTTGGGGGTGACTTTTAATATTTGTTCACATTTCATTGCATGTTTTTACCCCAGCCTGCTTCAAAACAGGGGAATAGATGAGAAGGCAGCCCTCAAGAAGGTCTTTTATGATCTGGGAACACGGGGAGTACTCCATGTGAGACTGTCACACAGTGTTCAGGCGCCCAGCTGAGGGTGTTACCTACAGCCTACGGCTCTGCAGGCTCAGCATCCCCTTCCAAAGCCTTTGAAGTGTCTGATGGATGAGTTCACCCAGGAGTTCAGCTTAGAAAATTGTCGTTTAGGGCTGTGTTCTCTCACTGGTGGGGAGGCTTTGGGAATAATTCCATCATAAATTTGAAAGCTTGACAGAGTGTTTTGGGATATGTGTGTTTGTGTTAAATGCTGTCACTTCTGTTGGTCCCACAGGACAGCAATGGCCAGGTGGCAGGAGGAGGGGTGTCAGTGTATTACTCCCATGTGCTGCAGATGTTGTTCTTCAGTTACTGCCAAGGCAAATCCTTTGCAGCCACCATCAGCAGGGCCAGCCTGGAAGTGCAGAGGCTATTCCCAATTAACATCAAGAGGTGAGGCTCATGTGGAAGACTAAAATTTTCATTTCTGTTTGTTATTAATAAATATCACTCATTACCATGCCAGCTCTAAATGTCCAAAGCTTGGGGTGAAGATCCCCTTTTTGACTGATGGTTTCTTGCTACTTTTCATGGTGTTTCTGATGATCCTTGTGGGTCCCTTCCAACTCAGGACTTTTCAGCTACAGGATGATTTGAAACCAAAACTGGCCATTTGAGCAGTGAGGGAACATATGCAATTTGTCTTCCCACTGGGATTTCCCAGCAGGAAGGTGGTGCAGAGCAGTTGTGCTGCACAGTGAGGAGCTGCTCCTGGTGCAGCAGCTGGAACTGATGGGATTACCCACCCTCTCCCAGGCTGCAGAGCAGGAAGCTTTTGTTTCCTTTCGCCACCAGTACTGCAGTGGACCTTGTGCATAGTAAGGCTTATTTTCAGACTCCCTTGAGGGGAAACCAATCACTTACACTATGAATGTGGAGAGAAAAAAGCTGTTCTATCATGTTTTCAGACAAGCAGATCTGGGCATTTTGGCCACAGACTCTTTACTAGCCTGACACAAAGCCACTGTCATGAGTGGGCTCTGTAGGAGGGTCAGGTTCCAAGAGCTCCCAAGCCTCAGTTGAGTTTGGCTTAGTCTTTTTGCAGCATTATTTTTATTTTTTCCAGTGAGCAGTCGCACAGATTCTCCTGGTTTGGCCTTTCCTTAGTGCTTCTGGATGTGATATAACATGGAACTGTTGATCTGTTCAGATAAAGAGGCAGCTGAAAGCCATTTTTAAATTACCTCTTTGGCTTGGGGCGTAAAATGTTGCTAAGTGTTTTTCCTTGAGTTTGCTGGGTAGGGATCAGGGCTGTGAATTGAAATACTTGAATTCCTGCTGAGGACAAAGCTTTAACTGGTTTAAAAGCTGTATTTTTTGTGTTTTCACTTGTGCTGCTTGTTAACTTAATGTCACTGTGCCCTTCATCTCTTGCAGTTCTAATGGGGGCAGTAAGACCTCTCCAGCCCTGTGTCAGTGGTCAGAGGTGATGAACCATCCTGGCTTGGTGTGCTGTGTCCAACAAACCACAGGCGTCCCACTGGTGGTGATGGTGAAGCCAGACACCTTCCTCATCCAGGAGATCAAAACCCTACCAGCCAAAGCAAAAGTTAGTCAGAATACTTTCTATTTTTTGGCCCTTGCAATGTGGTTCTTGTTGTCCCATCAACAAGGTCTCCAACACAAAGAGCTTTCCTTCAAGCAGTGGTTGCCAAGTCCTTGCCTTGCCTTGCCTTGCAGATCCAGGACATGGTGGCCATCCGTCACACGGCCTGCAACGAGCAGCAGAGGACCACCATGATCCTGCTGTGTGAGGATGGCAGCCTGAGGATCTACATGGCCAACGTGGAGAACACTTCCTACTGGCTCCAGCCCTCGCTGCAGCCCAGCAGTGTCATCAGCATCATGAAGCCCGTCCGCAAGCGCAAGGCGGCTGCCATCAGTAAGGGGCTCCTCACACAGGTCTTGTGTCACAAATGGGGGTGCAGAAGTTGATCAGCAGCATGTAGACACTTCAAACATTCACTTCTGACAGTTGCCAGTTAACCTGAGGGCTTAGTACTGGCTAAGGCTGGGGAAAAAAATGAGAGGACAGGGGAAGTTTAGGCTGGATGTTAGGAAGAAATTCTTCACAGGAAGAGTGATTGGCCATTGGAATGGGCTGCCCAGGGAGGTGATGGAGTCACTGTCCCTGAAAGTGTTTAAAAAAAGATTGTATGTGGCACTTAGTGCCATGATTTAGTGGATGAGATGGTGTCAGGTAATAGGTTGGATTGATGATCTCAAAGGTCTTTTCTAACCAAGTTAATTCTATAAAATATTTCCATAAATGTACATAAAAACACATGCTGACATTTTGGAAGGAGGCAAGTTGATTCTGCAGCTTTTTTTTGTACATGGCTTTTTGCCTGTTTAGAATGTATTTCATTCTAAATGTCTCTCCCCTTCCAGCGACTCGCACATCCAGCCAGGTGAACTTCCCCATTGACTTCTTTGAACACAACCAGCAGCTCACAGATGTGGAGTTTGGAGGCAATGACCTGCTGCAGGTGTACAATGCTCAGCAGATAAAGCACCGCCTCAATTCCACGGGCATGTATGTGGCCAACACCAAGGTAAATGGGGCAATCTGGGGATTCTTTCAGGCACTTAGGTGATATTATTGCTCCTATTGATGCCGTGCCTTGTCTTTGTTCAAATGACCCTCCCCAAATCCAGTCATTGCAGTGGAGGCACCTCTGTACAGACTTAAGATTCTTGTCTTAAGAGTGAATTTCTGAGCTGTGATTTGTCTTTGTGCAGCCAGGGGGGTTCACCATTGAAGTGACAAACAACAACAGCACGATGGTGATGACGGGCATGCGGATCCAGATCGGCACCCAGGCCATAGAAAGGGCTCCCTCCTACCTGGAGATCTTTGGCCGCACCATGCAGCTCAACATGACCAGGGCCCGTTGGTTTGACTTCCCTTTCACTCGGGAGGAAGCCTTGCAGGCTGACAAAAAACTCACCATCTTCAGTAAGTCTTTGTTCATTCTTGGGTTTGACCAGTTGGTGGTTTGGTTTGGGCAGGTTGAAGCTGTTGTGCTTCACCTCACAGTGGGGAGTTTCCATAGCCTTCATTTGATTTGACTACAAAGACAGTTTGAGGGGTGAACACTGAACATTCAGTGACTTTATTTATGGCCCAGTTTCTTGCTGCAGTGAATGAATTTCAGCTCAGTTCAATAATTTTGTGTTGAGGCAAGAGAAGGAAAATGGCCTTGTCTTTAAGAAATTGAAGAAATTTCTCTCATCATCGTAGTTGGGGCTTCTGTGGATCCTGCTGGAGTCACCATGATGGATTCCATAAAAATTTATGGCAAAACCAAAGAGCAGTTTGGATGGCCTGATGAGCCCCCTGAGGATTTCCCATCTGCTTCTGTGAGCAACGTTTGTCCCCCAAACCTGAACCAAGGGAATGGCACTGGAGACACAGAGTCAGCTGCCCCTGCTGCTGCCAGTGGCACTGTCCTAGAGAGGTATTTCCACAGTCTTTCCTTCATTTTTCCTGGAAAATGAGTAGTTATTGTGGAGGGGACATAGGTGCAGTTGTGTGCTTTTCTTAACTGGGGGAACTTAAGGGAATTAGTGAGTTGTTGTCACTGCCTTACAAAGCAACAGCTGGAAAAGCAGTGATTATCTTGTAAGGAGGGTTTGTGCTTGCTCTTGATTTATCTGGTGGAGTAGATGCATAGATCTGTGTGCCTGCTCTTGTTGCATAGTTCATTTGTTTCAGCAGCCTTGGAGGAGCTAAAGGAGGTTTCTGCTGCCTTGGTACATTCTCTCATTTCAAGATGGCCCTTGTTCATTCTTTGGGGCTTATAAAGGTCATGTCTCTGAAGTTAAGCTCAGTTTAGAGGAGGGCTTTGTGTGTGACCCTGCTTTAGGCTGGTGGTTCCCACATGTCTCAGGCTGAACTGTTGTCCTGGAGAAAGTGTTGGGATTTTCTCCCCATATCCCTGCTGAGAAGCAAACCCCAAGGGTGACCTGGATATAATGAAAGAAATAGAACTTGTGTTCTTGTTTATATCCCGTGTTTTTTCTCTGAGCTCATCCAGTCTGTACGTAAGGGTTGTAGAAAGCCTGGCAAGCAACAAGGACAGGAGAGAAACAAATCAAAGAACAACTGGCACTGCTGAAAAATGAACATTTTCAGGGATATGCTGCTTGACAGTGAGGAAATGATGGTTAATTTTGTCTAACTGAAATTCTCAGGTAAAAGGTCAGGGCTTGAAGTGACAGTTAGGTCCAGCTGAAGGACCTGTTCAGCCCTCCTTTAATATTTTGCCTAATAGTTCGTGGGATTTTTTTCCTGTGCTGATTTTCCATTTCCTTCTCTCCCCTGCTGTGACATCCCCACAAGATGTCCCCCTCGACACAGACATGTTCCCTGGTTTTCCAGAGCAAGTGAGATTATATTCTAAAAATGCA
Source organism: Serilophus lunatus (assembly GCA_013399895.1). Classification (NCBI taxonomy): domain Eukaryota; kingdom Metazoa; phylum Chordata; class Aves; order Passeriformes; family Eurylaimidae; genus Serilophus; species Serilophus lunatus. The sequence continues at coordinate 251,331 of VXBA01002850.1, forward strand.
GATGAAAAAGATTATTCATCTTATTTGGTGTTAGAGAAATGCAGCGTGGTTACCTTCCAAAGGGCCTCTTGAGCAGGAGCAGCTAATGACAAGCAGGAGGCAGCTTCTCCATCACAAGTTTGGTGTCTGCATTTAAATTCCAGCTTGGGTGGTGCTTTAAGTGGTGTTTGGCTTCTGTGTTGGAGGTGACCTGGATCTGCTGCCTGTGTTTTGCTTAGAGCAGTGTGTGCTGCCCAGGTATAGAGAGAGCTGTGCTTTGTCTCCCAGCTTCCTGACTCCCCCCCATTTAATTTGCCTTTTGCTTAGAATGTGTTCTAGGGAGTTTTTTTCTGTGAGCTTTACACATTTTTATTTTTTTTTCCTTTTTCTTTGCTCCCCCAAAGTTCTGACACTGAGTCCCTAACCACCCTGGACCGGTTAGTATCCATCCTTTTCTCTGCACGAGTGCGTGTGTGTCAGAGAGGCAGAACACCTGGTGTGCCTTTCTTTGACTGGGGCTTTGGTTTTGGTTTCTAAGTGACATTTGCTTCTTTACATTCTGGTCATTGCATGGCAGATGGTTTAGCCAATGTAAAGATGAGGTGGTTTGCAGATTTTTGCTGTACACAGCCTAACTGTTGCTTGTTTGACAAACTCCTGTCTCTGCTTCAGTCCTTCCTTGCGCCTTTTTATCCCACTTATATTCCCTGCCAGCTTTTCCAGGGGGTGGCCGTGGGTAGGGGTTGTTACTTATCCCCACCAGACCAGACAATTGTTCCTTCTACCTCTTATCCAGTCCCACAGTGTCATTTCTCCCCTTAATGCTGTCTCTTCCCTCCTTTTTCCTGTATCTTCCTGCTCCTTCTGGTGTGTCAGATGGCATTTCAGGTAGTTCTGCCTGGAGTGAGACTCAGCTGCTAGGTGTAAATCAGGTTTTCCCTCGGGGTATGTGTTTTACCAGCCTGCCTTCCCTTTGTCCAAACCTGCAACCCTCGTCATCCCTCAACTTGGGTCAAACACGGTGCTCCAAGTTGATTTTCCTGCGGAATATTTTGTGCTGAAAACTCCCAAATTGGAAAGAGCAACCTGTGTGAAAACAGCGAGCGAGTAGAACGTTGCTCCCTCAGCAAAGTCGGTTCCGCTTTTTCCCATGTGTCATAGCCAGCCTTGATCTGCAGTCATCTGTACGTCTGGGGGCCATGGTGAATTGGGACTGTCAAGACAATCCAAGTTATCCCTGCTGCAGGCTGCGTAAGGAAATGTTTTATCCTCTTTGGGAGAGAAAAGCCCCTGTCTTTCAGCTGTGGATTATTAAAGCAGTCCTAAGTTTGTCTGTGAGCGTGAGCCAGGTTTAACTCTGGTCTGTAACACAATGAAATGATATGCATGGTGCCTGTGGCAGGTTTTATCATGCTTTGATTTTGTACTTGGCATTCGTTAGCTGTCTCTGAGCTACTCATGACTGTAGCCCGCATAAAGCGAAGTGCTAAGGAGAGAGAAGGGTTGCTGTACTCAAGCCTGCTTTCCTTTCTCCCTTCAGGCTAGTAGTGAGTTCTTTAGAAGCGCTGGAAAGCTGCTTTGCTGTGGGACCAGTCAACGAGAAGGCAAGTAACTTTGTGAATACATTCTTGAGCTGTGGGGAGGAGGGGCCAGCTCAGCACTTACCTCCTGCAGCCCCGAGGGCCTGATAGGAGCAGAGCCATCCGTTTTGCTCAGAGCACTGATCTGAAAGTTGACTTAGCCAAAAGCATTTGAAACTAGTTTAGAATGACAATCGGCATTTGCATTTATCGCTGGTGGGCTTTTTGTGCTGTGGAGTGACCTCGTTTACAAAAACAGCAGGGTAGAAGCCCATAAATCTCAAAAGGACTTTTTCTTATGTAGACATGTGAAATGTTCCTTAAATGTCAACCAGTAAATTGAGGGAATGGAAAGGGTATTGAAGGAAGGCTGAAACTTGCAAGGAGGGGAGGGAGCTGCAGGTGCACTGGGAAGTCAGACTCATGCATCACCTTAACACTAAATATCCCGAATAATGGTTTTTGTCTGTTCTTAGGAGAAGAATAAGATTGCAGCTCAGGAACTGGCTACAATGCTGCTGTCCATGCCAGCTCCTTCCAGCGTGCAGCAGCAAACCAAGAGCCTCTTGGCCAGCCTGCACACCAGTCGCTCAGCCTACCACAACCACAAGGTAACAGGCTGCAAGGATCTGGAGGGCTCCTGGCACTTGCTAGTTCATGGTGGAGGTGCAGCACAGCCCTAGGAAGCATAAACTAATTTCCCTTTAGCTCCTGCTGCCTGCCTGGCTGGCTTTTGTGTCTCACCAAAACTCTGTGATTTCTTAGTTTAATGCTGTCTCAGTATTAGTTGGCCTCCCTTAGATGACAGGGGTTAAAGCAGCGAGTGCAGGACTTCTCCAGGATCTGTCCTGTGGTTCTGCTTCAGCTGCTTTGTTGTGTCAGTTGTTTTTCTTTGCCTGTGTTATCTTTCACTTCACAGGATCAAGCGCTGCTAAGTAAAGCCATTCAGTATTTGACTTCCTCAACAAAAGAAGGAAAGGACCTTGATCCTGAAGTATTCCAGAGGCTGGTCATCACTGCTCGATCCATTGCTATTATGAGACCCAACAATCTGGTCCACTACACTGAATCTAAGTTGCCACAGCTGGAGACAGGTAGATAAGTCTGTAATTTGCTTTAACTTTCTGTTGTGATAATTGAAGCCCTGGTGGGGTATCTGGTTTGGTGTGACATGGGCTGGATTTGACACATTCCTTAGGTGTCTGATAGTCCTGGTAATGAGGACATCAGAGCCTCTAACACTAGCCATTTCAAATCAATTTGCTGTTACCCTCAAGGCTTTCCCATGCCCATATCTGACAGGTGTTCTTTAATCTGTACAGAGAGTGAAGAAGGTCAAGAGGCCCAGAAACACGTGGAAGGAGAGGGCTGCACGTTTATTACCCAGCTGGTGAACCACTTTTGGAAGCTCCATGCCTCCAAACCCAAAAATGCCTTCCTGGCCCCTGCCTGCCTGCCAGGTGTGCTACTCTTCCTTTGCTGTTGTCAAGCTTTTGAAGGATCCTATTTTAAGTTTTTAAACAGGAAAAAAAGACTGTTCCAAATGAGGCTTAAGAGGCTGATGATGCACTGAGTGGTTTCTGTGGTGTATCTGCAAGTTTTGCTTCAAAGAGCAGAGTACAGTGCCAGTAAAAATGGACTAATTATTGCTTTATCCACGTTTGGCTTCATGGGTGGTGTTAGAGGGTATTCAGTGGTGCTGCTATAATGAGTTGTCAATATTAGATAGGCAAGAACCGGCTCAGTCTGGATTGAAAATCAATATATTTGTGGTGTTAACACTGTGCCTTGAAATCTGCAAACAAAAGGTGCTTCCTGCAGTGTCTCACTCTGTGCTGAAATAGAGCTGATTTCAGTCCTGCTTTTGTTCCTCCTTAGGTCTTACTCACGTTGAAGCCACAGTCAATGCTTTGGTGGATATTATCCATGGATACTGCACGTGTGAGCTGGATTGTATCCATACAGCATCCAAGATCTACATGCAGATGTTACTTTGCCCAGTATGTCATCCTGCTCTTCTCTGCTTCAGCTTGTAGCTGCAAGGGAGGTTTAGGCTGGATATTAGGAAGAGTTTCTTCATGGAAAGGGTTTTCCAGCCTTGGCACAGGTTGCCCAGGGCAGCGTTGGAGTCCCTGTCCTTGGAGGGACAAGTACCACATGTAGATGTGGTACTTGTGCACATGGTTCAGGAGGGGTTGCAGTATTAGGATTATGACTCTACCTTAAATGGCTTTGTGATTCTATAATTATATAGAATTAAATACAGGTAGAATAAGAATACATAGTATGGATACAAATAGAGATATCCAGCCCTAAAGCACAGAGCCAGAAGTGAATGAATAAGTTTCTCTCTCCTTATGATCAAGTAATGTTGGCATGTGGAGTTATAAATGTTGCTTTATGACACCTGAGGGAAACAGGGAGTTAAGGCAGTGACTTGTGTCATACCTGAACCATGACCAGAGGAGTCACAAGTGTATTTCTAGCCATTTTTCCACACACTGTGAATAAGAAGTTCCAGCTTAAGAAGGGTAATAATTAACTGTTAACTCTCTAGGATCCTGCAGTGAGCTTTTCTTGCAAACAAGCTTTGATCAGAGTGCTGAGACCACGGAACAAGAGGAGACACGTCACCTTGCCATCCTCCCCTCGAAGCAACACCCCCATGGGTATGGCATTTAAATGGACATGGCCTCCCTCACTGGGCAGAGGAGACAAGATAATAAAGTAGTCTTGTAATAAATTTTCTCATTTCTTTTGCTTTCTCCTGCCCCCAGCCCCCTTCTTTAAAATCTTATTTAATAAACTAGCATCTCTTCTTTGACATTCTGAGATTCAGAAAGGAGATTTCTCTGAGATACTTCCCTTTCAATGATAGGGACATCTGATAATTTTATATAGGGGGTAGTAATCCAGACTTAGTATTTCTGTGCATGTGTTCAAGTTCTTATAAATCTGAGATGTGTGCAGACCAAAATCAGGGTATCAGAGCTCCACCAAAGAGGTACTTTTTAGTGTTGGAGTGAATTGTGGGGGTCATGAATTCTATTGGAAACTGGAGGTAATTTAGGTTTCTCCCTGCATTAATTGCCCTGTTTGGGATGATGTGAGGAGTTGTGCCTGTATTAATTAATCCTTTGTGACCCAGGAGATAAGGATGATGACGATGATGATGATGCAGAGGACAAGCTGCAGAGTTCTGGGATAGCAAACGGTGAGCACATCCGACAGGAAAGCCAGGAGCAGAGTGAAGTTGATCACGGGGACTTTGAGATGGTGGTGAGTCCAGAGCTTCTCTTTGGAGCCTTTTAAGTGTGTTTGGACTTGAGTTTAATGTAGTTCTCCGTTACTGGTGACAGTTTGGGAAAGCTCACACTATGTTTCCTCTCCATAGTCTGAATCCATGGTTCTGGAGACATCTGAGAATGTGAATAATGGGAATCCTTCTCCTCTGGAGGCTCTTCTGGCTGGAGCAGAGGGATTCCCTCCTATGCTGGATATCCCTCCTGATGCAGATGATGAAACAATGGTGGAATTGGCTATTGCTCTGAGCCTGCAGCAAGATCAGCAAGGTAAGATGTGGGTGTTATTGCCAGGCAAAAAGAGAAATGGAGTATGGGGAAACTGGGAGAGAAACAAAGCAAAGCTGTTGGTGTCTCCACCAGTGAACCAAAGATAATAGAACTATCAAATGTACAGAAAATGGCAGAGTTAACACCATTGTCTCAAAGAAAGATAGTCATAACATGTTTTGTGCTCTCAGGGAGCAGCAGCAGTGCCCTTGGACTGCAGAGCTTGGGACTGTCCGGCCAAGCCCCCAGCTCCTCTTCTCTTGACGCTGGGACGCTCTCGGATACAACAGCATCAGGTAACTGTTCACTGTCAGAAATCAAACTTTTCCAGATTGTGACCTAAATTATGGCTTAAAATTGACTTGTAAATACGATTTTGAGGAGCCAATTATTACTACTGGCTTCATGTATTTTTCATAGTATATTTATGACCTTTTCCTGCTTTGATGGACTCTCAGTGTAGACTTCTGAGGAAGTGATTTCCTCTCCTTTAAACAAAGCAGACTAAACAATCCATGTGCTGCATTTCCTTTGCATTTATAAACAATCAGATGCTGTTCATCAAATAACTTGCATGCCTATCTATTTGATGAGAACATTTCCTATCAGAATATCTCTCTCCTACTGCTCTTAATCTTAACTGTACCCATGAACACTCCTAAGGTCCCCTTTGTGATTCGTAGTTGAAAACTAACATAAAACCCAAAGCCAAATGCCCACATCTTCCCTTTGGTAGCATGTGTGTCTTTTCAGGTTGTCCCCAGGCAGTGTTTTTACTTGTAACAGCTCTCTTTATTCTCTTAGCTCCAGCCTCTGACGACGAGGGCAGCACCGCTGCCACCGACGGCTCCACCCTGCGGACGTCGCCCGCGGACCACGGTGGGAGCGTGGGCTCGGAGAGTGGCGGCAGCGCCGTGGACTCCGTGGCTGGGGAGCACAGTGGTGAGTGGCTCCTGCTGCACCACCTCTGCTCTGCTCTGCTCTGCTCTGCTCTGCCAGGGCTTCACCACACTGGGAGGGCGGGGGAGAAATCCCAGTTCCACCCATAGTGTCAGGGTTGGTGCCAGACTGTGCTGCACAGACCGAGTGTTCCCGAGTGTTTTTGGGAGTTCTGGAGAGGGGTGGAATCTGCAGTCACAGACCCTGGAGGGTCATCTATTATCCAGCCCTCTGCCACGGGCAGGAATGCCATTCACTAGGTCAGTTTGCTCAGGGTGCCATCCAGCCTGGCCTTGAACTCTTCCAGGGATGGGGCAGCCACAGCTTCTCTGAGCAGCCTGTGCCAATTCTTTACTCACCACTCTCTGAGTAAAGAATTTCTTCCTAATGACCAATCTAACCCTGCTCTCTTTCAGCTTAAAACCATTGTCCCTGTCCTTTCACAATCTACTCATATAAAAAGTCCCTCTCCCTCATTTTTAAAAGCCCCCTGAAGGTACTGGAAGGCCACAGCAAGGTCTACCTGGGCCTTTTCTTTCTCAGAATTCAGTAGCTTAGAGCAAGACTGAGAGAATTCACTATGTGGCTTGTTTAAGTTGGAATGGAATAATATTAATTTCTCTCATTCTAGCATAGCCAGGTAAAATAATCACAGACTTTTATTAAAATAATTGTCTGTACTGCCCACCACACTTTATCTGACTCAGTTTAAATTATTGCTGTGGGACCAGTTCAGTTTGAGCCATAAAGACGAGGCTGGAGTGTGGAGGTTTCTAGATTTCTTTATAGATTTCTACAGACACAACCTCACACTCTGTTGCAGCTTTATGAAGAGAACCAAAGACCTCCATCTCCTCAACACTGTGACTCCTATTTCCAGTCCAGCTGTGCTTCTTGCTGTGAGGCAGGCAGGCTGTGTGTTCAGTCACCCTGACACTGTGTTTCCCTTGTTCTCTGTGCCTTTCCCAGTGTCTGGCCGCAGCAGTGCCTATGGGGACACCACAGCCGAGGGCCACCCGGCTGGGCCGGGCAGTGTCAGCTCGAGCACAGGCGCCATCAGCACCACCACGGGCCAGCAGGAGGGAGAGGGCTCTGAAGGGGAAGGAGAGGCAGAGGGGGACGTCCACACCAGCAACAGGCAAGGAAGGGGCTTTGCTTTTTCCCACGGTGGGCTGCAGGTGCTGGAATTCATGGAGCGTGATTTGTGACTGTTGGGTGGTGAAAATGGAAAGTCAGAGAAAGGGCAAACTGACATTGCAAGAGCACGGGATCATGTAATATCCTGAGTTAGAAGGGACCCATGAGGATCATCCAGTCCAACTCCTGGCCCTGCACAGATGATCCAACAATCCCACCCTGTCCCTGAGAGTGTTGTCTGAGCGCTCCTGGAGCTCTGGCAGCCTTGGGACTGTGACCAAACCCTGGGGAGCCTGTTCAGTGCCTAGCCACCCTCTGGGCAATCCTTACATAACATGGTGCACACACCCAGTGTGTGTCCCACAAAGCTGCTGCCTCTGTGAAGTGTTGAAAAGGTCCTGCATGAGTGTAGTTAACAGGGGAATCTCTGAAATCTTGGGAGCCTGTGGAATTCTCTGGTAGGACAGAAGTGTGTGCAAGTGTCCCGAGCACTTTGGGATGACTGCAGCTTTTCATTCTGTGGGAGCACATGCTCAGTCACTTCTACAGTGCAGTGTTGGGCTGATTTGCAGAATCTGCTTCCAGGCAGGTGAATTCTGCTTGGCAGTGTAGCTCTGAAGTGAATAACTACATCCACTGTCAGAGTTGCTCCGCATCTTGGCACCCCTTTTCTGTGAAGTCTGAGGGAGTCCCCTTCTCTCTGTGAGGATTTGATGCCCTTAGGATTTCCGTGGCACGTTGCAGTGCTCTGTTGGAGATCCTGCTGGGTCTGATATATTTTGTGGTGTGTCTCATTCCTGGCTCTGACTTCCCAGGCTACACATGGTCCGACTGATGTTGCTGGAGAGGCTGCTGCAGAATTTACCTCAGCTCAGGAATGTTGGAGGGGTCCGGGCCATCCCTTACATGCAGGTGAGTGAGGAGGGCTCAGGAGATCAGCCTTAATTAAACAGTTAATCACTACTGCTTCAGGTTTCTATTTGGACATGCTTTCCCCTTTCTCTTTCCTGCCTAGTCACAGTGTTCAGTCTGTTGCACAGCCTTACTTAGGGATTTTTGCTGGACTTGAACCTGTTCTCAGAGTGGCTCCAATCCTTGAATTCGGATGTCTTTGGAAAGGTTTTTTATGCTTATACTGAATGTTCAGTTAGGGTGTGATATCTCAGGCAGAATTTGGGGAAAAACATAGACTAATCAAGATAAAATCTGTGCTGTTTTTTGAAAGATGATTTATATTTTTTTATCTTGCAAACATGTAACCTTCCTTCTCTGGCTTTTCCTCCCAGGTTATTCTGATGCTCACAACAGACCTAGATGGAGATGATGAGAAAGACAAGGGAGCTTTGGATAACCTTCTGTCCCAGCTGATTGCAGAGCTGGGCATGGACAAAAAGGTGAGCTGCAGGGTGTGCACATGCTCTGAATTTGCTCCTGCTAGACAGGGTTTCTTTCCGTGGAGGAATTAGATGGTTGGAATCACACAAATACTGTGTATGGATGCGTTCAGACAGTTTATTTTTCTTGCCTCACTTCACATAAGGTAGAAAAGGACATTTCCTGGTTCCAGCATCCACAAGTGAGCATGAAAATTTGTTTTGCCTGAACTAAACTCTGACAACAGGCATGATCAGTAATGTCTGATTGACACAGGTAGCATTTCATTTGTTTAGGGCAGTTCTCTGCCAGCCAGGTCACTGTCTGCCCTTCTACTAAGGCATTTTTACTGCTTTTTATTTTTTGTATTACTGCTCGAGCTTGAATTAGAAATGCTTCCTGAGGGTCAGAGCACTGAACTTGTGAGGGCTGGGCCACTGTTCAGCTGTGGTTGCACAAGCAGGATGTGTCTGTCCCTGCAGGATGTGTCTAAGAAAAACGAGCGCTCCCCTGTGAACGAAGTGCACTTGGTGGTGATGAGGCTGCTCAGTGTCTTCATGTCCAGAACCAAGTCAGGATCCAAGACTTCCATTTGTGAGGTATGTTCTCCAAATTGCTTTGTCAGGGGATGGTTTTCTCCCCCTCTACTCTGCTCTCCTGAGACACCACTTGGAATACTGTGCACAGTTTTCATAAGAAGGACATGGAACTGTTGGATCAAGTCCAGGGGAGGCCATGGAGTTGCCAAGGGGGCTGGAGCACCTCTCCTGTGGAGACAGACTTAGAGAGCTTGGGCTGTTTAGCCTGGAGAGGAGAAGGTTGTGTGGAGACCTCAGATACCTTCCAGAGTCTAAGGGGCCACAGGGAACCTGCAGAGGGACTGTGAGTCAGGAACTAGCTTGACGGGACAAGGGGGCATGGGTTCAGAGTCAAAGAGGGGAAATTTAGATTAGATATAGGGAATAAATTCTTCCCTGTGAGGGTGGGGAGGCCCTGGCACAGGTTAGGCAGAGCAGCTGTGGCTGCCCCCTCCCTGGAATTGTCCAAGGCCAGGTTGGAGCAACCTGGGACAGTGGGAGATGTCCCTGCCCATGGCAGGGGGTGGAACAGGATGAGCTTTAATATCCCTTCCAACCCAAAGCAATCTGGTTTCCATGATGTACTTGTGGAGCTTTTGTTCATCAAAGATGATCTAAAAGCTGCTACCTGAAAGGTAGCAGGTTTAAAACTAAAAGACAGTTAGGAGTGCTTTGGAAAAAATTATGAGGAGTCCGTAATGTTACTTGACTCTTGTGGAAAAAGCTCTTTGAAACTCAGAATGGAGGAAACAGACTTGTAAAGACACTTGTTTTGTGCAGGGTTTCAGACTGAGCTCAGGGCAGCACATTAATGATGTTATTTAAAACGGCCTGGCACATTTTTTCCCTTGCATCTTACCAGTGCTGAAGGGGTTAAAGAGGATTTGTAATGTGATTATTGGGAAGCAATATGCTGCTGTGTCAACGTAAAAGTCGCTAAGAGGATTCCTTAGATATTTGTTGCTAAAAGGTACAGTAATAAGGCATAAAAAGCAGTATGTGTGGTGGGAAGAAGATTAATAAAAAAGCATAGAGGTTAAAAAATTTAGTCTGAACTGCATCAAATTTTAATGAGCTTATGAGCTGTGGGGTTTGTTTGGATTTACAGGGCTGCTTTAATAGTTTTATTTACAGTAGCTTTTTCTCCAGCCTTTGTTATTCACTTGAGCTTCCCACAGAAATCAAAGCTCATCGTCTCTCAGAATGCAGGTGGAGCAATACCTGGGTGGAGCAGAGCCTCTGAGAGGCAGCTGCAACAGGGACTCTTTCTCTACCAGAATTCACGCCCAGCTGGCCAAATCCCAGATAAACAAACAGAAATCCCAACTTTAAAAAAAAAAAGAGGAGAAAAAAAGAGAAGGGAAAAAAGCCCTAGTCGTCTAATCCACAGCAGAGTGGCCTCTGGCACATGTGTCGAGGGGAGATTAGACTTAAGAGGAGATTTTATTTGTTTTCCTTTACTAAGCACTTGTTCAAAAGAGTCTCTGTAAATATTTGAGTTGCTTTTCATAAACACAAAAAAAACCCCCAAAAACCCCAACCTCAAACAAACCCCAAACTTAAAAGCTGCCTGCAAAGTTTCATCAAAACCTGCTCTCTTATCCCCACTGTCAGCAAGTGCTGTCTGGTGCTCACAGCTCTTCCCACTGGGGGGGTTCTCTGACGAGTTACTGATCCACCTCCTCTCTGTTCCAGTCCTCCTCCCTCATCTCCAGTGCCACTGCTGCTGCCTTGTTGAGCTCTGGTGCTGTTGATTACTGTCTGCATGTGCTGAAGTCTCTGCTGGAGTATTGGAAGAGCCAACAGAACGATGAGGAGCCTGTAGCCACCAGCCAGCTCCTGAAACCTCACACGACTTCTTCTCCCCCTGACATGAGCCCTTTCTTCCTCCGCCAGTATGTGAAGGTGAGTCCTGCCCTGTGCTCCAAGCTTGACAGGAGCTGCATCAGAGGCAGGGAAAAGCATCCTTCCACAGCGGGTTTTCTCTGAGTAGTGCAACCAAAATCCATTCACTCAGCTACAACTAGGATTGCTCAGAGTTGTCCCAGAGCAGCCCAGCTCCCTCTATTCCTGTATCCCTCACTGCACACCTACACCAGGAGTTCTGGGCAGCTGCTGTCTCTTTTCCTGGGTGAGCTGTTAATCCCAAAGGGAACCTGCTCCATCCTGTGACTCCTTGTATCTGGCAGACAGAATTCCTGAGCTGACTGTGGCCAGGAAGCTGAGTAGTGGATGGGGATTTCCACACTAAATCCTAGACTTTTTCCACCACCATGGTGCCTTGATGCCAACATGCTGTTGGGGGTTTGATGTTTGTGGAAGCGCAATGAAAAAAGCCTAATTAAATGTCAGACTGTCTCCTAAGAGGAAAACTCACATGTTAAAATGCCTAATTTCCACAGACTAGCTTAGTGCATCCATCTATTTGAAGGCCTCATGCAGGTTTGTTGGCCTGTTTTTATTTATCAACTGGGAGAATTTCTTTGGGCTGCAAAGAATTCTGAATCTGTGAACCAGGGTAACATTAATCAGTAAATATTATATGAGTGGATAATAAAAAGTAGATCCCTGCTTTACTAAGTATACAGTCTAAATGCCAGGAATATGTTGGAATTTTCATTAATATGATTCCTAATGCCACAGTCCCTAAACTGTCAAAGGGTAAGGTGCAGAAGAGCTTGGTTTTTAGAAAAATCAATATATACAACCTCTCGTTTGCCATGACACCTCCCTGGGAGTGTCCAGTACCAGAGCCTGAGGGATTGATGGGCTGCTCCTGCTTTCAGGGTCACGCTGCAGATGTTTTTGAGGCCTACACTCAGCTCCTGACAGAGATGGTGCTGAGGCTGCCCTACCAGATCAAGAAGATTGCAGACACGAACTCCCGCATCCCACCTCCCATCTTTGACCACTCCTGGTTCTACTTCTTGTCAGAGGTAAGCAAGAACATGATATATGTAAAGATTTTAAATAAAAATTCCAGTTATCTTTCATGGCAGAGATGAGCTTTTGCAGGAGCAGTCTCAGATCCATCTCTGATTTTCAAACCCCTTGAAACAAGGTGAATTCTTGGCTTTTTGTTCCTGTTGAACAAGAATCTACAGAAAACATGCACAAAACCCAAGGTTGCTATTTTTTTCTGGAACTCAGTGTTTGCTGCTACAAAACTCAAAGAGAAAACTTTCTGTGAGGTTGTAAAATGTAACACATTGTGCTCAGCTGTTGGTACTTAATCCTTAAAAGTATCAGGAAAGTGTTTGGAGTTTGTCTTCTTGGTTCCTTTGGTTTTCTTCCTACTTGAGATAGCAGGTTATGTTATATTTACACGTGGGTTAGGGTTTCTTAATAAGGCTTGTTTAGCTATTCATTTGAGGTTGTAGATGCCAAGGAATGGTTTCCAGCAGTGGTTTCAGGATGCTGCACTGTTGCTGTGCAGCGTTTCTTCTGCCTGTGGCTTCCAGGTGACTGCTGCACAGTACCTTAAATCTGTCAGATTGGTGAAGGCATCTCCCTTTTCCTTTTGGAAGAAAACACATGTTGTTGGCCAGGTGTCCCCCTGGTGAGTTCAGTGCTGACATGGCTGTTCTGTGTGCAGTACCTGATGATCCAGCAGACTCCGTTCGTGCGCCGCCAAGTCCGGAAGCTCCTGCTCTTCATCTGTGGCTCCAAGGATAAATACCGGCAACTCCGAGACCTCCACACCTTGGACTCCCATGTTCGTGGGATCAAAAAGCTCCTGGAAGAGCAAGGAATTTTCCTCAGGGCCAGTGTGGTCACGGCGAGCTCAGGCTCTGCCCTGCAGTACGACACATTGATCTCCTTGGTGAGGAAAAGCAATGGGGCAGGAAAAAGGGCAGGTGGCATTGATATGCCAGGAATGCTGACAGGGGGTGTGATCCTGTCCCTTTGTCCTTTCAGATGGAGCACTTAAAGGCTTGTGCAGAGATTGCCACACAGAGAACTGTGAACTGGCAGAAGTTCTGCATTAAGGATGACTGTGAGTTCTGTCTCTGGAGGTGTTTGAGTTAAGGGAGACTGTGAATTCTGTCTGGGGGTATTTGAGTTAAGAGTGACTGTGAGTTTTATCTGGGAGTGTGTGAGTTAAGGGTGACTTAGTTCTCTCTGGGAGTATTTGAATTAAAGGTGACTGAATTCTCTCTCTGGGGGTATTTGAGGGAGTAGGGGGAAGCTTTGGTGTCATGGTTTCAATCAAGGTGTCTCAGGTGGGGCAGCTCAACAGAGAAGGGGAGACACAGCTGAGAGATTTGAGTAGCACTGAACTGATTCCAGTACTAATTATCTCAGTGCCCTAATTGCATCTGGTCCTTGGCTAAAGAGCACAATATGGTATAATGGATAACTCGGAGGAATAGGAGATCTGTATTGTCTTGCTTGTGCTGTCATTTACCAAGGTGGGATTTGGGATGAACCACTTTACCTTGGGGTACCCCAGTGTTAGGCTTCTGTAGTGTAGGGGCAGGAAGGTTCTGTGAGTTTGGTCCTTGTGCTCAAAGGGTTTTTTGGTTTAGGTTGGAATTTTTTTGCCTTTTTTTTTTTTAGTTTAGGCTTTAGTGGCATGAAGCTGTACCAGGGGAGGTTTGGGTTGGATATTGGGAAAAGGTTCTTCCCCCAGAGGGTGGTTGGGCACTGAACAGGCTCCCCAGGGTTTGATCACAGCATCAGGGCTGACAGAGCTCAAGGAATATTGGGACAACACTCTCAGGCACAGGGTGGGATTGTTGGGGTGTCCTGTGCAGGGCCAAGGGTTGGATTCAATCCTTGTGGGTCCCTTCCAGCTCAGGCTATTCCATGATTCTGTGATTCAGGGATTTTCCTCTTTCCTCCGCAGCGGTTCTCTATTTCCTCCTCCAAGTCAGCTTCCTGGTAGATGAAGGAGTGTCACCAGTCCTCCTGCAGCTGTTGTCTTGTGCTCTGTGTGGCAGTAAAGTGCTGTCTGCAGCTTCATCCTCTGGATCATCAAGCACCTCTTCCACCTCTGCTCCTGCAGCATCAGGCTCTGGGCAGGCGGCAACACAGAGCAAATCCTCCACTAAAAAGAGCAAGAAGGAGGAAAAGGAGAAGGAGCGAGAGGGTGAGCTGCAGCTGGGCCCTGTCCTGTGGTGGGTTTAGGGGGGGAGTCTGCTCTCCCAGCCTTTCTTGTTCTATTTAGAGAGAACTGCTTTGTCTGCTGGTGACAAATCCCACTGCTGGGGAAGGGTCATAGATTGCGGCACTCATAGGCCACAGGGACAGTTAGGAGGGAAGAGCAGTTTCCCCATGTGTAGATGGGAGAGAGACTGAGATGAAACCATGTGCCCTAAGAGTTGAGGCTGAAATTAAGTGCTGAGGACATCCCAAAACCACTGTGTTTATTAACTTGAATGGGCTTGAAGTTGTCTAGTGGAAGTTACTTAATCCAATGATGAAGTAGCTCCCTCTTAATTTGTCTGTCCTGGGTAGTAGGAGGCTGAAATGCTCACGAGGATTAAAGCAAGTCCTGGAGATGCACACCCAGTTAGCTGTGCTCCTCAATCACTGTGTTCAGACTTGTTTCCTCTGGCTCCCTTGGAAGCTGTGTTGGAGCCAGGGCTGCTGCTTAATGAATATCCACAGTCCTGGGAAAGTAATTAAGCTTTCCTATAAAAGTCATGGGCATAAATTCTCCCTTGGCTTTCCTTCAAGGAACCATTTCGGCTTTCACTATCAGATGGTTCTCTGTGAGTCTTTTCAGTGCCCCATGGTCAATCCTTTTCTTTTTATCAGGATATGTAGCACATTTCTCACGTCCTTACTGGCAAGTTTGCCAGCAGTTTTTTCCGTTAGTCAGGAGAACTGGGTTATATTTTTGAAAAAGATGGGAACATTAAACTTGCTTGATACCTGAAACACAGAAATCTGTCCCCTTTATCCTCACTCTGATGTATAAAATAGGGAAGTGGCCTCTCTGTCTTTATCTTGTTTCTAAAGTGTTTCTTATGCCATGTAGGTGAGGGTTCAGGCAGTCAGGAGGATCAGCTGTGCACAGCTTTGGTGAACCAGCTGAACAAGTTTGCTGACAAGGAGACCCTCATCCAGTTCCTGCGATGCTTCCTGCTAGAATCCAACTCCTCCTCAGTGAGGTGGCAGGCCCACTGCCTGGCCCTGCACATCTACAGGTGAGCTGGGGACAGCCTGGCCTTGCCAGGCTCAGCTCAGTCCTTGTGTAAGGCTCAGTGCCTGAGCCTCTCTCCCAAAGGATGCTGGAGCCTGCAGATGATTGCCTCCCTGGAATTGCTCCCACTATTTTACAATTGTTGGGGCTGGAGGTAGAAGTTGTGATTTATTCCTGATCAATTTGAGTTGTCTCAAGTCGTCTGCAAGAAGTATTTTAATCTGCCTACAGAATCTGGCTCCTGACCTGCACAAGAGTAGGTGTTTGTGGTCAGGTGAATTTCTGAGGCACATGCAGACTCATACAGTTGCAAATTTGGGAGTTATTTAGGGAAAGGGGCACTTCAGGGTGCTGAAGTCCTTCAGAGTTGTTGCAAGACAGCTGCTTTCATTTTGGAGTGCTAGAAAACTGCTGGTTTCAAGGAATGCTGGGATTTAACTCTGAACTCTGCTGTATAGCAAGGGAATGGTTTCCAAGTTTGGTGAACTGTAGCTTGTGTTTTCCTTTTGCACAAGATCATGTGCCATGTTGCACATCCACCTCCAGGAGCCTGATTGTCTGTAATCCATTCAACAGGAACTCCAACAAGTCTCAGCAGGAATTGCTCTTGGATCTCATGTGGTCAATCTGGCCTGAACTTCCAGCCTATGGAAGAAAGGCTGCCCAGTTTGTAGATCTCCTGGGATACTTCTCTCTGAAAACACAGCAGACTGAGAAAAAGGTACAGTGTCATTCCAACAAGGTGGTCCCAGGTCCTGCACCAGTGTAATTCCCATGAATTATGTTGGTGCTTGTTCATGTTACAGCTGGGGCAGATTTTCTGTCAAAAGAACCTCTGATGGAAATTTTCATTGTTCCTATAATTTGGATGTTGAAAAAGGCAGGATCTTTAAAAAATTGGGGAGCATGGATTTTTTTCCTTTGGTTTATTATTTTGATGCTTTGGGGATGGAATTGTGCTGCTGGGATTTGTATTTATTGAGAAGAAAACTTTTTTCCTGTGGGAAGCCTTTGTGGGTAAAGACATTTATCTCCCAGCTTCAATTTATAGATTTTTGATACTGTATCTCCTAGAAATCTTTTGTAACAATGATTTTTGAGCAAAGGAAAGGGTGACATTTCTTAGGGGGCCAGTGGGCTTGAGAACAAATAATTTAGTCATTAATATTTGAATGTGTGTATTTAAACTTGAATGCTGTTCAAATCTTGGCAGGCATTTGCAGTGATTGGCTGACAAACAGCACTGTTGTTGTGGCAAAAGTCTAATTTTAGGATCTATTTCATTCCTGGGTAATGATTTAACCACATAAATTCCTCTGGGTATAGTGTGTGCATCTTCTGGGGGACAAGGAGCACCACAAGATGAGGAATATTTGTGTGTTTGTAGCAATAAAACCATGTTGAGAAGACAGTATTTTCCTGATTGTATTTCAGTTGAAGGAATATTCCCAAAAGGCCGTGGAGATCCTGAGGACACAAAATCACATCCTCACCAACCACCCAAACTCCAACATTTACAAGTGAGTTCCTTCTGCCTTTGGTCCATGTCGCTGGGGAGCTGTGATCCATGGGGGAATTCACAGCTCTGCTGATGGAATGGTGCTGGTGGATGGAGCCCTGCCCAGATTCCCTGTCTCCTGCAGCTGGGTTTGAGAGAACAGCAGGATCCTTTCTGCCCCTTGGAAAACCTGCCATTCTGTGCCCTGTCAGCAGAGCTTGGCTTTGGCTTTCTTGGCTTTCATTGTCAGTAGATGTTATAAAATATTAGGACCAGCTGGAGAAAAGGGATTTGCAGAATGAAGTGTTGTGTTCTTAGTCTTACCTTGGCAGTTAATAATTGCACCAAAAATGCTGCCTAGTGAAAAATAACGATTTTCTATGTGATTTTCACAATGTGTTACTTGTCTGGGACTGGAGGCAAATGAAGCAATTCTGATTGAATGGCTTGTATTTAAAACCCAGCAAATGCCAAATTCCTTGTATCAGTGTTGTTCCCCTCATTCCAGCACGTTGTCTGGGCTCGTGGAGTTTGATGGCTACTACCTGGAGAGTGATCCTTGCCTTGTCTGCAACAATCCAGAGGTGCCCTTCTGTGTAAGTAACCATGGAATCATACACTCATGGAGTATCCTGAGTGGGAAGGGACCCACAAGGACCATCCAGTCCAACCCCTGGCCCTGCATAGACACCCCAACAATCTTCCTGTCCCTGAGAGCTTTGTCCCAACACTCCTGCAGCTCTGTCAGCCTTGATGCTGTGGCCAAACCCTGGGGAGCCTGTTCAGTGCCCAACAAACCCTCTGGGGGAAGAACCTTTTCCCAATATCCAACCTAAACCTGCCCTGAGACAGCTCCAGCCATTCTGCATGACACCAGCAAACCTGCTGTTCTTAAACCCTTTCCAATGACAGGGATCCCCAACCATTTACCTGTAAATCACACATTTACAGGTGTGATTGCTGTGTTCCTGAGGTTTTGAGGCTGTTCTCATATTGTCCTTGTCCCCCTCAGTACATCAAGCTGTCCTCCATCAAAGTGGATACACGGTACACGACCACCCAGCAGGTGGTGAAGCTCATCGGCAGCCACACCATCAGCAAGGTGACAGTGAAGATTGGAGACCTCAAAAGGACCAAAATGGTCCGGACCATCAACCTCTACTACAACAACAGGACAGTCCAGGCCATAGTGGAGCTGAAAAACAAGTATGTTCACCCATAGTTTTGTGTGCAACCTCTGAATTTGAGGTTATGATTCCCATTGAGATGCCTGGCTTCTTGTTTTTCCTGAGCTTGCTTAGGCTGTTCCTCATCACTCTCAGCCCACATTGGATGGGATTGTTCTGGATCTCCTACAGCTGTTGAAGAAAAGATCCAGGTTTCCTCTAAAGCTCGAAAAATGCCTATAAATTTTGTGGATTCCGACTTCGTACGGGCTCATTTTTAAGCACCTAAATGTCTATAACATTTTTGGATTCCAACTTTATGCAGGCTCAGTTTTAAGCCTATTTTAATTGTATGGAAAGCAGGAGTAATACCAAGAGCACTTCATGGAGAGTTTGACTCCAAAAGGGATTTGGACCTTGCAGCATGTCCAGGAGTGCTGAAAGCGTCAACGTTGTTGTTTGAAGCCAGAGAGTAGAATTAAAACTAGAAGTTGGATGGTCTCACTCTGAGCTCTGCTTCACCCACCAAAAATGGCTCCTTTTCAATACACTACTCAGTCAGAGGCCGGTCCTGCTTATATGCTTTCCCTTCTTACTTCTTGAGATGTTCTCACCAGAATCAGATCTCTCTGGCTTAGGGATTAATCTGTGCCTGCCACTTATTGCTTATTTGAAGTCTTAATCCTCTGTGACATCACAAGTGGCTGCTGTGGAGAGGATTATGATGTCACAAAGAGAGGATTCTGACTTCAGGTTGAGAATAAGCAGTGGGAGCAGATGAGATCTTTAAGAAAGAAATATCCTGTTTTCATGCAAATGTCCTTACTAATAAAAAAATGGAGGTGAAAATCCCTAGAAAATGTCTGTAGAATTAAAGTTTTTCCATGAGGCATCAACAGCTCTTTAATCCCAAACAGTCTCTCTCTATGAAGAGGATAAAGGCTTAAAATGTATTTCTGGCTACATATCATGTCAATACAGAAGCTAAGGAAACGAATCCTAGAACTGCTCTCCATTCATCCCATTTAAAGTAGATTTGGAGCCGAGACCGTTGCATTTGGCTTCTCTTCACACGTGGGTGGGGAGGGAACTTCCCCGCTGGAAAAACCACAGCTCTTCCTTGCCCTTTTCCAGGCCAGCCCGTTGGCACAAGGCTAAAAAAGTGCAGCTGACCCCAGGCCAGACGGAGGTGAAGATTGATTTGCCTCTGCCCATCGTGGCCTCCAACCTGATGATTGAATTTGCCGATTTCTATGAGAATTACCAGGCGTCCACCGAGACCCTGCAGTGCCCCCGGTGCAGCGCGTCCGTCCCGGCCAACCCCGGAGTGTGTGGCAACTGTGGGGAGAACGTGTACCAGTGCCACAAGTGCAGGTCTGTCACCTTCCTTTCGTCCCCACACACCCCAGGAAAGGCCTTCCCAGAGCCCTCGTGCCCGTGTTGGATGTTTGACAAACCTCCTCCCTCACCCCCCGCTATTTAAATCCACGATTCCGGTTAATACAAGCACACAATCAAATTAGTGGAGAAGTATAAAACAGGCTTACAGGGATTTAATGTTAATACAGACTAACAAAGGGAACCTGATGCCACAATGCTGTGGGAGTGCAGAAGTTTGAGATCAAGGCCTCAGAAGTTCCAACCAGAGGATTCCCGGGAGGAGGTTATTTTTGGCCTGCCTGGGTCTGAGGCTGGTGTTCAGCTGTAGGATTGCAGGGGGTTCCCCCCAGGATCCCTGGCTCAGTGCTGAGCAGACAGTGCTATTCAGGGCTTTTGTTGTGCTCTCCTCATTCAGAGCAGGCTCAGGGATAATTTACTGTATTCTATTCACACTTCCACTACAGCATTAGAAATCCTCCCTTTTTGCCAGTTTTGTCTCCTTATCTGATATATCTTCTCCCCTTTACTGTTGTCCCATACTCCTCTCTGATTCTCATGGCATTCGAGGTGTTTAGCAAGTTCTTTCCAGAGATGAGATGTATGGAAAGGTTTCCACATCCCTCCCTGGGTTATGGGAGCCATAAATCAGTCTGTGTCCTGCTGCTCTGGTCTGCAGAGGGTCTGCAGCGGGTCCCACTGCAGCTGGGTAAGGAGTGAAAGCACTGAAAGCCCAGACCTTCCAAGCCACAACAGTTCCTTTTATCTGTGCTCTCCTAAAGGACACAGTGCCCCAGGCTGACCTTCTACTGGGAATTACTGTCATTAGAGTAGAATTGTTAGGAACAAATTCACATCTGTTTCTGCTTTTTCCAGCCAGAACATGGCACTGCTGTAAGGATTTTTTTTTTTTTGTCGCCTGATTTATAGGGTTTTATTCTCAGGTACCTCATATATTTCACTTCCCCGGGGCAGTTTGGTCACTTAGATGTTTCAGGAGTCTTTTACCTGAGTCTATTCAGAATTGACTCTGTTGCCTCAGTTACCTTGAGCTGCATGTTTTGACCTTTCTGACTTGCCCTGCAGATCCATTAATTATGATGAGAAGGATCCCTTCCTGTGCAATGCCTGTGGCTTCTGTAAATACGCTCGCTTTGACTTCATGCTCTATGCCAAGCCCTGCTGTGCTGTAGATCCCATTGAAAATGAGGAGGATCGAAAGAAGGTGAGACTGAGAGCAGGTTTATTAATAAATGCTGTAGCTCCTGGCCACATGAACAGTGTGGGGACATCAGAGGTCTATCCCTCTTGGAGCAATCAGTCCTTGTTTGCTGTCTTGCTCCACCAAATAAGCTGTTCTTCAAAAGACGTAATTCAGTGCTTCACTTAGAAACCCTCCAGCACTGCATCTCTTTGCCTTGCTGTAAAAAGGGATGAATTTGGGTTATACTGTTTGCTTCACCGTTCCACCTGAGGAACCCTGCAAAGGAATGTAGTACACACTGCACTCACTGTGTGTCCTGTCCCAAAGGACTGGTGTGCTCAGTGTAGTGTCAGCAGAGTGTTTCTCATAGCAGAAGAAGGGAACCAGGGTCACCATTTATTTATTGTTTTTTCCCCCCCAAAAAAAGGCAAAAGAGACGGAAGACTTGGAGCTTGGTGGTTGTAGTTCTGAATATAAAAGAAGAGTTTTCCTTTTTTCTTCCTAGGCAGTAACAAATATCAACACTCTCCTGGACAAGGCTGACAGGGTGTACCACCAGCTCATGGGACACCGACCACAGCTGGAAAACCTGCTGTGTAAAGTGAATGAGGCAGCTCCTGAAAAACCCCAGGTAACAAGGGACAGGTGGAGCTTGCTCAGATCTCCACACTGGCCTTTCCACTGCCAAAGGCAGCTAAAGGTCCTTGCTTCAGATGTAGTTATTTTTGTGTGTAGCCTCCATGTGTGATTCCCTTTTGTTTTCCCTTCTGTTCCAGGATGAGTCTGGTAGCAGTGGAGGGATAAGTTCTACCTCAGCAAGTGTGAACAGGTACATACTCCAGTTAGCCCAGGAGTATTGTGGTGACTGCAAGAACTCTTTTGATGAACTTTCCAAAATCATCCAGGTATGATGTGCTTTGGTTTGAGTTTGGATCAGGTGTTTATCAGAAATAGAAAGCAGGATGTTGCCATTCTGAATTAAATGATACCGTTAACAATAAGAGATGAGCTGTGCATTTGGGGGGAAATAATAAAATAATCATTTCTAAAAGCTGTAGTTACCATGAATACTATGGATTTGTCACATTTCCAGTGTTACATTGCAGGAAATGTAGACAACAGGGCAGGTAACTGGGAGTTGGGCTGATATTTCCAGTGGATTTCCCAGTCTGCCATTGCCGTGAAGGCTTTCAAGTTGGGAGATACTTGGTTAAAAACGCTTCTCCACAAAATACACAGTGAAAATAACTTGTGAATGGAATCAACAATTACGTGCTGCCTCTGTGTTTCCAGAAAGTGTTTGCCTCTCGGAAGGAACTCCTGGAATATGATCTCCAGCAGCGGGAAGCGGCCACCAAGTCGTCGCGAAGCACCGTCCAGCCCACGTTCACTGCCAGCCAGTACCGTGCCTTGTCTGTCCTGGGCTGTGGCCACACGTCATCCACCAAATGCTACGGCTGTGCCTCTGCTGTCACGGAGCACTGCATCACCCTGCTGCGGGCCCTGGCCACCAACTCTGCCATCAGGCACATCCTCGTGTCCCAGGGCCTCATCCGGGAGCTCTTCGACTACAACCTGCGCCGGGGCGCGGCCACCATGAGGGAGGAGGTCCGACAGCTCATGTGCCTTCTGACCAGGTCAGAGCTGCTTCAGGGCATGCAGGGCACTCTGGGAAACCTCAGCCTTGTAAACACCCTGTGGGGAAAGGGGTATTTTTGTAGGGGAGTTATTGTAGAGTCATGGAATTGCAGACTGGTTTGGGTTGGAAGGGACCTCAACGAGCACCTTGTGCCAATCCCCTGCTTTGGGCATATTTTATATCAACAAACTGGACTCCAGCTCCTTGTACATGTGTTGTTACCAGCCAAGCTGAGGTCCTAGGAGCTGCTGGTATTTAGTACAAGCACAGCATAACCGTGTTCTCTTTTCCCTTCTGGAATTAGGGACAATCCAGAAGCCACACAGCAAATGAATGACTTAATCATTGGGAAGGTTTCTGCTGCTCTGAAGGGACACTGGGCAAATCCAGACTTGGTGAGACACTCCAGTGCTTTCCTGTTTCTTTTTTTTTCTGCCCCTCTGCATTGCTGGTGTTTTAACCATTGTTATCTTCTGTTTGTAACCCAAGAAATCTGAGCCTTGCTAGGAACTGTGATAAATGTCAGATTAAAGCACCAAATTACATGATTAGGTACATGCCTGAGTTTCCTCAGGCAGTTCTGCCTTTCTTCCAGCTGACAGACAGGGTACCAGTCCCCCCCAGTGTGCGTGGGATTAAATTTACTGAGATCCATGTGTTTTGAGCTTGTGTTTTTTACATATAAAAAGGCAAAAAACACTGGGGCATCACCAACACTTGCAACATATGTCTGTGTTCCAGGCCAGCAGCCTCCAGTATGAAATGCTGCTGCTCACAGATTCCATCTCCAAGGAAGACAGTTGCTGGGAGCTCCGGCTGCGCTGTGGTGAGTTCAAATGACCACTGAGAATTATTTTACTGTGCCCAGGTCCATCCGTTCTGGTGACATTTCTAACCCTAAACCCCTTGAATGTGCTGTGTAGAGCTGTGGAGGTGTGTGCTATCTGCAGATCTGAGTGGAATGAACATTTCTGTGCTATCTGCAGATTTCAGAGTGGAATGAACATTTCTGTCTTTCAGCTCTCAGCCTCTTCCTCATGGCAGTGAACATCAAGACTCCAGTGGTTGTTGAAAACATCACCCTCATGTGCCTGCGCATTCTTCAAAAGCTCATCAAGCCACCTGCTCCAACCAGCAAGAAAAACAAGGTACTGCCCTAGATGCTAAGCAAAGCAGCTGAGAATTTGCTGATTAAAGTCTGGCACTGATCTCACCGATTAATTACTTGGTGAGGAAGCCAGGACTTGCTTTTCCTGGTCGTGGTTACTAGGGGAAGCACAAGTCCAGTGACTCTTGTCTTTGCACACTACAAATTACAGGTGACACTTTGGTGTTTTTTTACTGAATTTGAATTTGACCACTCCTGTTCAAAGCCAGGCTTTGCTTTTCTGCCCTCTGATTTGAGGCATGAGGAAAGAGCTACTTTAAAACTACAGCTTGATTAGTTTGGGCAGGGTTTTGGTGCTTTCAACAGCTTTGTAGAATCAAGAACCTAAATTTGAAAGAATCAAGTACTTCTTGCTCTGATTCTTTTAATATGGAGTTACAATTCTTCTTCAAAAATACGTTGATTGGCTGTTCCTTGATTGTAGTTTAAGATAAGACTTTCAAAGGAGAAGGTGTATTTCTGGTGTAATCTGGCTGTCTGATAATCACAGGTGAATATCAGAGAGAGGTTTACTGATATTTCAGTAGGAACTGGAATATCTCTCTTAGTTCATCATTAACAAACCCTGCTGTTGTCCAGAGCTACATTTAACTCTTCATGTCACAGTTCCAGTGATGCACCTGCACAAGTTACTCTTTGGGGACAGACTGTGTCTTTCTGAAGGATCACAGGGCTTTTTTTGTTTATTAGGATGTGCCTGTGGATGCTCTCACCACTGTGAAGCCTTACAGCAATGAAATCCATGCACAGGCTCAACTGTGGCTCAAGAGGGACCCCAAAGCGTCGTATGAAGCTTGGAAAAAGTGCCTCCCTGCCAGAGGTAGTTCTGTGCTTTTAACTCAGCAGTTTTGGAAAGGAACATGTGTACTTCCAGGTTTAATTAGGAATGTACTTCTGTAGAGTTGGGTTGTCTTCTGTCCTGTGGCATCTGATGCCATCTTCACACTGGGCTGTGGAATCCTTAGAGGTTGTAGCACTAACTTTTCCGGGCTGTGTTGCTCAGACCCTGAGCAGAAAACACTCTGTGCCTGAAGATAATCAGGGAAATGTAAAAAGTGAAACTTACTGTTTATTTGCATTGACAACCAGCCAACTGGAAAGCTGGTTGAATACCCGGGGATTTACATCTGACTTGGAATTGAGCATGGCTGCACACAGAAGTGAAAATGGCAGCAGAAAGAGATGGGAAGCCATTCAGCTTCCCTGCTGGAGTTTGGAGAGTTCCAGTAAGACAGAAATACCCTGACAGTTTGATAGGAATTGTGGCAGTTTGCAGTTCACAGCTGCTGACAGTTCTCTTGGGCTGTGCTCAATGTTGCAGGTGTAGATGCCAACGGGAAATCTCCCAGCAAAGCTGAGCTGCACCAGCTCTACTTGTCAGAAAAATACGTCTGGAAATGGAAACAGTTCATGAGTCGCCGTGGGAAGAGAACCTGCCCCCTGGACCTCAAGCTGGGACACAACAATTGGCTGCGACAGGTAAATGTGGGTGAGGATTCCAGTGGGCAGAGTTGGCAGAGTGTGTTAGTATTTTGCTGCAGTTTGTGTGCAGGGATATTTGAGGAGGCTGTAACTCACTGCTTCTAATTCCGAGTCAGATTTGCAGCTTTTTTCCCCTTCAAAATGCTGTATGAAACATTTATCTGAGTGTTCTTAAACTCCAAACCTTTAATTGCCACAGTGCACCTCCCTGCCTGATCACCTGCATTTTGGAGGCTCCTGGGCAAAAGTGTTTCTTGTTGTGTGTGTGGATTAGCATGTCACCCACACAGTGCATTATTTAAACACTCGGCTGATAGAACCAAGTGTTTGAAGAACAGGGAAACACTGCCACCAGATCACCAAAACAACCCTAATACATTCAGTGCCTTTTTGATAAGCTATCTCTGCTTTATCTGTGGTTTTCTCCTGCCTTTGCCCCAGGTGCTGTTCACTCCTGCCACACAGGCTGCCAGACAGGCTGCCTGCACCATTGTGGAGGCTCTGGCCACCATTCCCAGCCGGAAACAGCAGGTCCTTGATCTCCTCACCAGGTATTTCTGTGCTCCAGGATTAGTCTTCCCTAATTCCCATGAGAATCTCTCCCTTCTTCCAGCTTTTCTCTCACCTCTCCCTTGTATACCTCCAATTCAAAGGTCTTTTTGAGCTGGAGTTTAAAACTGAATGAGCTGGGAGGGTATAGATTTAGGAAAACCTTTCTTTTTCTGCAATGAGCTATTGCAGTTCTGTACTTTTTCCAGAGTTAAGCAGCTGGTGTTCAGCTGTTTGGACATTTCCCCTGCCTCTTGGACAGCAAAATAATACGGTGAATTCTCTTCCAACTCCTGTGACATGACTTATCCCAGCTGATGCTGTAGCACAGTTGGGGAGCTCCTTTTTGGAACAAAATACCAATTTATCCAGTGAGTAATAGGTATCAGTGATGCAAGGACAACAGGGAGGATGATTTTTCTGGAGGCTTGTTCTTTCTTTCCACAGTATCTTTAAGCTGGAATTCCCCTTTTTACTATGAAGTGGTTGTCAGCTTGCATTTCTCTTTTCCAGCTACCTGGATGAGCTGAGCATTGCTGGGGAATGTGCTGCTGAGTACCTGGCCCTGTACCAGAAGCTCATCAAACCTGCCCACTGGAAGGTCTACCTGGCAGCCAGGGGGGTTCTGCCCTATATTGGCAGCCTCATCACCAAGGTATGGGCTTGTGTGGAGGAACTGACCTGTCCACTTGGCTTTTTTCCTTTGAAATGTCCATCTCTTTGTGCAATGCCCTGTCACTGACCCTGCCAGGGTTATGGAGTTCACACTTCAGTACTATTATCTCTAAACAGAAGGAGCCACAGTGGGTTTAGCCCCAGCTGTTGAATTCTCAGCATTTTAATAAACTGCTCTGGAGGCAGCTCTGCTGCGGGGTGTAAATATTTCTGCACTGCCTTAACACCAGGTTTGAGTTGGGAGCTCTGAGAACCCTTAACAAGGGAGGATTAGGTGTGCTGCCATTCCTGGAGTGGGAATTGCAGTTTCTTGGAGTGTTCAGAGTGTGGGAGAGTTCCGTGGGGTTCCAAAGAGGCAGGTGACATTCTCCATGTCAGCGGTGGCCTTGAGTCCTCCTGGAGGGCCACCAGAGCAAAGCAGTGATAGTAGGGAGGTGCAGAGAGAAAATGAGGGTAATTTGGGGTATTTTTCTCTCTTTTTCCCCTTCCCTCCTCACTGCTGAGTTGCAATTCTTTTTCCCTGTTTCTGTGCTGGGTGCCTTTGCTCCCTTGTAGACACTCACCAGCTAATCATTACTGACAATACACTTTCTTGGCCTAGTTTATATTAACTGTAGTGTTAATTATTTTCAGGAAATAGCTCGTTTACTTGCCTTGGAGGAAGCAACACTGAGCACTGATTTGCAGCAGGGATATGCCTTGAAGAGTCTCACAGGTATTTGGTGGCACCAACACGAGTCCAGCAGCAGGATTAGGGATGGTGTGATCCTTGTTCTGTAACAACATGTAGCAGAATTTCAGAGAAATGTGATTCAGTGTGTTGCAATTGTCAGCTTTGGATTTTTGCTTCAGCACTTAATCTCTAAATGGATTTTTCCATTTTTTTGTGGTCACTTTGAGTTTTTAAGTGAACTGTGGTAACATACCAAGGAAACTTCATCATTTCACTTTATTATACAGTACAATCCCTGAGATCATTGTAAACACTGCTGCTTTATTCTCATCTGCTGTTTCCTACCTAATTATTTTCTGAGAGCCTTTTTTTTAATCTAGGGTGTATACTTTTCTCAAAAATTTGTTGGAGATGAAAATACTTCGTTAATGAGGTCATTGTTTTTTGTATCCCCTTTCACATTCTTCAGACATTAATGGACTCATTCACAAAGCCTGGCTTCTTGCAAGAAGCAGCATGTTGATCAGTGTGTCATGGGAAAGAAGTCAAGTGTTTGCTGATTCTTTGTTTTATTATAGGAGTGACCAGTTTGGTGATGTCACTGATAAGTCACCTCATCACACCTCACTTAGGTGTTAGAAGAGGAACAATCATCTGCTTTTGAAATATCTTGTGGCAGAAGAATGTCCAAGTGTGCAGAATTTTGTATGAAGCACTTAGAAAACTCCCTAGACCTTTTCCTCATTCCCAAACTATGGTTCCCTATGTTATGATTCCTAAGACAGGTTCTCCCAGGATGAGATTTTGCCTCCAACCATTCGGTTGACAGGAGTCAGCATTAAACCACAGACTGGTAGGAGCAGGAAAGCCATTTTTATGATACTGTGCTCTGTTTGCTGCCATAAAATTCAGAAATTGAATCAAATTCCCTCCCCCTTGCTGAGTTTTTGTTGCTTTCCAGGTCTTCTGTCTTCCTTTGTGGAGGTGGAGTCCATCAAGCGACACTTCAAGAGCCGCCTCGTGGGCACGGTCCTGAACGGGTACCTGTGTCTGAGGAAGCTGGTGGTGCAGAGAACAAAACTGATTGATGAAACCCAGGACATGCTGCTGGAGATGCTGGAGGACATGACAACAGGTAAAACCACCTCTGTTCCATAAATCCAAGTTTTGGGTCAACCAAGATGGAAAAGCAGATTGTTGTAGCCACACAAAGGACTTCTCTAAATGATTGCTGTAGTGAGGGGGGAGGTTTATGGCTTGTAATATTCCCTTTTGGCAAAGAAAAGGTAAATTACACTCCTAGTCATCTCTTATTTTTCAGGAATTTAAACCTCCTCCTTTTTTATGGGATTGTTTTACTGCAGCCCAGCCATGCAAAGGCTTTTCCTAGTAATAACCATACCAGTAAATGGCCTTTCATCTTTTATGGGGTGGATACACAAAAGATAAGAGCCCCAAAGTGTGGGGCTTGCTGTGGAAGGATTTATTGTGTGTTCTGAGCTGAAATAGAACCTATAAAATTGACTCCTGTGTCCATTTTAATGCTTCCTTTTCTTGGCAGGCACAGAATCTGAAACCAAAGCATTCATGGCAGTTTGTATAGAGACTGCAAAGCGTTACAGCCTCGATGACTACAGGACTCCAGTCTTCATCTTTGAGAGACTCTGCAGTATCATCTACCCTGTAGGTTTGAGGAGGGCTGAAATATCACTTGTGAAGTCACACTTCTTTAGTAGAATCACAGAATCCCAGGGGTGGGTTGGGAGGGCCCTTAAGGATCATCCAGTTCCACCCCCTGCCGTGGGCAGGGACACCTCCCCCTATCCCAGGTTGCTCCAACCTGGCCTTGGACACTTCCAGGGATGGAGCAGCCACAGCTTCTCTGGGCACCCTGTGCCAGGGCCTCCCCACCCTCACAGGGAACAACTCCTTCCCAATATCAAACCTGAATTTCCCCTCTTTGAGTTTGAACCCATGCCCCCTTGTCCTGTCACTCCAGTTCCTGATGCACAGTCCCTCTCCAGCTTCCCTGTAGCCCTTTCACATCCTGGAAGGTGTTCTGAGGTCTCCACCCAACCTTCTCCTCTCCAGGCTGAACAGCCCCAGCCTGTCTCCACAGGGGAGGTGTTCCAGCCCCCTTGGCAACTCCATGGCCTCCTCTGGACTTGATCCAACAGTTCCATGTCCTTCTTAACACTGAGGGTACTAGAACTGTAGGCAGTATTCCAGGTGGGATCTCAGGGGGGAATAACCTCCACCATTCCACCTGTAGCAACCCTAGATCGAGTCCCATGCATTTTGGCAAAGAACAGCAATGTCCACAATCATGACTTACTATTAGCCAGTGTAGAGCTGTGTCCTGGTATATCCCATTTCAGGGGTCACTATTCAAGTCCCCTGCTATGATGTGCTGTGTGCTAAAAAGCAGAACCAATAATACTGGTTTTTGCTGAGGAATTTGGTTACTGAGTGATCCTGGACAATCCACGCATGTGCAATGTACAGCAGATGGTGGAAGGACTGAAGGTTTAGGGACATCCTGTCACTTGCTGCCATAAAAATGCAGGAATGGGAGCGTGGTTGGGTAAAACCTTATTCCCTCTTTCTCTGCTGCTGTTCTTTAGGAAGAGAATGAAGTCACTGAGTTCTTTGTAACTCTGGAGAAAGATCCCCAGCAGGAAGATTTCTTACAGGGCAGAATGCCAGGGAATCCCTACAGCAGCAACGAGCCTGGCATTGGGCCACTCATGAGGGACATCAAGAACAAAATCTGTCAGGACTGTGACCTGGTGGCTCTGCTGGAGGATGACAGTGGGATGGAGGTGAGGATGCACCTGTGGATTTCTTGTAGGTTTTGGGGACACCATTTTTGAGCAGCTGGGGATTGCCAGGGTGATGATGCAACGTGAGCAACACTGTTCTTGTTATTTTCTCCTTTCAGCTTTTGGTGAACAATAAGATCATCAGCTTGGATCTGCCTGTGGCTGAGGTCTACAAGAAGGTGTGGTGTCCCACAAATGAGGTTTGTGTTATCTTTATGCATGTGAACAGTACAAAGCACCTGTCCATCATATCAACAAAAATATGGGGGGAAAAATTCAAAGTCACACGAGTCAGGATTTATTTTCTGGAATATAATTTATTTGGAATAATAGGTCAGAAAAATTCAAAGTCACATTGTGCACAGTCCTGCAACATGGAAGGATTTAAAAGCACACAGTGCTTCCCCAGGTGATCTGTGTAGGTATGTGACTGCCCTCTTGAGTAACAAAATTCCTTGTGTTCCTTTGGGAAAAGAGCTGAACTCTGTCACTGCCTTTCAAAGCACATTTCACACTCCATCTGCACATGACAGTTTAATGTGTGTGTGCAGACAGGGACACCAGATTGCTCCATCAGTCTGGGCTGCAGAGATGAACCCAAGTTAGTTATGCACAGAACACCCAATGTTTCTCCATATTTGCATATTTTCTTAAGGATCTCAAGCACTTGGCAGATCCATCCTCCCAGTTTGATCTTGTTGGGTGTTGTCTGTTTTTCACATGAAGAAATGGATCCATCAGTCTTAAGGGACCAGTCCCCAGTCTCACAATGAGCTTGTTCCAGAGGTGGATAATGGTCCAGAGCAAGCTCGTCCCTTCCTTTCCTTGTAACCACTAAAATAAACTCCCACTGAGACCATCACACTAAATCTTGCCCATTATGAATATGTTTTTGGAGGCACTTTAGATTGTAAAAACTCCCTGATTTGCCAACATTTCTTGTTCATCCCTCATTTCCTCCTGGGTTCTAGTGACCTTTGAAACCTCCGTTTCCTGAAGCCATTTATGAGGAAGAATTCAACCAAAATGCCTGTTTCCAGTGAATGATGTTGTGGGAAATGTCTTTGTTTCAGTAAAATTTCAGTAACAATTCAGCTTTATTTCAGTAAAAAAAGCCTTCAATACTTCACAATCAAGCCCAAAGCTTGTGCCAATGATAATTTTTTTTAGCAACAGGGATAGGGAACTGAGGCGCTGGTTTTAATCTGTGAGTTCTGATGTGAACGCTGATCAGATCAGGGATGGGAATGATCCCACACGCTGCCCCAGCAGCGAGGTGCTGTTCCCATGGGATGCTGAGCTGCAGCTCTCCCAGGATGCAGCTCTGATGGTGAAAGGCAGCCTTTGCTCAGCATTCCCTGGATGAACACAGCTTTCATCTGTCTTCCTTTGTGAGCACCTCCTGGAGCCGCAGCTCCCGTTCCCTGGGAATCGACAGGCGCACAAGGAACGCAACCTCAGGCCCCTTTTTGTTCCTCTTGTCTCTCACTGGCTTTTTTTGTTCATCTGCCATTTTACCAGGGCCCCTGTGGAGTTAATTGCTGGTCGCCAGCGTGGCCTTTGAGCAGATCTTCCCCCCGGGGCTTTCCCTGTGTTCTGTATTTGCTGTGACATTAAGCTCTGCTTATTCCACATTAGGCTTAGCTCGCTCGTTGACAGGTTTTCTCTCACAAGGTCTCCTGCTCCCAAATCTGGGATTTTTCTTTTCTGCTTTTTATTCAGACCTATGGATTAAAAATGGAAAGTTTAGTGATGTGCTGTCAGTATTTCCAGCTGGAAATGCATCTGGAAAACTAACCCTTTCCCAGGGTAAAAGCACAGCTTGTTTGCCTGTATCATATTAGTGATGTACTGTCTTAGTGAAAGCTCATTAAATTGCCTCTTGCTTCTCTTCCATTTTTCCATCACTGCAGATTTTATCAGTTTGAAAGCATTCATCCAATTAGCCTGTCCTGCTTCATTTCCTGGGCTGTGCCTATTCCTTGTATTTCCCAGGTATGCTGTGCCATACCTTCAGAGGAAAGGTTGCCATGGAAAGCAGGTGTTTCTCATTGATGAACCCATTTTCCTTGGCTAAATCTTTCACTGGTGCCAAAGGAAACTTGGAGGAGATGTAAGGAGGAAGAGGCTGTTTATTACCAGCCTGTCAATTAATTGGCAATGCCAAGGAAAGCTGGGCAGGCCAATGAACGAGTTATTAATGTTTTTGCAGGTGGCTTTGCTGTTGTTTTTAATTCATCTCAGTGAGCGGGGAACGAGGGAGCGAAAGACAGCCCTGTGTCAGGGAGGGAGAACTGAGGCTGGAGTGTCTGTTCCACCCTCTAAGAGGAATGAGGCCTGTATAGAGGTGCCCAGAGAGATACAATTAACACAGAGCTCTGCTCTTGCAGGGGGAGCCCATGAGGATCATTTACCGCATGCGAGGGTTACTGGGAGATGCCACTGAGGAATTCATCGAGTCTCTCGACTCCACCACTGGTAATGCATTTGTCTGCTGAAAGCTGGGATTAGATTTGAAATCTGAGGTTCTCTGCAGAGCAATGACATTATTATCCTCACAGCAGTGAGCTTAACGTTGATTGACGCTGCTCTTGCTGCGTTTACCTGCTTCACCTACAGTGAAGGAGGATTTTAACAAGGCTTTAAAGCCAGGCTTCAAATAGGAACACTTGAATGGCACAGGGACCATTCTGCCCAGCCCTTCTTCGTATTCCTGCTCTTAATTCTTTTCAGACTGAGTACAACTGAAGTGACTTGAGCTGTGGTGAATGCGTTCTGCTGTACTCTCCATTTTTGCCGTAGGCTGCACAGATTTGTCCCATTGTGTCTGCTTTCTCTCCTCACAATCTGTGTCTGTCCTGTAGATGAAGAGGAGGATGAGGAGGAAGTTTATAAGATGGCAGGAGTCATGGCTCCCTGTGGAGGTTTGGAGTGCATGCTCAACAGACTGACTGGGATCAAGGACTTCAAGCAGGGCCGGCACCTCTTGACTGTGAGTCCCACCTTCTGCTCTGGGGGGTCAGGAGTTACACAATGGGAAAATGCCACAAATGTGAGTGAAGTTTAGACAATCTGCCTTGTGTTGGGGCAGAAAACTCCCTTATTTCACTCTCCCACTCCTATTGGTTAACAATCCCTCACAAAGACTGGAAGTGTGTAGAAGCTGAGGAGTTGGGAAAACTAAATTCTGTATTCCTAGAGTGGTTGTTTACTGCCTTGGCCTCACCTGAAAACCAAAGCTGTGCTAAGATTTATATTGCTGTAAAAACCTGGCTTATACAGTACCCCAGAAGCCTGGAAATCAGGTGTGTTATGGGTGCTTTAGCTTTAGCTTCCTGCTCATTTTTGAAGTACTATAGAGGATCCCTTCTCTGTGTTTTGTAGGTGCTGCTAAAACTCTTTAGTTACTGTGTGAAAGTGAAAATAAATCGTCAGCAGTTGGTCAAGCCAGAGATGAACACTCTGAATGTCATGTTGGGAACTCTGAACTTGGTAAGGACAACCTGGACTTCCAAAAGTGTTTTTTCCATGGACTCCAATGAATTTAAGCTGCTTCTGTCATGCTGCCTCAGGGCAACTACAAGGGATCTGAAATGTGGCTGCGCTGGCACTGCAAATTACCTGTTAGATATTCGTGGTTTTATGGTGGGTGGAAGCGTGTGGGTCAGTTAAACCAGTTACTGCTGGTGTTCCACTAACTGCTCCCATCTTCTCCAGGCTCTGGTGGCTGAGCAGGAGAGCAAGGACAGTGGAGGAGCAGCTGTGGCAGAGCAAGTGCTCAGTATAATGGAGATCATCCTGGATGAATCCAATGCAGAACCTCTGAGTGAGGACAAGGTGAGTGCCTGGGGCTCTGTGCACGAATGGAAACATTGACTGGGGTTCAAGGCTTGCAAATAATCTGATTACAGGGATGCTGAGCTTCAGGAGCAGGAGAGGGGTGTTGACTGGGAGTCTAACCCTTGTTACACTGGCATGTCTCAGCAGGCCTTGGAGGAAGGGCAGGAGGAGTGCCCTGAACCAAAAGCACAGCAAGGCTTCTTTAGGCTGAGTCTTGCACAGTGGGGGTTGTTAGGCCCTGCTTGGATCCCTTCCTTCCTGCTTTGGGCCACAGGCCAGGGACAGACAAGAAAAGACAAAGCTTGGCCTTGTTTTTTGGAGTGTTTCTGTACGTGTTGAAAATGTGATTGATTTTCCAGCTAATTGAGGAAAAAACTGTATCTCAGCCAGACTGAGAATGAGAAGAGTTTCTCACTCATCTGTGGATGGATAGGGATCTGACATCCTTTAGACTGGAATTAGTGAAATCTTTGAGTGGAAAATGCTTTAACAGTAGGTGGAATAAGTCGAGTGTCAGCTAGAGGGGTTGGTACAGCTATTCCACAAGTTCTTTGAAAATGAGACTGGGTTTTGTTCTTTTATCAGGAACTGGACCCCTAATCCTTCCAAACTGGAGTAGTGTACCAGCTACTGGAGTGAAGATTTTCTTGAAGGTTGTAGATTTAGTCCTGAACATAAATCCTTCTCTTCTTCCTTGGCAGGGCAACCTCCTCCTCACGGGTGACAAGGACCAGCTGGTGATGCTGCTGGACCAGATTAACAGCACCTTTGTCCGTTCCAACCTCAGTGTCCTGCAGGGCCTGTTACGGATCATCCCCTACCTGTCCTTTGGGGAGATGGAGAAAATGCAGATCCTGGTGGATCGCTTCAAGCCCTACTGTAACTTTGATAAGTATGTTGCCACATTTCAGCTAAAAGCATGTGGAATCAGTCAAACGAAGTCTGTCCCTTTTTGTTTTCCCTCTTGTTGATTCTTCAGTGTAATGCAAAGCTTCAGAGATTGCTGGTGCATTGAGCTCAATTTGCTATTTGCTACTTCTAAGCCATTTTTATAAGAAATATGTGAGCTTGTAGCTTGAGAAATAGGTTTGTAGGGTATATTCTGAGGTGGCAGGGGTCTGAGTAGCTTTTCTGAGTCTGAGCTGGGGTAGGTACATCACTCAGCAATAATGTGCTGAGATTTTTGGAGAGCCTCCAAGTTATGGTTTCTTCTCTTTGTTCAGGTATGATGAGGAGCACAGTGGAGATGACAAAGTTTTCCTGGACTGCTTCTGTAAAATAGCAGCAGGAATCAAGAACAACAGCAACGGCCATCAGCTGAAGGATCTCATCCTGCAGAAGGGAATTACACAGAATGCCCTGGATTACATGAAAAAACACATTCCCAGTGCAAAGAAGTAAGAGACACTTCTTAATGTATGTGATTAATGTATGTGACTGTCCTAAACAGCCTTCTCTCATTCCATCACCACAATCTGCCAGGAAAGCTGTTAATAAATCCACGTTTAGAGTTGGAACAGTTGTAATGGAGAGGGGCTGGCGAGACAATGCACATATAAGGATGGGCTAAAAAGCCTGAAATCTTCCCTTTTGATACCCTGATTCCCTGGATATCACAACACTTGTGTTAGCTGTCAGTTCCCTCCCATTGCAGCTTTTGCTGTGAGGGCCAATTCACAAACAGAAATCCCAAGGTTAAAAGGTGACACTGGGGCTATCAGAGTGCACAGCATGGAAGTGGGAATGGGAATGTCACTTCATTAATTAGCAGAGGAGGGACATGAGGCAAGGGAGCTTGTCTTCCCTGCAGCCTCTGCTCTGGGAGCTGTGCCAAGCCCCTTTTGGGAATGGTGACTGCCCTTCATCTGCTGTCTCTTGTTTTCCATGCAGTTTGGATGCAGACATATGGAAGAAGTTCTTATCTCGACCTGCACTTCCTTTTATCCTGCGCCTGCTCCGAGGACTTGCAACACAGCATCCTGCAACACAGGTGAGGAGGGGCTTGGGAGGAGCAGGACATGGCTGCCTGATTACACTGCTTTTGGGGCTGTAGCTGAGGATTAATTTGAGTGTGCACCAACTTTTATTTGGTCTTGGAGAGACACAGCAGCTTCAGGTGTCATCTGCTAGTCTGGAAAAGTCTGGAGGGCAGAGGTTTGGATTTAAATGTTTCTGCATGCTGTGTGGTGTGAGATTTACACACCAATGTGAAGAGAAGGTAATTTAGGACTGTGAACTATGTAGTATTGATAAGCCTCTCAGGGCCTTGTTGTTGTTTTAAGGCATCAGCACAATGTCTTATCACAAAATAAATGTTGTGTCCAACATCCTCATCTGAGCTCTTAATAATGACCAGTGGAGAGGCAATTGCCCCAGTCTCATACATGCTTTTAGGGCCCAGGTGTATGATGTAGGAGCATCAAAAAAGGAAGGAGGACACTTGCCAAAGGTTGTTGCAGCTTAGTGCTGCTGCCCAGCTGTCCCCATGGGATTAGGGAACAGTCACTGTCCCGTGCACCCTTTTCCTGAACAAACTGCTGTATTTCCATCCCTGTTAGGTGCTGATAGGAACAGACTCCATTACCAACCTGCACAAACTGGAGCAGGTTTCCAGTGACGAGGGGATTGGGACATTGGCAGAGAATCTGCTGGAGGCACTGAGGGAACACCCAGAGGTGAACAAGAAAATCGACGCTGCCCGGAAGGAAACTCGTGCTGAGAAGAAGCGAATGGCCATGGCCATGAGGCAGAAAGCCCTGGGCACCCTGGGCATGACGGTAAGGGCTGGTGGCACTGGCAGAACAATGATGATCTCGTGGCCTTTTCTTTCTGTCTTGCTAAAACTGCCACACAAGGAGCTGTGTAAAATGATTTATTGACAAATATCGCAGAGCTCAAGCCTCCAGTTTGAAATATGGGATATGCATTCCAGTCCCAGGGGTGGGGATGGTGGTGCTTATCATTCCTTTTAACCTGCTTGGGTTTTTCTCTCTTCCAGACAAATGAGAAGGGTCAGGTAGTGACCAAGACTGCGCTGCTGAAACAGATGGAGGAGCTGATAGAGGAGCCTGGTCTGACCTGCTGCATCTGCAGGGAGGGATACAAGTTCCAGGTAAAGGGAGATACAGGTTCCAACTAAAGGGAGATACAGGTTCCAGGCAGTAGGAGGTAGCAGTTCCAGGTAAAGAGAGAGACAAGTTCCAGGTAAAGGGAGAGACAAGTTTCAGGTAAAAGGAGATACATTTTCAGAGCCTTCTCACCAGCTGAGGGGACTTGGCAGTATCTGGCTGCCCAAGGGTTGGAATGCTGGCACTGAGAGGTCAGGAAATCTCAAGTTTGGTTTGTGAGATCAATGATTGGGAAGTAGAACTGTGGTTTCAGTGAAAGCTGGCAAAACACATGATCAATTGAGGTTTGAGGTTGGGACTGGGAGATGTTTTAATTCAGTGCAGTATCAAAACAGCGCGAAATGTGAACTGTTGGATAAATGAATGATTTTTAACGCAGCTGTGGTGTCATTGCAGCCCACCAAGGTCCTGGGAATTTACACCTTCACCAAACGCGTGGCACTCGAGGAGTTTGAGAACAAACCCCGAAAACAACAAGGCTACAGCACAGTCTCTCACTTCAACATTGTCCACTATGACTGTCACTTGGCAGCTGTCAGGTACCTTGTGGTCACTGGGAGCTGAAGTTCTTTCCCAGGCTGGTTTGGGATCATGGCACTTGGCCTTGGAACTCAGGATGGTTTGCTTAGTTGTGGATCACTTTAGAGCCACAGGTGTCTCTGTTGTGGGCTGCTTTAATGTTGGTCAGGCCTGAACTCTGGAAAGTGAAATCCGTAATATAAAGGAGCTGTGGAATTGTCATTTTTTGGAGGTTTTTTGTGCATCCTTCTGACTTTCCTGTACTTTCTCCACGCAGACTCGCTCGGGGCCGTGAGGAGTGGGAGAGTGCAGCCCTGCAAAATGCCAACACCAAGTGCAACGGGCTCCTGCCAGTCTGGGGACCTCATGTGCCAGAGTCAGCTTTTGCTACCTGCTTAGCAAGGTGAGTACACAAAGTTTCTCCTCCAGCTGTTTTGAGTTTGTGTTGGTGAGTCAGTACATTGCCACAGAGGCTCTTTTAAAGTCAAGGCATTAAAGGTGGTGGCAGCTAAATCTGAGTAAAACTGAGGCATTTCAGGTTCTATCATCAAGAGTGAATGTCCTAAAATAGTGCAGGGGTCTGTTTGCTTCTTGGCTTCATATAAATAAAAAATGTCATTGCCTCCTTAGCCCCCAGTCACTCTTAAAGATGCAGTTCACTTTCCAGCCCAAACCATTCCACGATTCCATGAAATCAGGAGTGGTAACATCCCAAACACATTTCAGCCAGGGAGCTGTATCCCAGCCCCTTGACATGGGAAAACAGTATTGATGAGTGTACATATGTCTGCAGATGGAATTGGGTTTGCCAGAGTGAGCTGAGACCCTCCCTTTGGGGAGGTTAATCCAAGGTACCAGGGACTGCAATTTTATAAACTGTTCGTTCTTTAAAGCTCTATTTCTATGAAATACTTGCTCAGATTCAGAGCTGTGCTGTGGCAGAAGGAACTTTATTCCAGTTTTTAGTAAAGAAACCCTTCCTACTGTTTTCCAGGCACAACACTTACCTCCAGGAGTGCACTGGGCAGCGGGAACCCACCTACCAGCTCAACGTCCACGACATCAAACTGCTCTTTCTCCGCTTTGCCATGGAGCAATCCTTCAGCATAGACACTGGAGGGGGAGGGAGGGAGAGCAACATCCACCTCATCCCCTACATCATCCACACGGTGCTCTACGTCCTCAACACGTCAGTACCTTCACTTGGCAACAACCTCTGCCCTCCCTCTCAGCCTCAGGAAGGGCTTTGAGTGCTGCAATCTGGGCTTTGTTATGACTATGTGGCAAGAAAGATGGGAAATCACACAAAAGTTTTAGGAGGAACCAAATTGCTCATCTTAAGTAGGTTGTGAGGGATTTACATTGTTTGGAGCAAAGCGTTGCCGCCTGGACATGCAGGATAACAGGGAATCTATTGAGTAAAAGCAATTGGGAATTAGCTTCTCTTTCCATCCTAGATGTAATTATTACCTCTGGGGTGAGCAACAGGGTTATTAGATTAAAGAAACGCTGCCAGCTTAATTTTCTCCTGAGCAGAGAGAAGAGACACCATGGTGAAGTAATTGTTAGTTGAAAACTTCACTCTGGTGTTATTTTATTCAGTATTAAAACAACACAGTTTTGTTTCCAGTTTTAACGTACTGGAATTCTCCTGAAGGGTTCAGGTCCATCAGATTTGCCTGATATTTTTAATTTATTTTTTTTATTATCATTATTTTTACCAGTTAACAGCAGTGCTTTGGCATGACACAGATCCATAGGCACACAAATATTTTGGGAATGCAGGAGTTGGTTCTGGTCATGCAAAAATGGGATGCCCATGTATCTTTTAATAGAGTAGTTAGATACTAGTAAGTAATACTAATTAGGGGAGAGTATAAATATTTAATACACACACCTTCAAGGTCACTTCAGATGCAGTGCAGTGGAATCTCTCTCACTTTCCCTCCTGGAATTAATCAACATTTTGGCTCTAATACAATTTCTGTGTTGTTTTTAATATCTATCTCCAGATCCCTGTGCTGTTGTTTTCCAAGTCCCTTGGGAGACAAAGAAATAAAACTATTCCTTTCATCTTGTTGGCACCAGAGAGCCCAAAACCTGCTGGAAAATGCACTCTGTAGTTTCCAGACAGGATTTTTGATCCTATAGGGAGAAAATAAAGAGCTACTTATTGGCTGCCAGCTGCATCATGGAAAGGTCACAGACCCCTGACACCAGACACAGCTTTATACCTGATAGGGAGAGCATATCTCACTTAAAAATCAAGGTCTTGCCTTGCTGCAGCCTCCTCCTGCTCCAGGACAGCAATAGATACAGGAAGTTGTGATAAATCTTCACAAAGTCTCCTCTGACACAGAGTTTGCATGGTCAGTTTTGAGGTGTTGGGACTCCTGAAGAGATTGGAGCTCTAGGGGAAGGGAGAAATAGATACATAAGC
This sequence comes from Serilophus lunatus, assembly GCA_013399895.1. Classification (NCBI taxonomy): domain Eukaryota; kingdom Metazoa; phylum Chordata; class Aves; order Passeriformes; family Eurylaimidae; genus Serilophus; species Serilophus lunatus. The sequence goes on from VXBA01002850.1 coordinate 290,821, forward strand.
TTTCAGTATGTACAGTATCTTTTGGGGTTTGAAATTGGTCTGTATCTCTCAGAGATTGCTTTTGCAGTAGATTAATAATATAAATTGAGCTGCAGTCACGTGTGTAGTGTCTGGTGGAGATGCTACAACTCTGATACATGAACTGGCTGGCCTGACTCCATGTTTTTCTCTGAAAAGAAGGGAGAAATAGCTCTGTAATAGTGTTGCTCTCCACTGGGGCAGTGCCAGCTGCCTTGCAAACCTCTCCTAGGGAAAATAAGTTGCTAGGCTTGTATCTTCACTGAGAGCAAGCCCTCACCCCCGGGATGAATTTGGGGCAGAGCTGCTGGTGCCCAGGTTGCCACTGCTGTTCCCTGTGCAGGGCTCCATGGATCCAGTGCCCTAAAGCTCTTGGGAAGCAGCAGATGAACCTGAGCAGCTGCTGAGGCTTTTCTTGTGTTGCAGAACTCGAGCGACCTCGAGGGAGGAGAAGAACCTGCAGAGCTTCCTGGAGCAGCCCAAGGAGAAGTGGGTGGAAGGTGCCTACGAGGTGGATGGGCCCCACTACTACACTGTGCTGGCCCTGCACATCTGCCCCCCAGAGAGGTGGAGAGCCATGAGGGTGGAGATCCTCAAACGCCTCCTGGTCACCTCCCACGCACGGGTGGTGTCACCAGGGGGAGCCAGCAGGTCAGTCACTGTCACTGAGCCACTGGGGTCACTGTCACTGAGCTGCTGGAGTCACTGAGCACCTCATGTGACTGTCACTGAGTCACTGGGGTCACTGTCGCTGAGTCACTGGGGTCACTGTCACAGAGCCACTTGTATCACTGTCACAGAGCCACTGGTGTCACTATCATAGAGCCACTTGTGTCACTGTCACTGAGCCTCTCATGTCACTGTCATAAAAACCACTCATGCCACTGTCAGTGTCACAGAACCACTCAGTTTCTGGGGAGCAGATGGAAGGAGTGTGTGTGGTTACACCAGATATTTACCCTTCTGAGTAGCTTTTACTCAGAGTTGCAAGGCTGTAGAATCCCAGGATTTGAGTTGGAAGGGACCTCAAAGCTCATCCCATCCCACCCCCTGCCCTGGGCAGGGTCACCTCCTCCTGTCCTAGGTTGCTCCAAGCCCTCTTCAGCCTGGCCTTGAGTGGCTGCAGCCACATCCCAGTGCTTGTATGAGCAGGAGCGTTTAATCCTGGATGGATTTTGGAATGGATCAATCAGCTGATCAATGGAAACAATGCTTTTCCCAGGAGTATGGCTAAAAGTAGGGAAATTGTAGGTTCTTTCCCCCCCACCATCTCAGTGAAGCACTGGAGTAACTCCTGCTGGGTGCTGTCTCAAAGCTGTAACACACTCCTTGCACTAAAGAAGCTCTTTCTGTGCTCTTTGATCAGCCTCCCTCAAATAGAAAAATAGAAATAGAAATCAAATGCCATTGCTTTTAAAAAAGAAAAAAATCAATAGCAGCTGTCAGGCAGTTGAAGCACAAGAATAAGTGGCTGTGCCTGCCTGACAAAGACACATATTTCCAGAGAGGGAAGGGAAATTCCAGTTTCTGAAAAGATGATTTTAAATAGCTGTCATAATTAGGAATCAATTCATTATTATTCTAAGTCGCCTTAAAGGGCATTCTTATGCTGATGACATTAATTATGTGTTTGATAAAGTCATTACAGTGTAGTTTCATACAACCCAGCATGTGCCAATGCTCTTGGAAAAGGGAAAGAGCCCTGAAAGGGGCTCCTCTATGGATTTCTGTGCTGGTTCAAGCTCAACCTTTCTCCTGTTTCTACCACCCTGCCTGAATTCTGGGAGAGGGCCTTTAACAGATCCAGGAGAGATTCTCCTGGAGAGCTGTTTTTCCAGCACAAGGGTGAGCAGCTTTTCATGTGGGCTGGGAAAGGCTGGGAAAGCAAAGCCCCTGAGTGGGTTTGCTGTGGGTGTTTGGTGTTTTTTACACCCTAAGTAAATGATTCTGTTCCTTCAAGCATGGGTGTAATAAAAGCATATTGAAACAGGCAGAGCAAAAAACTTCCAGCTAAACCATCCAACCTCTGGAATTTCAGGGGAAAGCACTCAGAAACAGTGCTTGGGAATTATGTCAAGGTTTTTTCAAGGGCTTTCTTTAATCTCTGCAGACTAAGAGCACAAAGCCTTCCTCTGATAAAGCCTCTCAGAAACAGCAGTATGGCAATTCTGATTTCCAAGGTCTGTGCTTATTTATTCTTGTGGAAAATCAGGAAGAGGGCGATGGGTGATGAAATGCTGTGCAGATAAAGCCAATACCTTGAATTTGTAGGCTGAGGCAGAGGGGAAGCCAGTGGAACATGTCTGCATACAAAGGATTTAAATTAGCATTCCATGTTTGATGGTGATGTCTGGGAGCAGCTCCATTCCCAGAACATTGGGATGAAGGTTAGAGAGTTTCAAGGACTTGCTGCTGCCTGTGCAGGGAAAGTGGAGAGGAGTCACTCCAGGAGCCACCAGGGCATCTCAAAGCAGCTGAGCATCAACTTGTGATCCCAAAAATCCTGTAAATCTTAGGAGGTTGCAGCAATGCTCTGCATTCCCTTGTACTCAAGGGAAGGCAGCAAATTCTGCACATTCCCTGTCTAGTTAATAGTGAGGTGTCCATCCAGCTCCTCAGATTTGGGGAGAATCCAGCCAGAAATGGCTTCTGTCTCTGCTGGGAGTGACAGAATCCCAGGTGTCTTCAGGTCCATTGGGATTGATGCCCAGCTCTTTCTGTGGTTTAGAAACACTTCCTATTTAAACTCAGAGGTGAAATTACCAGAATGGGTCTGAGTTCTGGGTTTGTTCTTTTCTTGTGAATATAATTTACCAATTCTAAAGAACTGAATCAAGTGACCTGTTCATTTTTACTGAATCAACAATTCTGGCTTGAAAAATCCTGTGGACACTTGTCAGTGTAGCCTTCATCTGGAGTTTGGAAGGAAAATACCCTTTTGATTATTTTTCCCTTTGCTCCTGCCTGTGACCTCTCTAAAATATTCCCAAGTGTCCATGTCTGGCTTTGTGCTGGCAATCCCTGTACAGCTGATGGGCTGAACCAGCTCACAAGAATGAAATGCAGCAGCTCTTCTATGAAATAGCTGTTCCAGAAGGTAACTACCAGCCTTAACCCACAAGGGCCTTTTAGTTTTCAATTAAAGGAGCAGACTCCAATTAGGTCCAACCCATTCCCATACAAAGAGAGCCTGTCCTGCAGTATTTGGGAGGCCAGAACGAGCCTTTCTCTGAGTTGCTGTTCTTCCCGTGGAAATTAAGTCACCTTTACTAATTGGTTTTCCTTTAAATAATTAAGCTGAGCTGCCTGAGCAGGCTGCTACCTACTAGGATGTCTGTTTTGAGGGCAGACACACAAATGCAGCCTTTAATAAGAGCAGAAAAATGTTCATCTCCCCCCCCAAAAAACCCCAACCTGTGGCTGACTGGAGCTGGGCTGTGCTCAGGACTCCCCTGTTGTGGTGCTGACTTACAGCACCAGCAGCTGAGCTGGTTCTGGATACATAAAAAAGGGCTTTTTATTTTTCCAAAGCTTTTAAGTGTTGAGCAGGAAGCAGCATGTGATGGGGCAGATGCACCTGAGAAACTCATGGAAGAAAATACCAAAGCCATTAGAGTTGCTGGCAGGAGGTTCCACCTTGTCAGAACCTGTTTGTGATTAATCCTGTAAACTTTGGGAGCTGTTGTCCCAGCACCTTTCAGAGCATTCCTGCAGCCAGATGCTGAATTTCCAAAATAAGTCCTTTGCTGGTGAGAGAATAACCAAGAAGATATTAAGTGAAAATTCTTCCATTTCTTCAAGGATATTTCCTCCTAGAGTCTTTCAGAAGCACTTCTGTGAGTTAGGAGCAGAAGTCTCTTCTCTGTCAGTGATACAGCCTCTGTGTGAAACCTGGATTTAGTTACTCCTTCAGGAATCTGCTGTTCTCCAAGCAGTGAAAGCAAAGAAGGGCAGTACATTGTTCTTTCCTACTTTGCTGTTGACTTCCTCTGTATTCTTAGCATTCACAGCTCCACTCAGTGTCTTGTTTCCTTCCACTCTGCTTGCTTTTTTCCTGTGAAATAAGGTTCTATTGGCAAACCTGCTCTGGTTACACCAGGCACAGCTGGAATAAAGTAACTTCCCAGCCTCAGGAATTGTTGCACAGGGAAATCTCAGGTGCCCAGTGTTTGTCTCATGTCCAAGAGGACACAGCAAAGCTCACTCAGGGCTGTCCCCCTGGTGTTGATGGGTTTTTTGGCCGTGTCAGCTTTCATGCTATTCATCAGATGGGTTACAAAGCATAATAAAGTGATTAACTCCCAGATGGATTTGATTGTCTTCCAGACTGGCAGATAAGGCAGTGAAGGAATACGCCACGTACCGCTCTGGCCTGCTCTTCTGGGCACTTGTAGATCTCATTTACAACATGTTCAAGGTAAGGAAAACGTGGAAATTCATCTCTTGTCAGCTGGAGTTGATGAATTTGAGCTTTCTGACCTGAGCAACTACATGAATTTGAAATAGAAGGCAGAGTTCGAAGCCCCTTTTTCCAAGATCCTTGTAAACATAAAACTTGATAGAATCCCACAGTAGTTTGGGTTGGGAGGGATCTTAAAGCTCATCCCATCCCACCCCCTGTCATGGGCAGGGACACCTCCCACTATCCCAGGTTCTTCCAACCTGGCCTTAGACACTTCCAGGGATGGGGCAGCCACAGCTGCTCTGCCCAACCTGTGCCAGGGCCTCATCACCCTCACAGGGAAGGATTTCTTCTTTCTTCACCTTGTAAGAGCAAAAAGGCCACCTGTGCTTATTTTACCCCTTGCAGTTCAGCATGTGAAGAACTGAGAGACTTTTCCAGTTGGCAGCACTCCTGTATTGTGTATTTGCTTATTTTTCCTCTTCATTGTTCATTGAAACAAGGACATTCCAAGGGAAACTGTTGGGCAAGGAAGGAGGTTGGGGCATCCACAAGAAAAAACCTGCAGCTTCTTAAGAGGGTTCAATAATTAGAACTAGGAAATGCCTGTGGCCTGGTTTCATTCTCTACAAAAAGATCATTAAATCACATTTGGGGTCACTTTGTGGCTTATTTGCAAGAGGCAGGAGATGCAAATCCAGGAGCAACAAGAGAAGGCACCAGGGTTTGCAGTTACACAGCTAAATAGTTATATTTTTTTGGCTAAACAGTTGTTTTTTAGACTGATTTGGTCTTGTTTTCCCCTCTCAGAAGGTGCCTACCAGTAATACAGAGGGAGGCTGGTCCTACTCTCTCGCTGAGTTCATCCGACACAACGACATGCCAATCCATGAAGCTGCAGACAAGGCCCTGAAAACCTTCCAGGAGGAATTCATGCCAGTGGAAACGTTTTCTGAGTTTTTGGATGTGGCTGGTGAGTGTGTGCCTTCCCTTTTATAGGCTGGCTTATGCAACTCCTGACTGGAGACAGCAGCATTCCTGACACTGCTGCAGCTTGTTTGGATGAGGCAGTGAGAGGAGAGAGCTCAGTGCTCCTAAAGCAGCTCAAAAACACACTTGAGCATCCCCAGACAGGAAAATCTCTCCCACCTGATCCTGCAGGTCCTCCCCCTGCTCTGTTAAATGCACAGACTTGGAGCTTGAAGGTGTCTGGGATATGTGTGGTCTGATAAACAGATGTGACCAAGCACTGGGGGCAGTTGGGTGCAGCCAGAGGTCCTGCCAAAGGGATTTTGGTGTCCCCAGGAGTCAGGAGATGCTGAAAACATGTAGAGAAGCTGCTCTTACTTCTGTCAAGAGTTGTGCCCCAGGCTCCCAACACATGGAGAACAGCAGGATCCCTGGAACTGCACAAGAGCAAGTGCCATATGGATTTAATGCACCCATTTCTGCACATGAATCCAACAAGGGTTTATTTATCCTCCTCATGTCCAGCCCTAAAATAACATTGCAGCTGTCATTAGTAACTCACACATGGCCAGCACAAATCCCCAGGGTGGGCAGGGGAAAAAGGCATCGTGGGTCTAATTCTTCTGTCTTGTCTTCTTTTGTTTAAAGGACTCTTGTCAGAAATCAATGACCCCGACAGCTTCCTCAAGGATCTTTTGAACTCCATCCCCTGAGCAGCCAGCATGGAGAAGCTTTGGGCAGAGACTACACTAGCTTGCCTTCCACCCCTTTGTGTTCCTCCTCGTGCAGTCTGTCCCTTCCCTGAGGAGTGCTGCAGTTTTTTGTTGATTTTTTCTTTTTTTTTTTTTTTTTTTGTTTTGTTTTTTATTTTCTACCATTTTCCTTCATGGAGTGATTTGGGATTTAGATTTGTTTTATCTTGTATTTCAGCTTCTATCTGTAAAGCCTTGTGCATTCAAAGCTGGTTGAAAGAACTTGTACAGAGAGGAATCCAAACCAGTGAATCTTAATGCTTTAGCACCTCTTTGAAGTTAAATAAATCGAACAAATGGGTAAGCTGGGTTTGACTAGTACTTGAACCATACAGTAGCCTAAATGCCAAGTCCTTTCTCACGTTTTCTTTCAGAGCTCCTTCTCCCAGGGCTCAGAGCTGCTGCTCTGTCCAACCCTTAGTCTGGAAAAGGAGCCCCAGGAAACAAAAAGGCTCCCAGTGAGTGAGGGAGCACCAGGCACTGACTTCCTGACTGTGTGTGCAGGTTCCCCTGTGGAACATGAGCCTTGCACTGCAGGGACAGCGTTTTCCTTCCATTTCTCCTTCACCTGGGTGTGGGCAGGTGCTCCCTGTCCCCTCCCAAGGCATGTTGGGGTCTGTCCTGACTCCCCTCTCACCCTAAGGCTGTATCCAAAGCACGTTGTGCCTCCCGTGGTACCTCTCACAGGGGTCCTGCTCACCTCAGATTTATTCTGTCTTCTCTGATAACACTTTTCAGCCTCAGCAAAATGCATGTTGAAGAGACCCTGCACACTTCTGGAGCCTCCTGCCCGCCTGCATCCCGTGTGCATGCCCTGCCCTGGAGCCAAGCACCTGCTTGGAATACAGCCTTGCCCTTCTCACCCACCTGTGCATGCTGGAAACCTCCCCTGACCACCAGTTCTGCTCTCCTGTAACCAGCTGACACGTGGTGAGGCTGGAATCTAATAAAGCTTTCCCTGTCTTCCTCGTCTCTGTTTGAACTTGAATTTCCGCAATCCTAACGCAGCCCCATCCCAGAAATAATCACAATAACAAGCATTTTAGAGGCTGAATAACTCACCAGCCCATTTGGTGCCTTGTGTTAGTGTTGGCCCTGCATTGTGACCTGGCAATTAGCAGAGGGGTGAAGGTGCAGTGTTTTTGTTCTCACCTCCCTGGGTGCTGATGTCACTCCTGGCAAGTTGAATTTTGCTGCTGAGGAGGAGAATTGAGGAGCAAACACCCTGGAGAGGTTTGGTTTAGTGTCTTACAAGGGAATCTGTGGGTTGGGTAACTCTTGTCTTGCCTTGTGAAGTGCAGGAGGGTCTGATGTGGAGTTTGTTCTTTAGTGAAGCGATCCTGCACCTCCACCTGCCTTTGAACCACATCAAAGAGCAAACACACCTTGTTTTAAAAGCTCTGGAAAGTCAAACTTAACAGTTTTCTCTCCAAGTGAGCAGCTCTGGTGTTCCCAGGGGTGGATGTTCAGGTGTTACTCAGAAGTACCACTGTGCAGCAGCTTGGGAAATGCTCAAGCTAAAACCCCTTTGGAGAAAATGACCCTCCAAACCTGTGATTCCAGGCTGCTTTGCTGACCTACTCTGACAAAACCAGATCTTTTCCCCTCCAGCCTTGGTGTCCCAGCTTTTGGTCCCCAGCTTTTCCTGCCTGGCAGAGGAAGGATGTTCCACCTTGGCAGGGCCTGTCTGCAGCTCCCCCAAGGAGGGAACCAGTGCAGCTCCAGCTTTTGCTGATGGAAATCCTGGTTTGTGCTGGCACAGGTCTGCAAAAACAGCCTCTGCTGCTGCAGGAGCTGGTAAAGTTCATACCAGCCAAATAGTTCTGTTTCCACCAGTGCAGCTGGATCAGATCCTCAAATGTACCAGGAGCAGGATGGGATCACTGTTTGTTCACTGGTGTTAATAAAAGAGAAGGAGGAGATGGGATCTTACAGGGAGGGTTGAAGCTGTGTCCCTACAGTCACAATAAGTTCTGGGTGGTTTTGCAAAGGCCCACGGATGTATTTTGGAAAATAAAGGCACATCGAGTGCCCAGAGCACAGGAGACCATCTAGAGCTGAAAAGAAGGTGGGAACTGCCTGAGAGTGGAGCAGAAAAGCCTGGGAGGGACTAAGGGTTGACAATAACAAGCCCAGAAGACCTAGAGAGGGACAAGAACAATAGGAAAGTGTTTTGGAAAGGCTCAGCTGACCAGGCCACACACAGAGGCTCCACAAAGAACTCCGGGGGAAGCAGCAAAGACTTGGGGGAGTGTGTGACTCAGGAGAAGACTGAGGGAAAATGCCTTAAAATGGGTGAAAATTACTCAAACTGGTGAACTGAACCAGGAGCTGGACAAAGGAGTGTCAACCCCCTCTCCAAAAAAAAATCAGTTTATCTGCAAAAGATCTTATTTGGGGAAAAAATCCTCTGTGATGCAGGAGAGCTGTGGGATTGCTTTGGACCTGACTGTGGGCAGGAGCTTCCCGGGGGATCTGCCATCCCTGTGCTGTTGACTCCGGGTTGGACTCTGGTGGTGGTTCAGGGATTAATCTGGGAGAACAGGGTGCCCAGTCCTCGGCAGGGACACGCTGGGCTCTCCCTCCTGCAGGTGACAAGGCCCCCATGACCCTCAATTCAATCATTGTCACTTCCATGCCTCGTTCCTGGAATAGCTCCAACCCCTCGGGAACCTGGGACTGGGACAAACCACCCCTTCCATGAGCATGGGGAGCTTGACCTTCCCCTTTTTCCAGGATGGTTTCCTTGTCCTGCTGCCTCCTCCCTTTGCAATTCCCTCTTCCAGGCCAGGCAGTTCCCTTCTGGAAGCTCTGCAGAGCTGAGTGCCCGTTCCCACAGCTGTCCTGCCAGGATGGGAGCCTTCCTCCCTCTCCTCTCTCCCTGCTCCCGACCTGTTTTCCAGCCAAGTTTCTCTTGTGTTTTGTCTCTCCCTGCAATTGCCTGGAAGTGTTTGCAGACAGGCCGTGGGTTAGAGCTGCTGAGCATAAACACAGGGTGAGCTGCTGTGTTTCAGTGCCATAAAAGATTCCCTGGACTTTTTCCGATGCGGGGAAGGTGATTCATCTCCCTGGACACGCGTCCGCTTGTTTTTCAGGCGGGGGAGGACGCAGGGATCGTTCAGCAAGAGGTGCTGGAGCCTCGAGACACCTGGAGACACCCTGGGATTGCAATTGCACGGGCCTGGATCGAGCCCCACGTGCTGATTTTGTCCCTTGAGCACCTTTTCCTTCAGGCTCTGCCAGCCTGGCCTGTTCCTCCTCCACAGCAGGAATAACCCCCTGGCCACGCTGTGGGCACAACCCCCAGCACCCAAACAGTGTCTCTTCTGGCAGGAAAGCAAATATCCTGAATTCCCTCCTGCCTCAGCCTCACCTTTTGGGCCAGCCCTGCTTCCAGGTCAGGGCTTATTCCTTATCCATTTACACCCCTCAGAGCTCAAGGATGGGATGGGGCATTGTCCAAGCAGATGAGTGGCAGAAATGAGTACAAAGAGCACCAAGTCCAGGTTCCCAAATTAAATTCACAAGAATTATTTCATTATTTATTTGGTTTCACAACTAAATTCCAGAGAATGCCAGAGCAGCTTTCTCGGCACATCTCAGGATCCAGGAGACCTCCCATGATCTGTGTGGCTTATTTAGGAGTCACCCCAGATAGGAAAATCAAGATTGGCCTTGACTTGTTGGCTGCACGTGGCTGGACCAGGTTCTCCCCCAGAGCAGGGATGATTCACACCTCACGTGGAAGGAATCAAGGATACAGGGATACAGCTCCCAGGGAGTGCTGGAAAAGGGGCTTGGGTGAATTAAGTACAAAATCACTTTAGGAATGTGCCCCCAATACATGAAGTTGCTGGGAGAAGGCAGCTGCAACCACCTGATCCTCCAGGAACTGTTGTTCCCTTGTTTCCAAGAGAGAAAAAGTAATGATTAAACCCCGATCTGTAGAATTTTTTTGCCAGGACAGATCCCACCCTTTCACATCAACAGCTCAGCACAGGGAGGGTCCAGCTCCACCCCTTTTATCTAAACCCTGGAGAGAGCAGGGATCCCTCTCCCCCCTCCCAAAGGCAGGTGGGAAATTTTTGCTTAAAATTATAAATAAAATGGTACAAATGACACGTTGAGGGTCACAAACCCTTGTGCTGTGCTTTAACCTCAGACAGGTTGGAGGTCCCAAGGCATTGCCTTCCCAAAAGGCATCATCCTCATCCTGGGATGGGATGTTTTTAGGGTGTGTAAGGAGCTCTGGCTGCTGCCTCTGGAAAGATTTTGTTTCTTTTCCTAATGGTTATTGATCCTTTATTAGAACAGGACCGTCCTGTGCCCAGTGCTGCTCCCTCCACCCTGACTCTGTTGCTACAGATCCCAGATTTGGATGGGAATAACAATCCTTCTGCCCCACAGTGATTTTCCCCTTCATCCCACCGACCCAGGAGGAATCAGACACGTTCCCTGCTGCCTAATTCCCACAGCCAGCTGCTGCAGAGCTCTTCTGCCCCTTCCTGCACCCCCTGGGAGCATCAGGCCCCTCACCATGGATTTCCCCCTCCAATAAAGCAAGGCTTTCCTTCTGGGAAGGTGCCACCACCCCAACACTCCTCCTGACTCAGCCTGGTCCCTTCCCTTGTGAAATACAAACCACTTGTGGGTGAATCACAGCCTGAGCTGTAGGAGAACCCAACCAAAGCTGGTGCAACCCTCCAGTGGATCCTCAGGGATCCTCAGATATCCCTGGAGCTGCAGGAGAAACACGTTTGATGCAGAGCCCCCAGATCTGCTTTTGGGGCTGCTGCAATTCATCCCAACCTGCTCCACAGGGGGGGGTTTGCCACTGGAGAAGCAGGAAAACACTCTCCCTACAGCCCTTCTCCAGTGGGGAGGGTGTGAGAAACAGAGAAGGGCAAATACTTACCAGAAATAGGAAAAATTAAGCTGTTTGTGGTTTAAGTTCTGCTTTGATACATGAAGAGCTTTAAATAAAGAATAGGAATATGAAGAACATCACGTTTCATCTTGGCTGCTCCTGCCAGGGATGTTGGGCCCAGCATCTTTTACAACTTTCCCACCTTTGCATGCCATGGGGACATGGCAGGGATTGGGAAAGAAGCAAAGGGGATGTTTTAATCTGGGAAAAGAGGCACAGGGCTGGGCAGCCAGGGATACCCACCCATCAAAGGGCTGTTGGGCTCCAGTCACTGAGGTGTGAGATCTTTGCCATAATGATAATAACCCAATAATTACTGTTATTAATAATAGTCCTGCCTGTTCTTTCCCAAGTGTTTTGCCAACAGGACCTCAGTCACCCTCAGCACGTGCCCTGGAGTGTCCTCAGCCCAGGGTGGGGACATTGGGATGGGAAAAGGCTCCTGTGGAGGCCAAAATCCTCTGGGGCTTGGACCCACATTACAGCCCTGGGCATCAGTGACAGCCAAAAGCAGCACCCAGGGCCTGATTTAATCTCCTTTTCTGCTCGGGTGGGGGTTTAGGATGTTGTCTCTGGTTATCCCCTGTGTTGGTGTTGGCCACACCATCCAAATATCCATGTTTGGGACAACCCCCAAGCCCTTCCCTGGCTGTTTAATCCCTGCAGCTTCTCCCAGGCTGCTTTTTATTAATCTCATTTAATGAGCAAAGAGTGGTGCATTGTAAACCCAGCAGCATCCTTTAATTATTCCTAATATTTGATGGCAACAAGCTAATTCCCACCTGATGACATCAAACACTGAAGGCACATCTGCAGAGTGCCAGGTCATTCCCACCCCTCTTCCCTCAGTCCGTATTTCGCTGCTCTCAGCAGTTTGGATGCAAGGAGCTCGGGAACTGCAGCAGGAAAGGTGTTCCCCAGCCCAAAGCTCCACCACGGGCTGGGAACCACTGGGAATTGGATGTCTGGCTGCCAAGGGGCTCCACCCCAGCACCTCTCCCTCAGAAACACTCCAGGATATTGGGAAACCCAACTCCGACAGCTCCGGTTCCTTGACTCACTTTGCTGACACGGAGTTTTCCTGCAGCCCCAGGAGCATCCCTCCAGTTCAGGATGGGAATCCTGGGTGCTCCAGGGTGTGATATCCCCTCCACGGGGCAGATCCTGTTGTCCTGTGCTGGTGGAGAAGGGAGGGAGGCAGGAAAGGCTGGTCCAGGCAGTGGGTGCCCAATCCAACCACATCCAGTGCTCCCATCACCAGCTCCCTCCAGGAAGGTTTTCCTTCATCCTGTGCCATGCAAATCTTGCCAGGCTAAAAAACCCACAGTGCAAGCAAGGAAATTAATTATCTGATGGCTTCTGGAAGGGAGATTTACATAGGGAGCTAAAAATAAATCCCAATTGAACATAGCCCTCTGCTCTGCTCTGAGCTTTGGGTGCTGCTCAGCCCAGCACAGGCTGCAAATCTGGGGGAAAACGAGAAGGAAATCATCTCTTCCATTAATTTAAAAGTTATTCTGCCTTTAGATTAATCAGGCCAGGGGCCACCTGCTGCCTGAACAATTTGGGGATTGAAACTGTGCATTTGGGCATGTCCAGATCAGGGATGCAGCGTCCTGCAGTTCCCCTGGATGAGCAGCCAGAGCGATCACTGCCTCCCAGAACACACCCTGCAGCGACCTGCAGGGGCCCATCCAGGCATATTTGCTGCTCTGCTCGACACAGATGCAAATGTTTGGTTACTAAGGAAGCAAAGAGTTGCCACAGTCCCCAGGGAAATACTCCTGGGGTTACCCAAGCAGGGGATGCTCCTCTCAGCACCTTCATCTCGCTGCATTCCTGCCTCCTCAGCTCACCCACCTTTTGGGGTTGCACCTGGTGCAGGAGCTTCTGTTTCCAAAATATTCACACCTTCCCCGTGGAGAAGGTTGGCCCCAGTCCAGGTGAGAGGGGATGTGCTGGATTCAACCAGCCTGGGAGCATCCCTTGCATCCCAAATCCTCTGCTCGTGGGCTGAGGGCACGTGGAGCTCCTTGGCCGTGGCTGAACTCTGTTTTTTGGTGCTGACGCCCAGAAAACCCCCAAACGAAGTTTTCTGTGGCTGGAGCAAAGGAATGAACCTGCAATGGGAGAAGGAAGATTTAAGCAGCAGCTCCTCCTTCCCATGGCTTGATAGAACTGATGGAAAATACACTGGGGGCCAAACGCCCACTTCGAGAGGACAAACCTCCTTTAAAGGCAATAAGGAAGGGAGGAAAACCTGCAGGGTTTGTAGCTGTGGGGTAACCCATCCCTCCCCACTACTGACAGCGGCCGACCCGCCAAACACTTTCTGTTTCCGCAACGTGAGGCGGTGACGGAGACAATTCCCGGCGTGATCCAAAGGCTGCCCTTGTATGGCTGGAAACAACCGCCCCGGGAGCAGCCCAGCCCTGTCCCCAGCAGTGACAGCCCGGAGAAGGGCTCAGCCCTTGTGTCTTCATGGAAAGTTGGGGTCTGAGTCACCCGTGGAGTCACCAGCGCAATCCCCGCCCCTGTTCCCTCGTGCCAGTGCAGGGCACGGGCTGCCAGGGCTGGTTCTGCTCCCAGTTCTCCAGAAAAAAGCCGCAGAGTTGGTGCAACCACAGGAGAGTGCAGGGAAAAGGGGCTGGTGGGGCTGCAAACGCTTTCGCTGGCCCCAAATGGGATGCGGCAGAACTCAGGACTCGGGGCTGCAACTCCCCGGCTGCCAATGCCCCCAGCCTCGGCTGCCTCTGCCCCGTCACATGGGGCGGGCTGCAAACCCAAGCGTTTTGGGGACGGAGCTGATACAAACCCTGCTTGTTTGAGCCCAAAGCCCCTCAGTGAGACAGGCAGGATGTGGTGGGAGCTCCAGGTGACAGCTACCGATCCCAGTTTCACCACTGGAGCCTGCTGGTTGGTCAGTGGGAGCCTCAGGAAGATGCTGCCCCTTGTTCTGCAGAGCCTGGGGCGGGCAAATCTCCCTTTTCCATCTGTGGGATCAGTGAGGAGCTGGCCCAGGAAGATGAGGGAGGGATGTGGAGATGCTGCTTCAGCACCATGTGAGAAAATCTGAGCTGAGCAGGACTCCATGAGAGTGTGGAGTGGGGCATTTTTGAGGGCTGGGGAGTTTTGTGGGTGTTAAGCCGCAGGATTTTTGCTTGTTTCTTTCAGAGGGAGGTTTGTTCAAACACACAAACCAATAACTCAGCCCAGGAAAATCCCTGAGAACCCCTGAGCTGATGCAGAGAGCAGCCCTGGGACATTCACTGAGCTTTGGGAGTGAAGGTTAAACGGCTGTAAAATGAAATCCAAGGGTCCAGATTCCTCGATCTCTGCTCCAGCCCATGTTTGGCTGAAACAACTGTGAGCAAAAATACCCCCAGTGTGGTGTTATTATTATCAGCATCGCTTATTTAATTGCCAGATAGTTCCTGCCCTCAGAAATAGCCCCATTTCCCATCCCTTTTCCTCCCTGTCCAAATAGGAAAGGGCTAATCAGTGCTTATTATTTATATCTGCAATTGGCAGACAGTGCAGAGCTTTCCACGGCAGGAATTGGAGGAATCCCTCCAGGAATGTCCCCAACTGCCACAGGGATGGCACAGGATTGTGACAGGGGGTCAGATCTCAGGATCTGCCCCGAGCCCTCACGGAACAGGGAATTCCATTCCTCCCAGCCTAAACTTAATTAATTGCTGCAATTAATTTGGGATGATTCACTTTCAGGGACTGGTGGTGGAGCAGGAGATGCTGATGGTGACCGTGGGCATCCCAGGGATGAGCCAAATCCCATCAGGAAAAAGACTCCTTGGTTTAATCACCCTTGGATTGGGTGTTGGTGGATCCATCCTCATTCGGTGCTGGGCAAGGAGGGATCACAGGCAGCATCATCCCACCAGGCAGGAGCAAACCCATTCCTCAGCTGGTTTCTCACTCCCTCGGGTGTTTTCCTGCTTCCTTAAGGGAAAAAAAATTATATCTCTTCTTGTTCAACAGAATTTTCCCACCTGTTGACCCCACGGGTCTGAAATCACTCGGCTCCTTCCTTCACCATCTGCCCCAAACCAGGGAAATCCATCAAATCCCAGGGTGGTTCGGGTTGGAAGAACCTTAAAGCCCATCCAGTTCCACTCCCTGCCATGGCTGGAACCTTCCACTATCCCAGGCTGCTCCTGGCCTTGAACCAACCCAGATTTGGGGACAACCTGCTCCTGGTTGGTGCTGCCCCTGAAAACACCCCCAGTACCGGCACTTTGAGCCAATTCTTGTGTTTTCCAAGTATTCCTTTGGACCTGCAGGGTGGCACAAGCCACGGGAACATTTCCCAGCGACCTGCAAGGGGGATTTTACTCAAACCTGGCTCAATCTGCTGCACTGGTTTCCTCAGGTGTTTCCTCAGCACTGAACACAAGCTGAGGCCGAGGGGGTTTGGGGGAGGCTGAGGCAGAGATAATCTTTCAGGTGTTTCTTTGAGTCACCCTTTAATAAAGCACCTCCACCCAGCACATTTATTTTCTTTTCCAGGAGGTGCTGCTGGGAAAACACAGGTTTGTAACACAGGATCTTTGAAGAGCCTTTGGTTTCGGTGCCGAGCCTGCCTTGGGGTGCTGCTGCCTGTGGAGTTAAATGTAAATATTGCCTGGCAAACCCCATCGTTTTATTTCAAAACCAAACCGGATTAATTGTTGTTCCTACAGCTTTGCTGGGAGTTTTCCATCACATGCATCATTCCATGTGTGGCAGCACAACGGAGCAATCACATCATTCAATTAAACAATAGCCTTTGATTGCCCCGCGGCCCCAGAGGTCCAGGAGCAGCAGCTGGGAAACACTTATTTAATAACTAAATTATTATAATATCAGCGTTATTTAGTGCTTAGGCGGGGCTCTGCTTTGGGATAACAAAATTCTCCCCTAATAATTTAATCTGCTCTGATCTCATCGTGGAATCACAGAATGTCCTGGGGATGGAATGGACCTTCGAGATCATTTATTCCCACTATCCCAGGTTGTTCCAAGCCGCGTCCAACTCGGCCTTGGACACTTCCAGGGATTAGTAGGGGATTCATAATCAGGCGGCTTCCCAGAGAGCCAGAAGCAGGGGCGCAAGGCCAGGAGCCTTTATCCCATTCCCTGTACATTTTCCAGTTAATCTGGGAACACACCGAGGGCTGTTGGCAGCGCTTCGAGCCCGGTCACCCCCAAAATCCAGCGCTCCCCCTCCGAAATCCGCCCGCGCCGGGGACACGTGGAGGGACCCGCGCGGGGCTGCGGCCCCGGGGGGCGGGGCTTGGCTGGAGAGGCGTGGTTATGCAAATAAGAATCCTTTTATGGCAACGGAGGTGGGGTTATTCAAATCAACCTGGCAATTATAGGTCTGAAGGGGTTATGCAAATACGAGGGTGGGTTTGAATTGGGAGGCGTGGCTATGGAAATAGGAGACCGTATATGGCAACAGGGGGCGTGGCTATGGAAATGAGCCGCTGCATGCGGCAATAGGGGGCGCGGTTATGGAAATATGAGGCTATATATGGCCATGGTGGGCGTGGTTATGCAAAGCACGGGGCGGGCGGGGGCGGAGCCGGGCCGGCCCCCTCAGTGCCCGGGCAGCGGCGGCGGCCGCGGCAGCGACGGGAGACAGCGGCGGCACCATCGGCACCGGCGGCACCATCGGCACCGGCACCGCCTCGTCCTCCGCCGCCGCCGCGCTCCCTCCGCTCCGCTCCGCTCCCCTCCGCCATGAACTCGCTGCTCTTCGGCGAGATGGCCCGCGCCTTCTCCCCCGCCGCCGCCGCCG